>MU182897.1:51256-68131 GCA_016904865.1 Pissodes strobi | reverse complement strand
TTTTTTTTTTTTTTTTTTTTTTCTTACACCTACACAGCTTGGTGGTCGTTACTTTGTTCAGGACCATCTGGTGCTTCTGATGTTGGTAAGTCTTGATAATCTTGATTTGGCTAAGTTATTTCCTCAGCTAGCGTGAGAGGATCTTCTAATGCATTTGCAAATGCAAAAGAGTTTCCTTAATTTTGCTACTTATGATATTGATTGCATCTGCAAATGCAACGATCTGTTAGCCTATTTACAGCATCTGGAAATGCTGCAATTTCTGTTTTTGAACAGAAAAATAGGTTCATGAATATGTTCACTATCTGCAAC
Organism: Pissodes strobi; assembly: GCA_016904865.1. NCBI lineage: Eukaryota > Metazoa > Arthropoda > Insecta > Coleoptera > Curculionidae > Pissodes > Pissodes strobi. Next base: position 67,819 of record MU182897.1, on the reverse strand, counting down.
TGCAATTGCAGACAGTGGGTACGATCGATTGTATCTGCTAATACAACGAACTATTCACCTTTTTGCTTGCTGCTTAACCCTGGTTATGCTTTCGACTGCATCTGCAAATGCAACGATTTTTTAGCATATTTACAGTATCTGCAAATTCTGTAATTTCTGTTTTGAATAGAAACCAATAATTCGCTACCTCCAATGCAATGATTTTATGTAAGAGGGTTGCAATAGTATGGTGGTTATTTGTTTTTGTATCTGCAAATACATAGCACTATACCGTTTTATTTTTGTCAGTACATATATCCTTTACATCGGCAAATGTAGGCATATAGTGTGCCTCTAACTATTTTTACATAATATACCTACTGGGGTGGAGGCTGTTGGGGGCCCTTCACATCTGCAAATGTGAAGGCCAATTTTAGTTAAAGTTATTCGCATCTGCAAATGCGAATTTGTAAATAGGTATTATTATTAGTTATTAACATCTCCTGCAAGCAATGTTTACTCCAATTTTTTCCCTCACCGGACGGCTCATGTCAACACGAATTGTTTAAAAATAATGCGTTCCGGTATTACATTGCTTCGACAAAGCCGAACGATAACATTCCGCCTTTTTCCCTTAATTTTGGGTTAGTTTTGGTTAGCACTTTTAGTTCTTGTTGATTGAGCCTCCGTTGCGAGCAAAGCCAACGGAGGGCCATGCATGCTATAATAATACCCAACTTGGGATTTAGTCGCTCGTAAATTATGCGTCAGCTTGCCTTTGCGGCTAGTTTTTAGAGGTTAATTTCGTGAGAAAAGGACACTCTTCGACTTACTCAAAATTTTATTTTTTATTTTATTTTTATTTTTTTTGAAAAGTATTTGTTAATACAGTAATAGCAATAATTACAATATACATAGTCCTTATTCCTCTAGACAGTGTTTTTGAACACTGGTATTGAGGATAATTGCATTTTAGTAATAATAACAGTATGATTTCCTATAAACTCTCTAGTATTGTGGCTATGAATATCCTTTGAAAATATTATGATAATATTTTAATTTTGAGTTTTATTTATTATCCTGTAAATAAGTTTATTCTGTTCAAATTTTAATACTTTATGTAATTGCCATACTCTTAAATTTTCATATAGATCTGCAGTATGAGTCAGTGGATCATAATTAAATATAACTTTGTTTTTTGTTTTGCAATATTTGCATCGAATCGAATTGTAGTTTATAGTCCCACATGTGCCCCATACGGGGATCAAATATCGAAAAACGAATGATACGAAGGCATTATAACCATTTGTTTCTATTTTTATATTCCTTTATATGGTATAAACGTTTTATTCTATGTAAAACATTAATAAATGTGCAGGCCGACCGGTATATATTTCCTCCTTTTGATTGTGTTATGTAAACACTTTTTGTGATTGAATAGTATATTTCTTTGGTAGGATGTACGATTAGACGAGATTACTAGAGAACGGTTCGAATAGCTCGTATCGTTAACTGTTGCTTATTACTTATATTCATTTCGATATAATATATTTCAATTCCGAATATATTGTTTGATTCTGTGTAATTGTGCAAAGACGACAAATAAATGTAACAATGTTTTGTCTTGCCCTCGTATATAAATAACAGTTTGTTAGTATAATTCAAATCGCAGTGAGCACATTTAGTTTTTGTTTACTGCTTCATTCGCATTTTTGACTGTAACCCGTTCGCACTCTATTTTATTCCAATAAGTATAGTTAGTTTTAGAAGTTTGAGAGTATTTTCCATTTCAATTTTATTAAGTAAAAAAAATAAGGGTTACAAGTGTCATATTTATTCATAATACTCAGTTTAGTATTATACACATTTAGTTTGCTTTTATACAAGAGATTCTGTTTTTATATATTTAAGATAACCAGGTATTTATCTATATTTGAAATTTTGGCATATAATCTTATATGGACTCACCCCCTGATTCGCTTCTCCCGATGCATATTGCCCCCTTTTTTCGCCTCCTTTGCGAGCAAGACGTATCACTAACACATCACTATACTAGAAATACGACTTCTAGGCATTTTTCTTCTTAAAACCAAAAGAAAGAACCGATTTACGGATTCTTGCTTGTCACCGACCGGTACAAAATTGTAATGACGCATCAAGGCGATTCATGAGCTTGAGCGGCTAGCCAGGGTCGGCTGAATCACCATGTTTTTAGATAACTTCTTTAAAAATTGTACCGATTGGGAAAAGTTGTATACTACAAAGTGTAATGAGGGATGGCGGAGATGCGAAGGATAATTCTTCTAAAATTTAAAGATGCGTACCTAGATTTTCAACGGTAGCATTGCTTGACAATTTTAACAAATTTTGCGATAGTTGATTGTCATAGTCCAGGAGGCAGTGATGATTTTCGGTACTTATTTTCCCAGTCAGCAAACATGGATAGAATTGTTCGGTTAGTAATTCTGAGCATAATTCATATATATTTAGAGGGTTGAGGCAGAAAATGCGTCAGAATATACGAATACTCTGCCCCTGTTTTTTCCAGCGAGAAAAATAGTTCTAGTAGTAAGAGGTATGCTGAAGTTATGTAAAAAAAATAGTCTGACCAATCTGTGAGTATGGATAATACGTCTGGCAGGTGAAAAACTGAAAAGCTTTCATCAAAAAAAATTTCCTCATTTTGGCAGTCATGAAAATTTATGAGAGGATGGCCTATATTATAATAATAGCTTAAAATACAATCTGGTTAATGTCGAACACCCCCCAAAGCCTTGCCAGACTCGTCTAATGATCGTCAGGCGCGCTAAATTCGGCACGTTTGATTATACAGGTGATTAGTGTCATACGTACATTTGCTTCTTTATGAGAGCGTTAAATAATGAAATACGAAAGGGCACATAGTATGTGATGGGCAGTTGATAAATATTTATTGACGAAATTTCCCTTTTAACAAAAAATTTCCCACGAATTCTAAAAAGTATGAAATACTAGAGACAAATCACCGTGGAGATACTATCTTGAGATGGGTATTTTTGTTTTTAAGAAAAAAAGACAACAGAGATAGGGATATAAAAGACAGGGATCTAGGCAGCTGTTCTCGGGTAACTCGCATTCCAGCGTCATTACCTAAATACGCACATGCTGCTATTCCACTCCTCGTTTAACTACCTCCCTTGTGAGTATCTCAAGGCTCTCGTGATTGTAAATGTCAGCCAGGCGTGTATTTTCTATGAAATTATAATATAATCTATCATGTGTCAAATTTTCAAACCCGGGAAATTACGTGCAAAAGTTTTCTATTTTTCCCATTTTGGAGATGCCGCCAGACTCATTTGCCAATTTCGTAAATCAGCCGGACCTATTTCTAATTACAGTTTATGAATGTATCAATTTATACGCTAAATTTCAAGCCTAGAAAAATATGGGTTACGGATTCGCAAAATCGGTCAAATTTTTGAATCCAAAAATTTTCAGCCAGAGTCACTTTCCGCTATCCGAGATAAGCCGGACTGCTATTTTCATAAACTTTATGTTCCTCTTTAGTAAATGTAAAATATTTATAACTGCGAAAATAAGTTGACTTGTATTTTATTTTTATTTCTTGAATCCACCCAAAATATTTAGTCAGACTCAAAAATTCTTGTTTTTTGTCACTAAGAGAACAGATTAAAACATAAACATTCCAAATAAAAATTGCTTCAAAAGTTCGGTGGATCTAATTGTAATATTTCGGTTAGTCGATGACAACTTAATTTTCTTCAGAAGCCAATATTTAGGTTTCCTAAAATATTTATTAAAAGGTTTTTACAAGATAGATGTGCCTCTTCCTAGCGGTAAATACTAATACTATTTATCGATTTTGATAGAAGTTCCGTCTATGTTCTGGAGTCGAAGATGGAATGTAGTATGGATCAAATTAGGGTGGCTCAATATTTATTATATATTTTGAGAAAATATTTCGGTATCCAGTGTAGATATATAGATGTCAGTGGTAATTTATGTACACACTACTTTTGGCCAAATTTTATTCCATAATTTTTTTTAAGCATAATGTTCCAATTTAAATATAATTAAGGCACCAAAATATATGTTTCTGGCATTTCTTCGGTCGTTAATAAACGTCCAGAGTTTGTAGCATAACTGACTCTAAATTTAACATTTGAGCAAAATATAAAACTTATCCAGAACTAGAAAATTATACGTAGTTTTCGCATATCCACATGTGAGTTTCGAGTATATCGTGTTTTGGAATATTTAGCCTGGAGCATTATCCAACAAATGTCAATAATAGAACAATAACTAGAAAAATAACCCAAATTTTCCGGAAAGTTCGCTTTTAGGTCACTTTAAACAGCATTTTCTGGTATTATAAAAAACTAAGAAAAAATTTGCGCACAATATTATGAAACTTTATTTCAAAATTTACGAATATAATGATTTTTCAAAGAGAAGCTACTTCTATTTTTGCCATACGCTGCAATATGCACAGGGCGGCATATTTGGTGGATCGGATTTAGGAAATATAACTTTGAGATAAATCTTATAATTTTTTCATGAAACGCAAATTAAAGTATTCGATTCTCATCAAATGCGCAAATACAACACGTTTGTTGAACATTATTGAAAAATGAAATGTTTCTGAAATTTGTTGAATGGATTTTCGATATGTACGAAAACTTTGTCATGTGATTAAAAGGTTTCACAGTTTTTTCTGAGAAATAAATTTCATCATCTCTCGAGAGGAATAAGTTTTCAAATTAAAACAATTTTTATTTATTTTTGGCATGGACTATCCACAGGGCAGTATAATAGAGGATCATGGTATGGTATGGTAGGTAGAGGGGTCGCTCGGCAAGATTTGCCCTTCAACACGTCGACCACAATTGATCTTTTGTGTATACCCTTCTATTTTACACGAAAATTCCTATCTCCTTCAAGAATCTCAGAATATTTCAAGGGTTGAGCTTTTGTAGATCCCCGGTGCCACAAGGGCGTTTTCGATCTGCCTTAACTGTTGGCGAGTTAGTGCCTAAAATTCGCAGAGTAAGTAGTCGGACGTTTCAGCCATAGCTTGGTAGAATATGCATTGTTCATCAGTGGTTTTCCTCATTTTCTTGAGGTGGTACCTCCAGGGGCCATGTCCAGTGAGAAAGTCTACGACCGATTTTATCTAATTTTTTTTGTAGCTTGAGAAGCTTTTTTGTGCAGTTAGGGGATCGAGAGATGAGTCTCTTGGCCTGACTCTATCCAGGTGCAGTGGCCCAATGTGTCTCTTTCCGCCTTTTTCCCCAATTTCTGAGCTCATTCATTACGTGTCCTCTAGTGATTGCACAGAATGGTTCAGGCCCGCAAAAGGTAGTCTGCGTCATTCCGTGCGAGCTGGTCAGCGGCTTCGTTGCCTTCTACACTCTCGTGCCCTGGTACCCACATTAAGGTGAGTCTGTTTCTGTTTGCCAGTTGATCAGCAGCCATCCGACAATCCCACACTAGCCGGGAGTTGATTCTGCTAGATGCTAACGCTTTCAAGGCTGCTTGACTATCTGCTAGGATATAGATCTTTGCACCTTCTTAGACCTTTTTTGACACATTCAGAGATGGTTATATTGATAGCATTTAGTTCTGCTTGAAAGATTATGGGAGTGTTTCCTAAAGGTGTAGAAATTCGACACCTAGGTCCATAAACTGCGGATCCCACTCCTTCTTTCATCTTTGATCCACCTATGTACCAGACAAGTTAAGTTATCCCCTCTCTAGTAGTTTTAGTCTTTTCCCTGTAGGATGCGGTTTTCAATTACCACTTCAAAGGAGCTATCAAAATTGGGTTTTGTTTCCACTGTATCGGTTAGTTTGGTTATCGCCTCTATCTGGATGTCCTTCACAGTTTTAAGGTGACCAGTCAGGTTTCCTGACTTCCGTTTTTGTGTTTGAGTGACTCTATACGCATTGGTCCAGGCCTCATTTACTATGCATATGTGGAGCGGAGGGAGGTCAAGCAGGACTTCCAGAGCTGTTGTGGGGCACGTTTTCATAGCCCCTGTTATACCCAGACAGGCGAGCCTTTGTACTCTTGTCAGCTTTCGTTGTGTGGTTGTTTCCTTTATTTTTACCCACCACACCAATCAAGCGTAGGTTATAATGGGCTTAACAACGGTGTTATAAGACCAACTGCCGTTGCTTTTTGATAGTTCTTTCCAGGTGAAGGTTCCAGGTTAGTTTCTCGTCAAGAACGATGCCAAGATTCTTAACCTCTTTTGAAAGCTCTACCGTTGTCCCTCCCAAAGTGAGTGCTTTAAAGTTCAGCTTCCTTCTTTTTGTGAATGAGATCACTACGGTTTTCCCTGTGTTGATATATAGTCTTTCATGTGTACACCATGTGCTGACAAAGTTGAGTGCACTTTGCATACGTTCTGAGAGAACGATGTCTTGCTTGCTTCTTATTATTATTCATCTGCGTAACCATGGACTTCCAAGCTTGCTTCAGTCAGTCTTACCAGTAGATCGTCAACCACCAGCGACCAAAGCATGGGCGATACGACCACTCCTTGAGGGCATCAGTTTATTACTTTGACTGTTTCTCCATTGGTTGTGGTGACTCTTTTGGGAATGTAACCCAATGCAAAGCTGGCTGGCTCGATACCTTGTTGTAAGAAGACTGGAAAGATTCCATCTACTCCCGGGTATTTAAAGGGTTTAAAGCTATGAGGATCATAGAATAATCCGAATTTTCTCAATTTACTCGGTTAGAGCTTTGAAATCTACGTAAATATTTCCTATGTATTTAAAGTGTTATATATTTATCCAAGAAAAATAAAGTTGCAGTAGCAAGTCAAAAATTGATTTGCAAAACACGCAAGAGAACATCAGCATATTTTAGGCCATCGTCCCAGATCCCATGTCATCGAAGAAAAACAACACGCTTTAGCTTTCTATGTGGCTTAAGAATGACGAGTCGGACAACATTTTATTTGTGAAAAATCTTGGAAATGGGAGTGTTTTCTTTGAGAGGTGGGAAAAAGCTTCAATTGGGCGTTGTTTTAAAATATTATGAACAGCATTTTATTTAAATTCTGGTTGGAAGGTAGGTCGATGGAGAAAGCAGGGAAAATTATTTCCGACCAAAATCTTGGTTATTTTAAGGTTGGCCGACAATCGGAACATGTCAACTTTATGAGTGATTCAAATTTTACAAACAGCGATCTAAATTTTGCCGGAAATGTTAAATTCGAGTTGTGCAAATACAAGAATATCGTTGTCCGACAAAGATAATGCTGCGTTTAATTGGTAGAGTTCCTTGTACCAGTTACTTATACAAGCAGCTACCCGGGATAGTTCACTTTCTCAGTTGGAAAGCTAGTAGATGTCTATATTAAAAAGTGGTTATTTGCTTGCCAGTTCCCAAGGTGTACTGGACACGTAAAGATGAAATATTCGCATAGTCGTGCTTTGCTAAAATAAAAAAAATATATATGTAAAAATTGAGTTAAAAAGATTTCGCTGAAAATATCGGAAATTTTTATTGAAAAAACTAATAGTTTAATTGAGGTAAAATATAGTCTAGTCGTTGAACAAGGATATGGGTTCGGAATTGGAGTGAAAGAAGACGTACCAGAGGAGCATCTGCTCTTCTTTTAAAAGAACTTCGTGCAAAAGATCCTGAATGATATAGATTATACTTTAGAATGACGCCCAATAAATATGAAAACGTGCTCGCCTTTGTTTTGCCTAAAATTCGAAGAAATGACATACCTTTGACGGAAGCTTTACCAGCACGAATTAAACTAGAAGTTAAGCTCAACTTCTTAGCAACACGAAACAGCCACGACATCTTTTTCTAGTTCCAAAGGCATAAATATCAAATTTTGTACCCGAGGTTTGCGGTGTAATATACGAAGTATTGGGAGAATAAAAAAGGTAAGTTAAACAAAGACTTTTCTTACATAGGTACCCATTTATTTACAAGTAAGTTTTTAACCCCGTGCTACTTAAGCAAAATAAAATTAGAACGGTTTTTAAAGAGTCGAGATTTTTTTTATTCACCGTATCTAGTTTAAAGTCCTTTCCGACCTTTCGTTAACGGTTCTGAATTTATACATGCGGTATCGACCTCATTGAGTTATACCATCTTAAGAAGCGGTGCACGTGCAACCGTTGATGATGTATTAATTTATTAATTGATCAGAGTCGTGAAAACTTCCCTTCTACTTTAAATAAAATGACATAACAAGTTATCGTCGTTATGCTCAACGTTATTAGGTGTTGCCGTGGTAGACGGCTGCTGCTGGTCATGAGATGGTATCTGTAGCTGCTGCTCAGGAGATGATGACAGTATTTGGTCGACAGGAGATAACAATGGTAGCTGCTGGGCGGGAGATCGCATAGATAACCGATGCCCCGGAAGTAACTGCGGTAGTTGGCAGCCAGGAGATGCCAACAGTTATTGCCAGCCAGGAGACGCCAATGACGGTTAGTAGCCACGAGATGATAACGTTGGTTGATAGCGGTGATTGATAGTCAGGAGATACCAATGGTGATTGGTAGCCTGGAGATGCCGAACTAGTTTTTCCAAAGCCGCCACTCTCATCTGATTATTTCTGTGATTTGTTTTATTTACATCCCAAAGACCTTTGCGTTCACGATAAAGTTCCATCGCATTTACCAGTTTCCCTTTCGGACCACTTCATTCATTCATTCACTTTTAATGACACTATCTAAATGATTTTAGAAATCAAAATCTAGCAACAACACCACTGATCCGCCCTTCATATTCTATTTAATTGTCCAGCCGCGTCTACATAGGGCTAGTTGATAAATTTATCGCCCAGCCAGTGCGAATTGCGGTGGGAGGGAAAGGCTATTATGCAAGTAAATAGATGGGCTAGCTACTTACTTTTCTGTCCTCGCTACTTGTACAAGTTGTGACATCCCGTTTTGGTCATTAACTAGAAGTAAATTTTTAGTACGCCCCGGTACTATTCATGCTTTCATTCGAAGTAAAAAATCTAGTTCCGATATTGGATTCGATTTTATTTCCGTCCTACGTGACCTAAGGAATCTGTTTGATTGGAGCGTCGAGGAACGCCGCAGTAAAATTTCCTGCGCGCTGACTTCTTCTTTCGGAGCGCGAGGGACTTCTTGTTCAGCTTGGTACGTACGGTCCCTTTTCCAGAGAAGCCTTTCAATTGTTCAGTTGATTTTTAAAATTTGTTTTACCCCGAGTCATTTGCGGTGGATTTTGTCGGCTAACAACGTAGTGATTCTCGTATTAGTCAATAAAATATCCCGGTAGAGACAAGGTCAATAAGAAAGTCACCATACATCAACGCTTATCAATACTAAACAATAATAAACATCCACATAAACAAATTAAAATTGCGTTTAAACTAATTCATACTTAAAAACTTAAAACTAAACTTAAGTTAGCACAACTTATTCATAAATATCGTTCTATTTGGCTCACAATCGGGATTTTCGTCGTAAAAAAAACAATATAGGTTAGTGGTTAATCGAAATCTGGAATTCGGTGGTAATTAATTTTAAAATCGCCCCACGTTGGGCGCCAAAAATTGCGACGCGCTTTCTGTGTAATAAAAATATTATTTTATTTTATTTTTTCTAAAAGAGTAAAGATTAAAAGGTGTTTTATGCTCGTGGAGCTATGAAGAGTACCACCGAGATTAGTAGATACACTTACCGAATTTGACCAGATAGCCTACGTTAAAAATAACACCTGGCAAGGTCGGAAAGCAAGGCCTTGTTGCAAGTTGTAAAGTGAGCGCGCAATTTGTCCACTACTCAATTAACCGGAGATAGGTTCATTGGGCGCCACAGAGTTGGATACGGACCAGACTGGAGATCCCCGCTTATTCGTGGAACTTGCTGCAAGACTTCCGCCCCTCAAAGCAAACCTTGCCGGTAAGAATCGCAAAAAGGTTACCACCAAATCTAGAAGAGCTGAAAAGTTTTGATAAGAAAATTGTCGAGCCAAATAAAAACGCCGCTAATACAATACTATCTCTTTATTTGAAAAGGTCAAGATGAGCCAAGATAATTGCCAAAAAAAAGCGATAAATACTAACAAGTGTAAAAGTAAATTGAGGAGGCCCAAAATATTAATATAAATACTTTCAGGTGCGATACCAATGATTGTACGTGGTTTGAACCCCAATGAAACTAAACTATCTAATAATAATGAACTTAGCAATAGGAATATAAAATTTCTCAGTGGTTGACCAAAACTCTATGTAAATTTAAGTTAATGAAGATGAAATAGGCACCACTTAAGTGCCTAAGAGCCCCAGCGAGAAATAGGGGATAGTAAAAAGAAAACTTGGGTTTGGTCTATCGCGCGGGATCGTGATCACATAAACCGCAAAGATAAAATGAGCGCATTAACTTATAAGGACCAAAGGTGCTTTCACCACAGTTCCAACTTCAACCAACCCAGCTGGGTGGAAAACCCTCCGACGTCCAACACGTCTAGCCGGTCCTACTGGAGTGTCAGGTCACATCAGGTAAGCAAGTTCTGCCAAGCCAAATCTACCGCAGTCCAGACAGGTAGGCGGACCATCAAGTTCCCGCCTGCTGTAAAGGCTTCCAAACTCTCGCCCGGGAAAACGAGAACCAAATTCCTGCCCGGTGGAAGGACAACCAAACTTCAGCCCGGTGGAAAGACCCTCTTAAGCTGAGGGCGAAATTACACGGCACATGAAAAAAACCGCCCAGTACCACTATGGCCGATTACGCCAGAAAGAAGCCAATTTCAAATATCCTCGCCTGGCGAGATTTCCCGTATTTACATCACTAAACTTTATCGAAAATAAATCGCAATGGCTAATACGGGAATCACTACGTTGTTAGCCGACAAAATCTACCTCAAATGACTCGGCGTAAAACAAATTTTAAAAATCAACTGAACAACCGAAAGGCTTCTCTGGAAAAGGGACCGTACCTATCAAGCTACACAAGAAGCCCTCGCACTCCGAAAGAAGAAGTCAGCGCGCAGGAAATTTTACTGCGGCGCCGGCATTCCTCGATGCTCCAATCAAACAGATTCGTTAGGTCACGCGGGACAGAAATAAAATCGAATCCAATATCGGAATTAGATTTCGTACTTCGAACGAAATCATGAATAGTACCGGGGAGTACTAAAAATTTACTTCTAGTTAATGACCAAAACGGGATGTCACAAAGTGCCCAAGTACTTATACAAGTACTTATCTGATCTGTTCTCATTGGGTTAGTTGCTGTCTTGAAAGTTACTGGTGCAAGTAGGTAACCCATTTACTATACCAATGCAAACGCCGCATAACGGTTGGCTATAGCAGTCCGACGTTAAGGCGCGTTTACATTAGTATAGTTACTTGTACCAGTTACTTATACAAGCAGCTATCCAGGATAGTTCACTTTCCCAGTTGAAAAGCTGGTAGGTGTCCACATTAAAGAGTGGATATTTGCGTCCCAGTTACCAACGTGTACTTGCTCGCTTTGGTTTTGCCTAAAATTTTAAGGAATGGCACACTTTTGGGGGATGCTGTACCGGCACGAATTAAACTAGAACTTTTTAGCAACAAGGAATAGCCACAAAACCCTTCAACATCTTTTTCGAGTTCCAAAGGCATGGGGTGGTATGTGTAGCTGCTGCTGCTCAGGGGATGATGACAATACTTGGTCGATAGGGCTGCTCGGCAGGAGATGGCGTAAGTTACCGATGCCCAGGAGGTAACCGCGGTAGTTGGCAGCCAGGAGATGCCAACGGTGGTTGCCAGCCAGGAGATGACAATGGCGGCTAGTAGCCAGGAGACGCCAATGTTGGTTGATAGCCAAGAGATGTCAACGGCGGTTGATAGCTAGGAGATACCAACAGTGGATGGTAGCCAGGAGATGCCAACGGTGGCTGATAGCCAGGAGATGTCAACGGTGATTGATAGGCAGGATATATTAATGGTGATTAGTAGCCAGGAGGTGCCCAACAACTTTTTGCGCCATTCTCATCTGATTATTCCACATTATTTACATCCTAAAGACCCTCGTATTCACGATAAAGTCCCACACATTTAACGGTTTCCCTTTCGGACCACTTCATTATTCAATGAATTATTAAATTATAAAAAATCGAAATCTGGCAACAACACCACTGATCCGCTCTTTATACTCTGCTATCCTTGTCCAGCCGCGTCTGACAGGGCTAGTTGATAAATTTATCGGCTAGCCAGTGCGAATTGCGGTGGGAGAGGAATGCTAGTAGGCAAGTAAATAGATGGGCTAGCTATTTACTTTCCTGTTCTCACTACTTGTACAAGTGCTTGTAAAAGTACTTATTTGATCTGTTCGCATTGGGTTAATTAGTTGCTGTTTTGCAAGTTACTAGTGCAAGTAACTAACCCATTTACTATACTAATGCAAACGCTGCATTACGAACTTGTTGATCTGTCGGCCAAAAATGACAGATATAAAAAAATCTTCTGCTTTATCTGTAATATCGCTTGTCCGACAAAAATTACGAGAATTTGCGCTAGAACGACAAAAACTAAAAGTATTGAATATGTCGAAGTAGTCGAACCGTTGGTATAAAAAGTAGTCGTGTGCATAAAAGAGTCGCACAGTTTGAAAGAGACAAATTACGATTCTTGACGTTTCTGTGCCATCTTATATGACCTTGTTGGAAATAAATATATTATTATTATTAACTTCCAATAGGACACTTATCGTGAAACTTTCCAGAGATTTAGTTTGTAACTGAGTTATTGCTTTTATTTCATTACTTTTATTTTATTTTATTACTTTTAGCACTGATATCATAAATAACTATTAAACCAAATAATAAATAAATTATTAATAAATAACTGAAAGTATGTCTTCAAATGAAGGGCTTTCATCGCAAATGGGCATTGCACCATATGCTACTTATGTAAGTGATTCTCTTGAGGTGTTGTAGCAATATTTTCTTGCAGGAAGGTATGTTTGCAGCATTAAATCCTTGATATTTTTCTTTGAAATGTTCTCGTTTCTTTTTCCATTTTTGTACTTTGTCCCACAAATTTGAAGTCGTGCTTTGTGGTCATCGTTTATTTATTTTTCTTTTTTATCAAAATTTCCCATTTTTTTGTCGGACAACAGCCTCATCGCGTTCTATGCTTTAATTCGTTTATAAAAAAAATAAAATTAAATTGCTGTTCTTCATGTTAAGCAGGTGACGTCAAATTGACAGTTTCGCAACGTCGAACTGCTAAAGCTGACCATGATTTTTGTCGGATAATGATATTTTTGTATTTGAAAACTCGAATTTAACATTTCTGGCAAAATTTAGATCGCTATTTGTAAAATTTGAATCAATCATAACATTGGCATGCTCTGGTTGCCGGCCAACCCTTAAATAACCAAGATTTTTGTCGGACCAAAACTCGCCCAAATCCGTTATTTTGCTTAAATAAAAAAGTTGTCCGTCATTCTAAAGTCGTACATAAAGTTACAACTTGCTGTTTTTCTTTAATCACATGGGATCTGGGACGATAGCCTATTTGGAAATTGTGACAAAATGGAATAATCTCCTCAAATTTCTTAAACGAACTCTCGCATATACATCAAAGTTTCTATATTAAAAAAAAAACAAAACTTTTATAGAGAAGCTAGTATTTTTCTAGTTAGAGTGATTTTAGTTTGATTTTTGCTATTAGAAACCTGAAAATTATGGACAAATTCGAATTTTCTCCCTATACTGCAACGTATTTTCCAAATATATGTAAAATGTGCTAAGCATTTGAAAGATTCCATAGTTTTTTGGGGAAAAAAATCGTGTTATTCAATTAGAGAAAATTTTTGGCACATCATTTCTGTCTGTCTGAAGACATAAATTGTGAACCAATCCAGACTGAGATAATTATTTACTGATATCGAAAATCCACATGTTAATACTAAATTTTTGTAATAAGATGTTCTTTTCTGCATACAAAATGCCATAATTAATTTTTATTCCCACTTATCACATCCTCAGAGAGATTTAATTGTGGTAAAATATTGCAAAGTTCTTATCAAAAATCTTTGAAATCCTTCCCTAACCGTATTTCCAATACCGACGGTTCTAAATTGTCGATAAAATGTGGTTAGATATAACCTCTGACATCCTTTAAAATATTAGAAGTAGATCGCACACATTTACAGCAATAATAAATACGTTAAACTACTAATATCTCTACATATTTATTTCATGCTAAATATATATTCACGTATTGCCATGTACCTACCACCACTCCAAATTCAGTAGTTTCTATTAATTGACCAGTTTGTATACTGAAGGAAGATGAAATCTATTTTTTTCAAAATTGTATATTTTCTTTTTCAAAATGTATATTTTCCCGTAATCGGTTATGAGGCGTTGCAATTCGACGCAATATCGCCTACCGATCGAACTTAAACATTCCGTATCAATTCGACACCCGGGCCATGTATTTGGAACCTTTTTTTTTAATGTATATACTCTTAGGCCGGTCAAAATCGACAATAAATTAACAAGTAGGTTGTTTGGACACATTAGGGCTATGTATACCCAAGTTTGCAACTCTCAAAAAGTTGTGGACAAATTTTTACACACCAAAAACCGTGAAATGTTTGGACTTGTTTCAGATTCTGATCCATATCTCCTAATCCATGCATAAGACGGCACTTTAAAAACAGGCCCGTTTTTCCAAAAATTTAAAACTTTAGTCTCAGACCGTCTTTGGACCGAAATTGCGTCGAAACCATTGATCCTACGGGCAGAACTTGTAGAATATAATATGTAGGCAATTTAACTAGCTTTAAATTAAGAGTAAAGTGGGGTCTGTAAGCCTCGTAGTTCTCTCAAAATCTCAAAAAACTCATATAAGTTAAAATCACATTTTTCCAGAAATGTTCTATAACCTTTCTTATCTTTTGTTTTTTGATTTGGTAATGAAAAAGAAGATATGAAATCATTGAAATAAACGGTGAAATGTATTTTAATATAAACATAAGTAATCAAAAGTACAGTAACTTAATCAATCAATCAGTCAATCAAATTAGACACATACTCGAACTAGTCGCCTTGTTTTTGAAAAACATATGGTGGGCAGTCACTTTCGTTGCTCTCTTCAATAAGTAAGTCTTCCACTATTGGTGGGTCGCCGTCTTCGTCCCCTATAGGTAGGTACTCCAGTATTGGTGGATCGTCAGGATTGTCTTGAGGCTCGTCATCGTCGTCCTCTTCAATTATGATAAGGGCAGGGTTCTGGCAGGTAGCACACATCACAGAACATCTGAGCCCTGCTTTCAGGCAAGTGCAGCCACCTCTGCACCCCTTCTTGCATTTGCAGGAAAGGAGTTTTAGGAGCTCTGCGGGGGTAGGAGCTTGCCGACTAGTAATGGGGATGAGTCCAGCCGAGGTCAATTCTCAACCTCAGTCGGTGGCCTCCTTCTCCATACCCAACCACTTTTGCTCCTGGTGGTATGTACAGTAATGGTAATACGACGTAGCCTCTGTGGTTGGGGGCAAACGGGCTAGATTCGCTTTGGCGTTGGTTGCTGTCTTCACAAAAGTACGCAAGCGTATATCGTTGAGTGTGTCTTTCATTTCTTCTCTTCCATATAGGGGAATTGGCCACGTGGTCACTGAAGGAACTTTTTGCAGAGCAGTCACGACGATATCGCGGTCTGCGTCTTCTTTTGATATTTTTGTCTCAATTCCCTCGAGAGCAAAAGCGGATGAGACGAACCTTGTTTCTATCATTCGAAAGCATCTACTCATGTGGGACTGTGATGACGGTCGATGCTTCTCATACAATTTTCGCTGATGCTGCATAATATCGTCGTGATCGCTCTGCAAATTTGGTGCTCTTTTGGGAGCCATCCTCAAGATACCCGTCGAAGACTACACACACATTTCTCCCAAAGTGGCTAAATATATAGCTTATGTAGCTTGCCGTGATAGCCCGTACAGAATTATTCCGATGCCACATGACTTTATGTAGGAGATATCCTCTGTCGGTAACAGCAAATGTTTTTGCCTGCACACTCACGTTCTCTGTGGCTTGAGTGAACACAGCGTAAAGAGCTGATTTTGTGCCCTTACGCATCCTTTCATCAGAAAATAGGGCCATTCGATATGGTGTGAGTTCGTATGCGTATGATACACATGCGCTGGTAGATAGTGAGTGGCTCGACATCGACTCTCTTCTTGTGAATCTTGATGGTGGTAGGCGTTGCCAAAGATAGGACTTTTTCTTTCCTAGACAAACTAACATTACCAAAAGGTTTTCCAATAATTCGATTCACCCCTTTCAGTCCTTCTTCTCGGGCAGTATGGCAATTAATGTGGGGGCCACCTACAGTGCCACTGCTGATGGATACGAGTTTATCTATCGATGGGAACGGTGGATGGTTATCAAACCAGGCTTTCAGTTTTTTCACGTCAAACGTATCTCGTGCAATTTGCGTTGGTCGCATATCGACATGCTGTTTACTTGTTGTGTAGGAAATATCCCAAAAACCTACCATGCATACTTTTGCTTGTTGACTACTAATATTGATACCTACTTACAATTTATTCAACTTGTATACCTCCTATATGAT
>MU182897.1:0-41256 GCA_016904865.1 Pissodes strobi | reverse complement strand
CGATTTCCCCCTTCTGTAGGCGTACTGATTATCATGTAGAGGAGAATAAGTTAGGATCTCTTCCATGATGAACTTGTCAATCGTTTTTTCCATTGTCTTCATTAAAAATGAAGTTAGACTTATAGGCCTAAAGGACTTGGGATGGAAATAATCTTTCTTCCCTGCCTTGGGGATGAAGCCGACATCCGCTTGTGGAACGTACCCATTAGTAGTAATGCGATTGTGATATGTTCCTAAGTTGGCAGAAGTTAGGGCCCTTACATCAAGCACCTGCGCCGGCGTGATTGTTCTTTTGGTAATAATGAAGTAAATTATCGATTTTTGACCTCTAGAACCATTGGATGTGTATTTGTGTTGTTCCTAGCGTGCGTAGAAGTCAATTAGGAGCTCTTCATTTGTGTTGAGGTTCTTTATATATTTTATTAACGCCTGGTAGTATCTTATCTCCTATCCGAGCTTTTAGGTCTTCGAATATTACGGTTTTATGAGTCCTGTCTATTTTGTCTGCCGCGTTATGTAATTCCTGATAAAAGCTTTCTGTTTGCTAAAATGTATAATACATTTTTCAAATTGATTAGGTGAGTGTTTGTTGAGACTAATTTGTAAATTCATTGCAATTGGGCTGCAAGTGGTAACGCGTCATGTCAAAACTCGAAATCGCAAAAAGTTTAAATTCAACTTGCCCACTAAGTAGAAAAGGCATTTCCAGAGTGTCCTCTCATACAGTTTTTGGCATAGATTCTCGTCAAATAATTGGTTTTTGAGAAAAAAAATAGAAGCTTTCATTTTTGATGTTTTTACGTTTTTCCTGAGATGATCTATTTTCCCAGCATTTTGAAACAGAGAAGCTTTTAGAGAGTTTTTCTGCTAGAAATTCCCTATCGAATTTTCATCTCAGTTTTTCGATCCTCGCGGCTTTTTCGACGCTAAAACGATCCAAACCAGTACATGTTTAGAATATTTCAGCAAAATTGTTCAGTTACCAGATATCAAAAAGAAGTTTTGAAAAATAAAAATAAATCGATATGCTTATGCATAACTAAAATAGCTCTACTCACTGTTGTTCTCTTTCACCTTGCCGAAGTCGACGTTGATTTTCTTCAAATAAGCGTCACATATGCGAGCGTGACGCCTCAGCCCTCTTCACTACTCAGGAAAAAGTATGCTGAACCTGAACACTCCTAAAGAAGTTTTCTCTTCAAGAAACGAACGCCTCAACTGTTACGCTACTGATTGTACCGCCTCCTCGCCTCAGTTGCTAGGCAAAGGAAGCTAAAAAAACAACAACTGTAGCCAACTAACTATCATGTGACATGTTCTACTGAAAATGGTATTCATTTTTCCATTGGCGTATCCATTATGTATGTTATAATATAGGAGTATTTTAGATGCTAAAATCGATGTTTTCTTTCCGTGACCATGAAAAAAGTTTGAGCCCAAAGCAGATTGATTGTTAGTTAAAATTAGCATAGAAAATCAAATATGTCCCTAAGCAAATAATTGAAATTCATTTTTTTTTCTCGGATACTAAAACGAATTACCGCGTGATAATCCATATGCGAGCTATGTCTATTCAAGCTACGTCCCATTCCATGAAAACCCAGTCTCTGTGAATGTAGGCACTGCTAATTCTTAGTTATACGACTGCAAGTTTTGCATAATTGATTTCATTTCGTCTACAAAAAAAATAAAAGTATGGCGTTTGACTGTGGACAGTCATATATCGTCAATGAATATGATGGTTCTGCTTATGGCGGAAGGAGACAAAAAGACAAGTCCTTTAAATCTTTTATCACGTTTATGTTGCTTGTACTCTTAGTGTATATCGCGATTTACTGCTTAATATTGAGCCTGAGTGATAGAAAGGAACATAAAATCGTAAGTAATGATTATGGATTATTTAAATAGAATGTAGAAAAATACAGAAAATGTCAGCATTTTTCTTATTTTAACATCATTTTAACATTTTGCTGTTGGCGCTAATAAACCCTTAAAACTGGTGACTTGAAAAACCTACCCCAATAGATCAACTAACTCAAACGAACCAAATAAGCGCGTTAAAACTATTTTTTCATATAATTGGTAATGGTCGTTGATGCTTTCATTATAAACACTTGATTTCATGTAGTTACAAGTACAAAAATCCATCAGGTTAAAATCAGGGCTACGAGCAGACCATGGAAGCGGGTTGCTGAGGAAGACGTATATTAAAAAGATTTATGATGGCAATGGATTAAGCTTATGTCAGCATGCATAATTAAAGCTTTGACGCACAAATAATTATTTAAGAAATCATGTAGACAAGATTTTGTTCGTATGTCAGTTGTAGCCTTCATCAACGCTGTATTGACCAAAGCCTACTTTGATAAACAATATATACATTATTAATTCAAGTAATGTTGCATGAAATAATAAAATAGCATATATCATGAAAACTATCAACTTTAGCATTTTTAACAAGTATGCCTTTTTATGTAAAAAATACAAGGGCGTCATATTTTGTAGCCAAAAAACTATGCACTTGCCTAGAAAAAAGTTATTGCCCCTTTAATGAACAAATAGTGTTACATGTAGCACCCTCTATTAGCTACAACAAAACAGATATCATATCATTTTTTTCTCGTCCTTGAAAACCTCCCTATACCCATTTCATGACTATATGACAAACAGTTGGCAGAATATTATATAAAAATATCGAAAATGCTATTTTAACTTTAACACTCTTGACTCTGTTTTACTTAATAAGGAACAATTCAGTTAAATCGTAATAATAATAATAATAATAATAATAATAATAATAATAATAATAATAATAATAATAATAATATTTTTATTTATTTCTTCAGTACAATTACATTTATAAATACAGTACTGTATTAATATTATATTAACTGAAGAAAAAGTCAGAGTGTTATAATAAAATGGATTTCACTATAACTAGTTAATTATATACTATGTCTAATCAAAAATCATTACAGTCTACATTAAAGACATACGAAAAAACTCATTTAATGAATAGTAGTTCCTCTCAATGAGATATATTTTTTTTTAGTTTATTTCTGAAAACGAATATATTTGCCGAATCTATGATGTCTCGACTTAAGTGATTAAAAATTTTACATGCACTATACACAATATTTTTTTCGTAAAAAGTTGTATGGTGAGCATTTGGCAGCAAAGTTCCTCGTCCACGAGGGTTATAAGTATGTTCAGGTCGATTGAAAAAGTGATTTATTTTTGTACACATAAATATTTATCTCATACACGTAGATTTCCACCAATGGTAAGAACTCTGTTATCTCTAAAATGCTCCCTACAAGAGTCACGATATTTTATATCACAAATCACTCTAATGGCATACTTCTGAATAAGAAAAATCTTGAAAGCCATTGTACTCAAACCCCAAATTAACAATACCATATCTTAAAAATGAATAAAAATTTGCGTAGTTCAATGTCAAGAGTGTCTGTTTCCCAGAGTGCTTTGAAAGAAACTTTAAAGCATACATTTCTTAGATTGTCACATACATTTTCTATATGGGAGTTCCAACGCAAGTCATGATCAAATGTCACACCCAATAGCCTGGAGATACTCAGACGAAGCAACTGATCCGGCGCATCTCTAAATAAAACAACAACATCTTGAGCTTGTGTATTGCGTGTAAATATCACAAAGTGTGTTTTATCTTTATTAAGACCATATCTTTATACTGTTATACACGGTATCTGCCATCACTCCAAGAGCCTCCAAGCTATCACCTCCAATCAAAACATTGGTATCATCCGCATAAGATACAACTCTTATATCAGGACATATCTTCTGCATAAAAAACATAAAAGCATTAGCATAAACCAAAAATAAAAAAGGAGCCAGGATAGATCCCTGTGGTATTAAACTTAACTGACTTCTTTCATTACTAATTGTTACTACTTGGCTTCTATTTTGAAAATAGGATTTTAGCAATGCCAACGATGTATCTCTAATAACATACCTATAAAGTTTTTCTAATAAATTGTTGAGATCGACATAATCAAAAGCACGGGACAAATCTATTAATAACCCTAAAATACATTTTTCCTTGTCAAGAGCATCTACAAAATGGTTTTGAAACTCGCGTAATGCTGTTTCTGTGGATTTTGAGATGGTAAAGCCGTGTTGAGAGGTATTTAATATCCCATATTTTGCAAAAAAGTGGATAGAGATTTTTTTAAGTGCAGGTAGAGAATTCTTGAGAAACTTGACAACAAACTTATAGCACGATAGTTAGTATAGTTATTGCTGTCAACCCTTTTAAACAAAGAGAGTAGCTTAGCTACTTTTAGCCTGTCAGAAAAAACTGCTTGCTCCAAAGATAAATTCATAATAAAAGCTAAAACATTACACAAAAGAGACCTTGCATTTCTTCAAGAAGTTATTAGTGATTTCATCAAAACCTGCGGCCCCCGAGTACTTTAGATTGTTGACTAAACCCACCACATCTGCAGGACAAACTGGAGTCATAAAAAACTATTGTCTCTTAAAGTTATGTGCTCAGATATAAAATCATAGTCAACTGAGCTATCATACTTAAAAGAAAGGTTTGAAAAATGATTGTTAAAATTATTGGCCACTACTTTATCAGACAACGAAAATTTAATCTTTTTTCCATATATTTCTACAACAGCGTTTTTCTTATTATTTTTTGCAGTTTATGGATCAATTGCCACATAGTTTTTGATTTGTACATTTGAATGCATTTTTAATTTATTTTTGGTTAAATACTTACACAAAGGCTTATAACTAGAGTCACGCCTATAAATTTCGTTAAAGAAGAAACCCTTTTAATTTATTTAATTCATGATTAAGTGTATTGTTTATTTTTTTAGTTTTATTGCTATTTAACCTAACCTTTATCAATGGAAAACAAGTCTCATAATAATAACAGAAAATGTTCAAAAAATCATCCAGAGCAGCATTTGGACATGTTTGGGCATACACCCTTCCCATGTTTCAACATCTATCAAAGAAAAGAATGTTGTGAAATTGTCATTTGAAAAACTCCTCTATAACAAAAATGGCAAATACTTGCCACCTCAAATCAATTAACATAGACAGATCAAGACTAGGGATAACAAATTATCACAAAGTAATTAGGTAAAATAGTTTTATCAAGCAGGGTGTTTAACCTAGCAAGGAATTGATTAAAATCTCCACTAGGCGCTCTATATACAACAAATATAATTAATTTACAACTATCAATCAAAACACCTGCACATTCTAAAACTTTCTCGACACAAAACTGACTAGCACTTAAAGCTTTAAAATGCTCTAACTATCATTCTTAAAAATGGCCACACCGCCATGTTTAAAAGAGTTTCTACAAAAACTATTATACATAAACAAAATTTACTTAACCTAATTTCTTACAACTATTAAACCTTCTTCTGCCAGTGCCCCGACAACGAAATCACAACAATTTTCATTTGACAGAGCAATATCTAATTCAGTGCTTTTATTTGAAAGGCATTATACACTGTTAAAAAGAGGGTGAAAATTACATTAAACATGCCTAAAAAATATATTAGTTTAAAAGATTTTTACCTAATAAAATAAGATACGTTGTTTTAAACGACATTTTACTAAAAATAGTGTAATTTTACTCAATAGTATGGTAAGCATCCTACCGTATATTGTATTATTACGGTAAAATGGGTAAAATCACTAACTTATTAGTGAATTTCACTTAATTTTGGAATATTACCCGTAAATTATCGTTATTTTTCGACAAATCTCTTAAATTTACCATACGCCACTGTAATACCAGAGTATAACAAACCAACGAGTAGCGACAGCTGGGGGACCAAATTTTGCTGCGCATGTGCGAAATATGAAGTCCTTCCGTCAAACTGACTTTTGTTGTTTACGAATTCTGATAAGTGCGTTTTAGTTTTGAATTGTGTCGTAATTTCAAAATTTTAAAAGTAAATAATTGTATAATCATGTGTCGTAATTTCAAAATTTTAAAAGAGAAAAAGTGTATAATCATGCCGAGTATTTCTTGTGCATATTGTGCCTGTTCAATTAGATCTGGAGATGGAAAATCTTTCATCAAATTTCCTCTAAAGATTATCACCGGTAAGTACATAGCTACTAACACTAATCCTCAATATAATGGTTGTTTTTTTTATATTGAAATTTAAATTATTTGTTAGTAATTGCTCTTGAAGAATAGATAAATTTTGATATAGGAGTATTAGTGGTGAAAAAGTACAATTATAAGTGATAAATTGAATTCCAAAAGACGTTAGGTACATGTAATGTGTATTGCTAGAATGTTCTAAGAAATTTCAATTTTTTTTTTATCCAACAACATATATCTCCACATTCTGCATTGAGCAAAAAATTTCAAAAGTAGAATATTAATGCACCGGTATATTTGCTTAAAAAATGGTCTTACTTATTTAAAGTATGTTCCTATAAAATTTGTTATGCTGTTCTCACATGAAGAATCTTTGGGCAATTTCCAGCAAAGTAATTCTATTGTAAAGGAATTAAATTATTCCGGCCTGTATTAGTTTGTAGAAGTAATTTGTTGTAAGGCCTGGGTTTTATGTTTAGTAGGCCTGACATTTTTCATAGTAACCTAAAAAGAGAACCTAACCAACGAATTCAACTATTTCTATTTCGCAAAAAAAGGAAAAATAGAATAGAAGAGCGGTGAGCGGTTCGGTTTGTGTAATCACAAAATATTTTGTGTGTGTAATGTATAGAGTTTCTCTCTAGCATAACGTGTCTTTAGTAGGTTTGAATCACAGATGTAATATTCTAGTTTAAATCATACCCTAATTTCCAGTAAATCTTCCCGAATCTTCCGAACAACAAATTTGGGTACATAACATTAAATATTTTGGAGAAATTATGTTTCTGTTTATCAATGTCTGCTACTATTGTATAAAAGACTATGAAAAGGAGTTTACTACAAACAAAGGATTAAGGTTTTTTTGAAAATAGACAGAAAAACATCATTGTAGGTTGGCCCTCCAATAACAATGAGCTAGTTGGGAATTATGGATATTTAGGCATCAAGTTGGGAACAGTTATTTGTTGCCGAAAAAACTTACCTTAACCAATAATTCCAAAACAATAATTAGTATCATCCTAAACAAAAATTCAGGATATTGTCAAAAAAGAAATTAGCAGAATTGCTATTTGATTCTGTTTCTAAAACACCGTAACTAAATCAGCATTATTTAGTTCTTTTATGTGATAACCCAACCTCTTAAGAGACATATTTTCTTGTAAGATTTTTGTTAACTTTTAATTTATTTCTGTTTTTTTTTTGTTTTATTTTATTAAACATATTATTTGTTGTACCTACGCAAGTATAGCATCCATATATACCTAAAGGGTGTCTCAATAAGAACTGACTATTTTGTTATTTGGATACAACGAAAAGCTAATGGAATATTTTCAACTTTATGCCTTTATTGTAAAACTAAAACATGGGAATTAGGTATGAAATATAATATATCTCAAATGACCACCTCGGCAAGTTCATAGACGAGTTTATATCGATAAACTTACAAAGAAAATTACATCACACTTGACATTTGGTGGTTTTGCTCTAAGTACTTTAGTTTTGCCAAATGTGTAGATGTCTAATTCAAGTCCACTTACATTTTGATTGCGAATTGTAAAAGATATCACATGCAGAACTTAGCTGGCATTTCAAAACTGGAATAATATGTGCCTTGACGTGTTATAAATGCTTCATTTTCTGGGTATAATGGCAAGCTTAAAATCTCTACCCCTCCTGTATTGTAATCAAAAATTGCAAAATAACCAAGCTTATGTTACAAATAATTTTTTTAAGTTTTATAAATTACAGTCATCATAGGTAGATCTAATGAAATTTTTCTTTCAGTGTCAAGGTCTGGATAGAAGCTTCTATTAGAAGTGATATACTGAATAAACCAGTTAAACAGATGATGGCATATAGACTATGTGAAGTTCTCTTTGAGAAAATGTATTTTTCTAAGATAACCTCTGCAAGACAAGTCAAGATTCATCTCAAGAACCACCAAAGGAAATCAAGATCCTTGCAGGTAAATCTTTATAGCAATTGTTCATTGACATAAAAAAATCAAAGTATCAGTATTGTTTCTAATGGCACAAACTGTTATAGCTATTTCGTTTGTCTAATCATTATGACTGAATTTAGCAACATCATGTTGAATTCCATGAGTAGAAAAATTTTATTGGTTGGATTTATTATTTACAAGTTAGTTATAAAACAGTAATTACCATGCTAGGTACTCAAAATTCAGATATTTCACCTCATCCTATAATCACAATAATTCAATATACAATATGTACTAAAAACACTACCGGTTTTATGCGTTATGTAACTTATGTACCCAATAGAAAGTATCTACTGGTCACATAAATAGTTCCAGTTTTGATCTGAGTTGTACTAATTGATATTTGTCAGACACTTTATTGGTACTAACATGATATTGTTTGACTGCAATTCAATAGCCTTATGCTTGTTGTTAATACTGTATCAACAATACCTTCATTATTATTATCACTTTCAGGTCCTAATATTTCAAAAGATGAAGAAACAAAATGGGTGAATTTGGATGATATTCAACCAATCAAGATAAGAAAAGATAATTCTACCTTCTCTTATAAATTTAAGAATGTATTTGACAGATCTGATTCACAGTTGGAATTTTTAAACGAAGCTTTGGATTTTTTGCTAAATTTAAAGGTATTAAACAAAAATGGTCAAGATTATTAATTACAATAAGAGGTCTTCTCAATTTATGGCAAAAACTTTTAAACTGTTGGTATAAATATCTTAAAACCGGAAGACTGATTGTTTAGAAAATTGCTTTGGAAGTGTAAGGCAAGAGGGAGACAATTGCATAAATCCCACACCAATACAGTTTCAAAGTGCCTTCAGAAAATTATTTTTGCAGATTTATTTCCACTCACATCACATGAATTGTAGGGAGGATTTAGATGATGTTCTCATTAGTTTAAAATCCATGGACATGGTAGAAATTATTAATAAGGAGTCGGAAACATCAACTGCAACAATTTCCTTGCCTGATTGCAATTACCGTAAAGAAACCGTTTCAACACAGAGCGCTATCATGTCTGAGGATATTTGATGAAAAGGTGTCTGGAAGTACATTCATGTGACATTTGCTATGCTTTTAGCAGAGAATGTACTAGTATTGATGTAGACAAACTTCTGTCTCATTTTAAAGCTTTTAATGCAATTAAAGGTACTTTTGGTGATTTATCATCACCACCAGAAAAGTGGGTTCATTTTATATATAGCCTTGAAAGTATTTTCAACTAGCAGTTTAAGAACCTATGTACCGGCGAAAGAAAATTCTAATTATTTAGTGAATATATTTGAAAAACTTCAATTTCTCTATACCTGTTCAAATTTTCCCAAGCTGTTTGTATTAAAACTATTTATAAGACTAAAAATATTTTATACTTTAAAATTTAGACATCTCAAATGTAATAGTTCTCATAAAAAAATGCATTCGGAAATTCAAAATCCTCACACATGTATAGTTGAAAAAAAATTATTGCATTTTTCATTTCATAACAATTTACCCTCATTTATGAAAACTTATGTATGTAAATAGTAGCGTTTAGAGCTGTGTGTGTTCTCTTAAAGCATTTTTTTTAAGTTATATGATCTAGATATGGTATTGTTAATTTGTGCTCATTGCTATGAGTAATATTGTATGGTTTATTAGTAGGGTTATGTAACGGTAAATTGTTACCATGATGTTTGTTTATAAAGCTAGTATTTAAGTTAACCGAAGTTCATGTCCCTGGGAAGACAGTTCAAGTTTTATCCCTTTAAATGCTTCTGCTACGAATTTTACCGAATATATCTGTCAGCAGTGTAAATAGAGTACCGAGACGGAGGAGGATGAACAAGGTCGGCGGGAATGTAGGTGCTCTCTTACTCTTTACAAGAGAGGTTGCTAATGTTAGACCATCATTCAGTAATAGTTTTTTTTCGAGCCATGTCTTAGGTATAGAGGACATAGTCAATCATCCCTCCCTGGGATGACTTAGTCCTGCCTTTAGGTGGTAATTTCTTATTTTTGGTTGTACACGTATGTCAAAATTTGTTTACTAAACTTTGAAATTAAACATTTTTGTTGCATTTCTACCGAAATCTACGCCGCAAATTAACTTTCACCTTTGATTAATAAACGTTGTTAGACTAGTGAAAATTGTTGTCTTTTATTTCAATTAATAATTTAACACCATTGTCTTCATAACAGTGGGTATGAGGGTTAGAATCCCTTAAGACAACTCGGGTAAGTAATTAAGTACTCCTGACTTACATCTCCTTAGCCTACCGATAACAGTTACAGAATCAATAAAAACTTTTTGTTTGTGCTGTAGCAAGTTTTAATTTTCCTCCACATTTCAATGGTTCAAAAAATATACCCAATACCTTTGTAAATATGACTTATCGTAATTTAAAGAAATGGAGTACTATTAATAATAACAAGAAGTTGCTGAAACTAGTACAATAAGAAATGTCTATTTGAGAACCGCTGAAAACGTCGTACAATATTATATTTTTCTACTACCTCTCGAAAACCTCTGCTACACGTCTTCAAACCAGGCGGGTGTAAGCTCAAAGTGCTTTATTTAGGTTAAAAATTGACACATCAACATGATAAATGATATCATGAAATACAGAGGGGTTTATTTTTCTCTCAACGCGCCCTCATTAAAAGAAACTAAAAATTTAAATAAAATCCCAAGAAAGTATTGAGAATCCTTTATCAATAAATCGTAGAAGAAATATAAGTAATATATATTTTTATAACGAAAGCTTTATCGACCAGGGTGACAGGAAGTAGGAAAAACCACTATATTATAGAAAAGCTTTACGGAATCGATTCAAATATGAAAAATGATCAATTTTCCACTTCAAGTTTTTTATAGTGTAGTCGCAGAGTCGCTTCCTTTCGAGCCACTTCAATATGAAGTCCATCTGTCATCGGCTCTGCCGGAATCGGTCCCTTGAACATCAAAGGTGCCGACGCTTTATGTCGCTACTCGTTGGTTTGTTATACTCTGGTAATACCTTGTGTTTTATAGTTTTTGCGGTCTTCAATCAGTGGATGCCACTGCTTTTTTTTCTGAAGAATGGCTGTCGAGTGTCGAATTGTTTCATCTAGTGGTGTCGACATTCGTTACTTTTGACTACTCGTTACTTTTCGTTACTTTGGTATAAAGTAATCATTGCAAATATTCGTTACTTCGTTACTTTGATTACTTCGATTAGTAGGTATATTTTGGGTATTGTATGATTCGTTACTTTCCCTAGACTACATAAGACTTTCCCCCTTAATATTTATGTATGGTTACTATCGTTTATCATAATGTTTACTGCAATACCTTCATCTCTATCAATCATTATAATTTTTATTTGGCTAATAAGAAGATTCTAAGTACTCTTGTGAAATACTGTTTAATTACGAACGTGTATGAAGTTAAGGCACTTGCTTCATATATTTGGCTATTTGGGTCATCAACAACTTTTTTCATAATTATGAAATAACAGAGACACATGGTACGAGGAAACAAAACATGTATGTAACTTTACTTTATAATCTGTGTTATTTACTTATAAACAATTCTCATAATAATCCGAAAGTACTAGAAAACTAAACAAACACAACATATCTAGAATATAAAAAAAATATCAAAAAATACAGGTACTTAGAGGTCATAATTACAATGTAAAAATAATATATCTTGTACATTCTTTCCCTTCAGACTACTTCTCCTCTCTGAAATTAAGTAGTCAATTTAATATAAGGTCTGTCACCTTAGCTCATAAATTCGATAAGGTCGCTGATCGACATACCTTTCATAACCAAAATTCATTAGAACAATATAACAGCACTGCAAATATTTGAAAGTAACGAGACCAAATACGACGAAATATGCTGCGACCACCCGACCATAGCGGTGAGTCCCGTAAGTGCCGACTACCGTGTAATATAATATGTAATCACTCTATTCAAAGTAACGAAGTAAGAGAGTTCTCGGTTCAGTATTCGGTACTTCGGGTATTGGATAGTAACGAATATAAAGTAACGAGTAGTTACTTTTTTGACACCACTAGTTTCATCTAGGTTATGATACTGAATTAGTACCTTAGAAATAAGTGTTCTGTTTGTAGGTAGGTACTTTACCATAACTCGATTTGTAAGCAATGTGAATGTATAGGTAAGTATACTTACCGTAAAAACAAACGACTGTTTCGTTTGTCCTTTGTTAACTAGATTTTACTTCATCTTATTACGATTTTGTATCATATTTTTCATAAGGTTTTTAATAAAAAATCATATTTAAATTGTTTTTTATTTCATTCATAATGATACAACAAATAATTTAAAAAATACAATTACTTGAAAATTTACTAAAAAATACATATAATATTGTGTAATTTTACTAAAACCGAAATAATGCAATAAAAATGTAGTAAAAATACATACATTTTTTTAACTTTTTTGTTACTTACCTGAAATATTTTGTAAATTTACTCTAATGATAGAGTAAAAATACATATTGATAAACGTACTTTTCTGACGTTTAGTCACAATTTTACGTAAAGGCTTAATTACCTTTACATATCAACTTACGTCATATTCCGGTTTATTTTCCGTCAAAATACCAGAATTTTAATGTCATTTTCATGTGTAATTTTACGACTATGTATGTCATTTTTCGGCAAGTTTATGTAGAAATACAATTGATGTTGTAAAATTACGTTAAATTACGGTTGTAACATAATTAAACCGTAATGTAACGTATAATCACTAACTATTTTTATCAGTGTATATTTTGATGACAAATTTGTATTGGTTCTTTTAAGTTTTTCCGCTTAGCTCTGTTGACAAGAACATTTACGTTAAGAGTGTCGAAACCATGGCGACAAGTATCTTCAGTACAATTATTCTCAGAAATCGGAAAATGGTTATTAGCAATATCTATAACATCGTTTACCAAAACATTTGAATTAAAATGGCTATTTTTTAAATTTATTAAGGGGATACTTTTTAGAATTATATTATTTTTTAAACTAAACGTGAACAGAGAGCATCTTGAGGAGCTCCATAAGTTAAAACAACAAATAGCAGATAATAGGAGAAGCATACCAAGGCCTGAACCTGTTCCACTGTCTACTACCTTAAATTCTACATCATCTGGAAAAAATTCGCTTCCACAAAAAAGGGACCGAATACTTATTGCCGGCTCTGCTGTTACAGGATACCTTTCTCTGACGAAATCGCTGACAGGGGGAAAGTTTGATATTAATAGCCAAAGAATGCAAATCACATCGATATCAACACTGCTGGACTTAAGTTTGCGTTACTGCAAGCGCTTTACCAGGAGAGATTTTGTGTTCCTATTCGCCGACCCTCAGGATCCATACAATGGTAAAAAATTGTGCGAGACTGACCTAAAAAATAAGCTCATTAAATTTCAACATACAAACTTAGTTTTAATCAGTCCATACCTTACTCCTAATCGACCAGTTTTAAATATAATGGTCGCTGCTCAAAATTTTTTACTTGGGAATTGCTTCAGGGAAGTATCAAGTGCAACCTTCCTGCCTCTAACTTCTCGAGAACCGATCCACAAAAAACATTTGGCAGAATATTTAGTAGCTTGTTTCATCCAAAAAGATATGACACCAATCTCTGTAATCAGCAACAATAAAACTCCCAATTCAGAAGGTTCGACCAAGAGTGTGCACAATTCACCTAAGGTGCCAGTGGTGGATTCATGTGAGGAACAGTCACTTTTTGCAGAAATGAACACTTTTTTAGACCAATCCAGAAGAAAAAAAAGAGTGAACATATAGTAAATGATAATAAATGTGAACTTTATTCAATTGTGCTGCTAAATATTCAATCACTAAGGAATAAAACCAATGAACTCTTTCTTTTCTTAACAACTTCAACATAGGTTTATTGACGGAACTCTGGCTGAAGCAGAATGAACTATGGTTTATATCAAATTATGTTATATTATCAAAATTTTGTAGATCCCAGTCAACTCATGGTGGCTGTTTAATCCTAGTCAATGAAACTTTTCTAAGGCAGAACTCATTTCAATCGATAACAAAGTTCGACCACTTACTACAAAAATTCGCGTTCGAATTTACCATATTTTTTTCAAAATCTCACAACCTATATGTAATTTGGATTTATCGCTCACCTACCTCTGACAGTGAGGTACTTTTCGTAGGGCTGGAGGATATCCTATCAAACATGTCGAGCTCAGCACACATAATTCTGACCGGAGATTTAAATATAAACTTTGATCGAAAGAGTTCTGCTTGCACAGTACGGCTATCTAGTTTACTTGACTCATATAATTTGCAAATGCATGTTAGATCGCCGACGCGCATCACTCAGTTCTCATCTGGTACCATCGACTATGTGTGTTCTAATTTGTATGATGAACTTGCTAGTTGTACAGTTGCGAATGCAGCATTATCGGATCATGAAGCGATTTTTTTCAGGATCTCAAAACCCATCGTTCTAGAGGCAAAATCTCTAATACATTCTGGCAGAATTTTTGGCGGAAACAATTATGCTCGATTCTACAATTTATGTGCCACCTTTTGCTGGGTCCCTATTTTAGATTCTGAAGATCTAATATCTGCTTTCCATACTAAGTTAGTTGGGTTGTTTAACAAGGCTTTCCCAATAACTAAAATTAAATCTCTAAACCGGTCAAAAAAAGTCTGGTTTACTAAGGGTCTAACCATTTCTTCTAAGAATCTTCGCTCACTGCATATGATCAGAAAGTTCACTTCATGGCCTGGTTTTAATGAGTATTTTGCCAAATATCGCTCCATATTTCGTTGCTTAATAAAATTATCCAAAGAAAAATATTATTCAGATCGCCTAAGCAACTGCCACAATTCACAAAAAGAATGCTGTACTATTGTGAATGACATACGTAAAAAAATGCTCATCATCCTGCTTTAACTCCTCTCAGTTCCCCGGATTCAATCAATAGTTTTTTTGTAGTATAGCCAGTAACCTACAACAGCAACTCCAACTTCAGTTGATCCAATAGATTATTTATCTCATATAAATATTCCAAATTCATTTTTGTTTTCCCCAACTGATCTTAAAGAAATAAAGACTACTTTACACTCAATCAAAAATAAAAATAGCTCAGGAGAGGATGGTCTTTCTGCAAACATTTTTCTCAATCTACCAGATAATGTATTGATGGTTCTGGTGAGGGCAGTGAACGGGTCATGGGAGACGGGAGTTTTTTCTTTGTGTCTAGGTTCGGCAAAAGTTGTTCCGATCCATAAGGAGGGAACACCAGACAACCCGTCTAACTTCCGCCCCATCTCACTCCTATCCACCATGTCTAAGATTATAGAGAAGCTCGTGAAAACGCGCATGCTCTCCTTTATACGGGCTAATGACATCTTGAGTGGGTGCCAATTTGGTTTTCGGTAGGACACTAGTACAGATGATGCTATTTATCATTTAGTGCATGATTTGTACTCACATATTAATGATGGTGGGATCTCGGCAGCAGTTTTTTGTGATCTGTCAAAGGCATTTGACTGTGTTAGTCGCGAAATTCTGCTGCGGAAACTGTACCATTATGGATTCAGGGGAGTTTCTTTGACTTGGTTTTCATCGTTCTTGCTTGGTCGTCGTCAACGTGTCTTTATAGGGCCTAATTGCTCTACCTACAAATTCATTGATCATGGAGTGCCACAGGGTTCGGTTTTGGGTCCAGTCCTATTTCTGCTTTACATAAATGATCTCCCTAATCTTCTATTCGCGGTAAGTTCACCATATTCGCTGATGATACCACCATATTGTGGAAGGCTCTCGACCCCGGTTCCCTCCAAAAAATCATCTTGGAGGATCTCCAAAGCATGAAAATTTGGTGTGACTCTAACCTGTTAACACTCAATCCCACAAAGACAAAATTGATATATTTTAAATGTAATCTCGCAAACATATTCATTGATAATGCTCCATTTGAGATCAGGCCTGACAGCAAATTTCTTGGAGTTTTCATAGATGGAGATCTTAAGTTCCATTCACACATAAATCAACTTGCTAGTAGGCTATCATCTAGTTGTTTTGCTGTTAGAATCACTATTCAGGAGCTGGGCCCTAGGATTGGCAAGTCGGTGTATTATTCACTTTTTGAATCCCTCGTCGGTATGGAATTGCTTTCTGGGGAAGTGCAAGCGGCTTCATGATTCAAATGATTTTCATTATTCAAAAAAGGGTTGATATATTTGTAGAGCTGGTCCCCGAGACCCATGTTGACCTTTTTTTCGTCAAGAGAAAATATTAACTCTTCCATCTTTGTATATCATCGAGACTACTTGTATTGTCTTTAAATACCAGTCGAAGTTCACGATGAGAAGCTCCCGGTATCCTAGCAGGAATAGCAGGATTTTCCGTCTTCCCCAGCCTACTTCAGCGTTCACGAGGCGCTCAATCTTCTACGAAAGTATAAATATCTTTAACCACCTCCCACCTTATATCAAAAGTTCAGCATCCCCCAAGGTATTCAAAAGACAACTAAAGAGGCTGCTAAATGAGAAAGCTTATTACACCGTCCTAGAATTCCTCGAGGATGCACTATGACAGGTATACTGTGAGAATGGCATGTGATGCGGCGTTTGCTTTGTGTATATTTTTATTTTTTTTAACTTGTTACTAGTTTTGTCAGTTGCTGTAAGTCAAATTTTTTTACCATTTGTGTCTATTACTTATGTGTTGACAATTGACATTGTTTATATTTAAATTTAAACTTTACATTGTTCTTAAATTTTCTGTCCTTTTAAAAATATCTGTTGTAAAGTATGTAAGTATTTTTAAGTTTGTCTGTTTTTTTTTTGTTTTGGACTTTTGATCTTTAAACATGCCTTTTTGCACTTCAAATCCTACTTTATGGATATTTTTTTATTCTATTTGCTTTATTAGGCTTATAATTATTATGCATGTTTTATTATTAGGTATGGCTTTGTTAAAAACATTTTATGTTAAAACAATAAAGCAATATTCGATTTGATTTGATTTAAAAGTGGAGATAATATAAAATTTAAGCAATTTACACATTGATCTTAATGAATGCCTGTATCTTATCAGAACAATATTCAATTTTTCTTACAGAAAGATTTCTAGTAATCACAAAATTATTGATAAATTTGGCAAGTTAATTGTAAGAGCTTTTAGAAAAATACTCAAAATTTCATTTTAAACAGATTATTAAATTAGTAAATTTTCCAAATGATAGGAACTTCAAAATAATTTGGGACGTTCAAACCTTCATTTAAATACCATATAATAACATCATTCTTAGAAGAGTCACTTATAACTGGAAAAAGGTTTTCACTAAGGATCTCTCTGTTTGTAATATTACACTGCACATTACATTCACTTCCCAAAAGTTCAGCCAGATAAGAAGAATGACCTCTAGCACTGAAATCTCCATAGATTAAGATCTTTTTGTCAAACTAGCATGCAGCTTAGATGCAAGATTTCCAATGGCTACCCCACTTGAGAGGGCCTACTCTTGCAAAGATCCAGAAACCTGATTCAAAGGAGAAGGCTCACACATTGGAAAAAAGCCATCAAGAAATTTTGGACCACCCTGTATCGTTGAAGTCGTCTTTTAATTATCTGCTTATATTTCACGTAATATACTTCTATCATTTTTCAATTGAAAAATTTGCGTGATAGAAATTAGATAAAGAAAGGTTTTGTTATTTTATTCGACGTAGGTAAACAAATTTTAAAATGTGTGTATTTATCGTATTTATGTTAATTAAAAAAAGGTCAAAAGCTGAAGAAAAACGCCAATAAATCCAAAACGTTATACGTCACATATCAATAATATAATTATACAGGGTGTTTTAAAAGTATGGTTACGAACCTCGGCACGTGATTACTAACATTATTTTAGGATAAAAAGTTCCTTAGATTATATATTATCAACTATATACTCTAAGGAAAGTTCCCATAAACTATGGTCCTTAGTTGTTTCGTTACGAAGATACAGGGTGTTGAATTTTAATAATTAAAAAAATATATAAATAACTCCTAAGTGCGTATAATTATTTTTTATGAAATTTGAGAAATAAAATACGCATTTAAGAACACTTATTTTCAAAATATAACATGCCCATATTTAACCAGTGACGTCGGTAGCAAATTATGTTATATTTTTTTGTATGGAATCTTTGGTGCGATACTGAGATTTAGAAAACATATTTTTCCTATTTTATTTAGGACAAAAATGGTATTTGCTGTTTTTGGTACGAAGAACGGTGTAAGCGAAAATTACAATTTTTGAGTGTAACAGAAATTAAATGAATGATGATTTAATTTTTTGTCCCGAAATTAAACCAAGACATGAAACCCATAATTGAGGGTAGAATAGATTTGGTATATCAGCAGCTAACTAAAAATCTTCTTTCTGTTACTGTTTTCTTTTTATTTTTCTTATTTATTTTGAATTTTTTTATTTCAGATAATATTTTAATTTGGTGACCCAAATAATGTCTTGAATATATTTTCAAACTATTTTTCGTATAAAAAAAACAATACTTTGCTCTTCTAAATGAACTAAAGATTTATAAAAAAAAATAAGTTAATATGTCAGGGGCCTAGCATGATTTTTATTTAAAAATAAACCGTTTTTTCGAATATCTAGGCCGACTTTGTTTGAATTTGGCGGGGCTATTTTGTAGTCATGAGGAGTTAGCTTAGCCTTCATTATCCTTCGCATCTTGGCCGTCCCTCATTACACTTTGTAGTATACAACTTTTTCCCAATCGGTACAATTTTTAAAGAAGTTATCTAAAAACATGGTGATTCAGCCGATCCTGGCTAGCCGCTCGAGCTTATCGCCTTGATGCGTCATTACAATTTTGTACCGATCGGTGACAAGCAAGAATCCGTAAATCGGTTCTTTCTTATGGTTTTAAGAAGAAAAATGCCTAGAAATCGTATTTCAAGTACAGTGTATGTGTAGTGATATGTCTTGCTCGCAAAAGAGGCGAAAAAAGGGAGCAATATTCATCGGAAGAAGCGAATCAGGGGGTGAGTTCACATAAGATTATATGCCAAAATTTCAAATATACGTAAATACCTGGTTATCTTATATATATAAAAACAGAAACTATCTCTCGTATTAAAGCATGATGTGTATAATACTAAGCTACCTTAGTATTATGAATAAATATGACACTTGTAACCCTTAATTTTTTACTTAATAAAATTAAAATGGAAAATACTCTCAAACTTCTAAAACTAACTATATTAGAATAAAATAGAGTGCGAACGGGTTACAGTCTAAAATTACTAACAAACCATTATTTATATACGTGGACATGACAAAACATTGTTACATTTGTCGTCTGTGCACAATTATACACAGAATCAAACAATATATTCGGAATTGAAATATATTATATCGAAATGAATATAAATAATAAGCAAAAGTTAACGATACGAGCTATTCGAATCGTTCTCTAGTAATCTCGTCTAATCGTAATCGTACATCCTACCAAAGCAATACTATTCAATCACAAAAAGTGGTTACATAACACAATCAAAAGGGTGACTAAGGAAATATACCGGTCGGCATGTACATTTATTAATGTTTTACATAGAATAAAACGTTTTTACCATATAAAGGAATATAAAAAATAGAAACAAATGGTTATAATGCCTTCGTATTATTATCACGTTTTCGATAATTGATCCCCGTATGGGCCACATGTGGGACTATAAACTACAATTCGATTTGATGCATATATTGCAAAACAAAAACTAAAAGTTATATTTAATCATGATCCACTTATCTACAGGATAATAAATAAAACTCAAAAATCAAATATTATCATAATAATTTCAAAGGATATTCATAGCCACATACTAGAGAGTTTATAGGAAATCGTACTGTTATTATTACTAAAATGCAAAAATCCTCAATACCAGTGTTAAAAACACTGTCTAGAGGATTAAGGACTATGTATACTGTAATTATTGTTATTACTGTATTAATAAATAATTTTCAAAACAAAAAATAATTTTTTTTAAGTAAGTCGAAGAGTGCCCTTTTCTCACGAAATTAACCCTTAAAAACTAGCCACAAAGGCAAGCTGACTCATAATTTAGGAGCGACTAAAACCCAAGTTGGGTATTATTATAGCTTTGCATGCCCCTCCGTTCGCTTTGCTCGCAACGGGGGATCAATCAACAAGAACTAACCAAGTGCTAACCAAAACTAACCCAAGGCTAACCCAAAGTAACCCAAAATTAAGGGAAAAAGGTAAATTAATAGAAATTTTGCTAGAACGTAGACACGGATTCGTGTCGCATCGCGCGCAGTATTTTGGATTGCAACTCGGGATTTAGCCGCTCGTCATAAATTTATCGGAATGTTGTCGTTCGGCTTTGTCGAAGCGATGTATATCGGAACGCATTATTTTTAAACAATTCGTGTTGATATGAGTCGACCGGTGAGGGAAAAAATTGGAGTAAACATTGCTTGCAGGAGATGTTAATAAATAATATCAATACCTTTTTACAAATTCGCATTTGCAGATGCGAATAACTTTAAGTAAAATTGGCCTTCACATGCAGATGTGAAGGGTCCCCAAACAGCCTCCACGTCAGTAGGTGTATTATGTTGGAGTGGTTAGAGGCACACTATATTCCTACATTTGCCGATGTAAAGGATATATGTATTGACAAAAATAAAACGGTATAGTGCTATGTATTTGCAGATACAAACACAAATAACCACCAAAAACAAATAACCACCATACTATTGCAACCCTCTTACATAAAATCATTGCATTGGAGGTAGCGAATTATTACACTCTTGGTTTCTGTTCAAAACAGAAACTACAGTATTTGCAGATACTGTAAATATGCTAAAAAATCGTTGCATTTGCAGATGCAGACGAAAGCATAACCAGGGTTAAGCAGCAAGCAAAAAGGTGAATAGTTCGTTGTATTAGCAGATACAATCGATAGTACCCACTGTCTGCAATTGCAGTTGCAGGTAGTGAACATATTCATGAACCTATTTTTCTGTTTAAAAACAGAAATTGCAGCATTTGCAGATGCTGTAACTAGGCTAATAGATCGTTGCATCTGCAGATGCAATCGATATAATAAGTAGCAAAACCAAGGAAAATCTTTTGCATTTGCAGATGCATTAGAAGATCCTCTCACGCTAGCGGAGGAAATAACTTATCCGAATCAAGACTTACCAACATCAGAAGCACCAGATGGTCCTGAACAAAGTAAAGACCACGCTTTGTTAATAGGCAAAAAAATAAAAAAAAAATCATACCTGCGAGGCCAGAACTACATACTCCGATAGATAGTTTTTAGATGGTACAATCACTTATTAAAAGGACTAAAAGATAAAAAAAAAACAAACAGTATGATAGAGAAGTATCCACCAGCTGCCAACTGTAATGTCCTCAGACCATCAAAATTAAATCTCAAAGAGAGTACTAAATCCTGCCAAGACAACTACTGTATCAATTACAGAAACAACTATGGTCCGTGGGATTAGTGCCTTAGCCCTCCCTTTCAATAATTTAATTAGCCAACCGTCTGAACTATAATTATACGTTCAAAACTGGCAGAAATTAAAGGTAAACAGTTCAATAATAGAGTGGGTACAGGATTATAAAATGCCTTTCAATAGGACACCACTCCGGTTAACAAAATAGAAGACTACATAGGACGGCAAAAAATTTAATTTCAAAATACGCATTCTTGGGGAAAACTGATCTTAAAGATGCATATTTCCTTATCCCTATGCACAGTAGTCAAAAAAGTTGTTAAGATTCGTTGTTTGCAACGTATTATACCAATTTAATTGTGTTTCATTTGGTTTATGTACAGCTCCATATCTTTTCACAAAACTGAAACCAGTTGTAAGATATGTAAAATTAAAGGGTATAAAAACTGTACTCTACTTAGTCGATTGGCTAGTTATTGGTAATTCAAAAGAGAGCTTAAAAGTATAAATAAAATTACACAAACATTACAAGGCAAGTAGTTATTCCCGCGCAACAATGCTCATTTTTCGGGTTTATACAAGAGAAAAGGGACCTACTGGCAGAACAGTCTATTATCTTTTACCCTGAAAAATACCTACTCATATCTCCTTGCAGAGAGAAACAACCATTGTGGAAGAAAATGTCCCTGGCTGTAGGGAAATTAGGAAGTCTCCTGAGAAATTAAACTGATTATTTTTTATTGCAAACTATAGAACAGTGAAAAAGGAATTGATACGTGTTTTTTATTTCCACTAAGATGAATATTACAAGAGCTATACCAGTTTTTAGTTTTGTATATATAGATATACTATGCATGGTGTGACGTAACAATTCATGTGTATTATGACGTCATAAGCACATCTCAAGGCGTTGTATCTGCCTCATTTTTTGGCTTATGGAAAAAAGGAAAACACGTGTTCACTTATTTTTCATGGGCTATCAAAATCAGCAATAATAATAAAAAATAAAATAAAATAAAAAATTGATGAAACTTCCTTATTGTCAGGAGAGCCTTTCTATAACAAAGCGTATCTAATGAAGCGATAAAAGTGATTATTTATTCATTGACAAATAGCGCCCTCAAACAATACGGAAATACTTATAATAAATAGGGGAATTTGTGGTTTTGTAAGCACCAACAAATATATACCAAAACCGTAAACTTATTGAGCTCCTAAACATTCAATTGTCTTCGGAGTCATCCTACTCTACCATGAACTCACACAAATTTGCACTTTCGCCGATATTGAGTATTAAACAAAAGACGAAGCGGTTATAAAAGGGATTCTCGATGGAACATTTAACATAAGACCCCCAAATCCAAAGTACTCAATTACTTACTTGGGTTTCCTACCCAGTTCTACAGCGCTTAAAGAGCATGTACCTTCACGAATCCTTAAATCTACAAATCTAACTTTAAGGCTAGTAACACTCTTAATACTAATAACGGCACACCGGCACACTGACAACCAGGAAGTAAAAATAGACAATATTTTTAAATATGAATACATAATTGAAATCAGATTCCCGGATAAAATAAAAGCAGGTGGCTTAAACAGGCTTCAACCTAATTTGATATTACCTTATTTTACCAATCAACCTGAACTATGTATAGCCACACTATTAGAGACTTACATAGAACGCACAAAAGAAAAAAGGGTGCTACCAGTCAATAAAAGGTGAATAGTTCGTAGTATTAGCAGATACAATCGATCGTACCCTCCACTGTCTGCAATTGCAGTTGCAGCTATATGAACATACCTATTTTTTCTGTTCAAAAACAGAAATTACGGCATTCACAGATACTGTGAATATGCTAATAGATCGTTGCATTTGCAGATGCAATCGATACCACAAGTAGCAAAACCAAAGAAAATGTAACACTCACTCACAAAATGCCTTATCACCCAGACAGCAGTCAAACCCTTAGCAGATGGGTCAAGTTAATACTAAGAGCCAGCAGTATAAACACGGAAATCTTTGGGGCACATAGCACGCGATACGGGGCAACTTCAGCAGCTCAAAGAATTGGAGTTACATTACAAACCATTCAGAAGACAGCTGGCTCGACAGAAAAATCAAAAGTATTCTCAAAATTCTATAACAAACTTGGCGTGGGTAATCCCACTGGATTCGCATCTTGTTTACTGAACCATAATTTCTAAAGAATCATATAAATATGGAACTACAATTATAACTTACTTACCAACTTGTTATCATATTACATAAGAATATTGGTATAGTATTAAAAATAAGTTAAAGGTTAATATCAGTTAAGCGTTAAACATGATATATGTACCTTCATATGTGTGTTATTAAATATAATGGTTATAAATTTGAATTTTAGTTTATAAAAAGGCCTTACAAATCTAGGACTACAGAAATATCGCAATTTTCAGTTAATGTAGATTACATCGCAAATACTTTAAACATCTACAAAGTGTAATGAGGGACGGCGAAGATGCGAAGGATAATTATAAGATCAATCGACTTACCTGTAAGGAAGATCGATC
Source organism: Pissodes strobi (assembly GCA_016904865.1). Taxonomy (NCBI): domain Eukaryota; kingdom Metazoa; phylum Arthropoda; class Insecta; order Coleoptera; family Curculionidae; genus Pissodes; species Pissodes strobi. Next base: position 17,100 of record MU182897.1, on the reverse strand, counting down.
GGAATTATCCGAGCATCTTCGCCGTCCCTCATTACAAACCCACCCAGTCTTTACCTTCTCCCTTTCACCCCAAATGCAATGTAATCAAAAATCTCACGAGCCAAAATTGTAATGACGCATCAAGGCGATAAGCTCGAGCGGCTAGCCAGGGTCGGCTGAATCACCATGTTTTTAGATAACTTCTTTAAAAATTGTACCGATTAGGAAAAAGTTGTATACTACAAAGTGTAATGAGGGACGGCGAAGATGCTCGGATAATTCCGATCGATCTTCCTTACAGGTAAGTCAATTGATCTTATAATTATACTTAAATTATTAAGTTCAGTGGCGTCCCTGAGGGTAGTTTGATCAAAAAGATGTAAGTGACTGACTTTTTTAATACACCTTTTTTTTCGATTTGAGCTGCTGAGAATACAAATTGATTGTCCTCTCAATTATTGTTTTCATATCTTGCTTTGATATCGAGATAAAAAAATTAGAGCAGTTTATTTAATTTCTGTTCGACTCAAAAATTATAATGTTTGCTTAAACCGTTCTTCGTACCAAAAAACACCAAATATCTTTTTGTCCTAAATAGAACAAGGAACCAGAAAAAAATATGATTTTTAAATGTCAATGGCGTATCATAGTTTCGATGCAAAAAAATATAACAAAATCTCGTACCGACACCACTGGTTAAATTTGTGCGTTATATTTTGAAAATAAGTATCCTTAAATGCTTATTTTATTTCCCAAATTTCATAAAAAAATATATTAACGCATTTAGGAGTTATTTCAAAAACAAAAAAACACCCGGTATCTTCGTAACGAAACGATTAAGGACCATAGTTTATCAGAACTTTCTATCCTAAAATAACGTCCGGTACGACGTCCCGAAGTTTGTACCCTTACTTTTGAAACATCCTGTATATCGTTAATAAAAAGAGCTGTTGTATTTACTCTTCAAAACCTGCAGTTACTTAAATAAGGGGATAGATAAGGAGAAATAAAGGAGCAGGGTGTATGCTATCCACTTTGAACTCTTTTGTTTTCGCGCTAGAAAATTTTTTTAAAAATAAAAGTTGTAGGGATTTATGTAAACTATTTACAGCATATTTCTTCGTATACACAAGGGAACGTAAAAACGAGTGACAAGTAAAAATCAAACGTTTTTAAACCAAAACTTAACATAATTTATACAAAATACCATGTCAATTTAAACCGTTTTCGACTTATTAACGATTAACGAAAATTCAGTAGTATACAGGGTGTTACTTAATGTTGGCCGAAATTCTAGGGTCGCATTCCTGAACCAAATTCAAGTAGAAAAGTGTTCATATAAACATGTGTCCTAAAGGTTAAAAAAAAAGTTTTTTTATTAATATCTCAAAAACTCTTGTGCGGATTTTGTTAAAATGTGGCAGTATTGTTCATTGTAATAAAATGCAAAGTTAGCACTTACTAGAAGATAATTATGAGTGACGTCTCGGTGGGTAGTCTCACGGCTTATTAACGATTGAAAATTCAATAGTATACAGGGTGTTAGTAAATAATAAGCTCTAATTTTAATGGCGCATTCCTGAACCAAATTCAGGTAGAAAAATATATAAGGTCTGGATTTCAAGAAACAGAGCGTCAAAGTTAAAAAAAAGTGTTTTACACTACCTGTAAAATTTATTAATTTAGGAGATAGAGACAAATGAATATCGAACTCCTGTGCATTTGGACCGGCACAGAGAGGCAACGGTTGGAGATGGAAAACCGCAATATGTTTTTCACGTCTTACCTAGCTTTTAAAAAGCCATTGAATGGTACTACCTATAGATGGTTTTGGAACTACCATTGGTGCCTTCTAACAATGACTAAGACAGAAAGGTGCAAATCGTGTTTTTTATTAATCATCTCCATTAACCGTTTTCTCTCTGTACCTTTCCAAATTGCTCAAAAGCTCGATTTTCACTTGTTTGTATCTTCAAAGTGAATATTTTTTCTTAGAATATAAAAATATAAGCATTTACAGGATGTTCTATTTAAAATATCAGACTTGATACCAAGTTCGATTCGATAATTTTAGATCATAATAGACCACAGCCTATTTTGGCAACGGCCAAAATTTGAAAGAAGTATCTTCTCTTTGCAAAACCACTTGAAATCTTTAGGAGAAAGGTCAAATATGCACTTTTTCACTGTGCGTATTGATAATCTAAACTGATCGCTACTCGAATCGCATAATTTTACCCTAAATTCGAATTATATTCGTTATCAACTTACGTTTTTTTTTTGAATTTCAAAAATGCCTTCATTAGTATGTTATAAAGGTGGCCAAATAAAACCCTTAATAATTTGGAAAAATGTATAGACTCCGGCTTATCTAATTTATTATTAAGTTTATTTCTATCTACAAGGGGATATCCGATTTGGAAATATCCGAAAAAGTGTTCTTAAATTAATTTTCTCATATTATTTATTTGTACCTTAAATTCATTATTTTTTTATTTTTCGTTTATTTTAAATTTTGCTATTTATTACCTTTAAATTTTTCATCTTTGAATTTGTTAATTTTTTAAATTTCCAAAATTTTTAGTTTTTAAATCAAATTGTTTTCATTTCTTTTGATTTTCAAGTATTAAAATTTTAAAATTTTTAAATCTACAATTTTTTTATTAAAATATATTTTTTTTATTTTTAACTTTTAAATGATGCATCATACCCTGCCTGCAAATTTATTAATTTAGAAGATAGAACAAATGAAAATCGAGCTGCTAAACCATTTGGATAGGTACAGAGAGACCAGTGTTACCAGTGGTACCAATTTGGTACTATCACTAGTAACTTCTAAGATGGTACCACGCGATAGCTCTTTATAATTTATGACAGGAAGGCGTAAATTGGTTGTTTTTTTTTATCTTTAATAGTTTTCTGTCTCTATCCTCCCAAATTATTTAAAAGCTCAATTTCCATTTGTTTTTATCTCCTGAATAAATAGCTTTACTGCTAGGGCATAATACATCGTTTATTGGGCGTAGAATTTTACGTAAAATTGAATAATAATAATAATAATAATAATAATAATAATAATAATAATAATAATAGCATTTATTTAGCATAGAAGGTACATATAAGTACAATTTATAATTATTAAGTACAATAAAATGGTTAAATTTACGAAATATATAAAAAGCAAAAGACATATTATACAGCGTATACATATAGAGAAAACATACAAATATAAACCTAATCTAAAAAAAACACTACTTAATTAAAACTACATAAAATAAACTGAACAAAACTTGATTTAATAATAAAAAATGCAAATATAAATATAAATATGAGGGGTACAAATAAAATATTAAAATTATTCACAAATAAAACTTAACTTAATAAATACAAAAATAAAATAAATAAAACATAACTATACTAACACTTTTCTAAAACAAATTCTCTCAGGAGCCGTTTGATTCAAAGTTTGAATTGGTTTAGGTTATCACAGTTTTTTATTATCACAGGTAACTCGTTAAATCCTGATAATCCTTTGTACAAAACCGAGTTAAGCAATTGATTTAAATTGCACCAATTCAATAACATAAAATCTGTATGGTTCCTTGTGTGATAACTATGTACATCTTCAAATACGTTTAATTTATCGCATAAATAACTGGGTAGCAAACCATGTTTTAGTTCAAAAATAAACAGATACACATTAAACCTAACCCTTTGTTTCACAGACAACATATTTAAAACACTTAACATACATTTAATGGGCGTATATCAGTCACATTTCAATATTTGTCTCATGGCTCTGTTTTGGATTTTCTACATTTGATTTATTTTGTATTGCGGTAGATTGAATAGCAATGTGGAACAATGTAAAAATTTACAAGATGTTGAATTTAAACTAACAAGTTAATATCAGTTTCGGGTGAATCTGATAACAACCTTATCATCTAACTCCATGTAACGCTGCAAAACTACCTGACATTTTTAGCTGAAAAGATCGAATATGCGCTTTTGCATTGCTTGCATTGATATTCTAAACTGCTCACCACTCGAAACGCATATTTTTCCGCAAATTTAACTTGAGCTGTCGAAAGAATGGAAAGACTGTTTGAAATGCGATTTTAAATATTCATTAGCTCATAATATCCAGTATCCACTCATGTTATTGCGAATTTCAAATGCTTTCATAAGTATGTTATAAAGATGGCCAAATAAAACCCATAATAATTTGGAAAAATGTATAGACTGGCTTATCTAATTTAATAATAAGTTGATTTTTATCTAAAACCATATATTCTATGAAGAAATACCCAAAGAAAATTTCTTAATTTCATTTTCCGATCTATGTTGGGGTTTGGAACCTTCGGCAACATGCACTAAAACGGAGTTTTATCCACAATACCGAAACAGAATTATTGCACTCGATGCGCATTTCGCTAACCATGTTAGCATCATCAGGAGATGATTAAAACTTTTAATTAAATAAAGTTTTAATCATCTCCTTATGATGCTAGCATGGCATGGTTAGCGAAACGCGCGTCGAGTGCAATAATTCTGTTTCGGTATTGTAGATAAAACTCCGTTTTAGTCATTTTCTGATATTCATTATTTTGTATTTTAAATTTATTTTCATTATTTTTTTGTTTTTTGTTTATTTTTTTAATATTCGATCTTTGAACTTGTTTATATTTTAAATGTTCAAATTTTCTAGTTTTTAACCCAAACTTTTTTTATTTCTTTTAATCTTCAAATTTTTTGAATTTTGAGTTAAATTTGAAATGTTTTAAATTTTTGCATTTTAAAATATTAAAATTTTTTATTTCTCAAATTTGTAAATTTTTAAATTATGCGTCATACCATAGAACGTTTACCTGGTATCCAGGCTGGAGGAGGGGCTGGGAGGCGGACGGCTATCGGTGTGCGTGTTTGCGGATATTGAAGGAGCCTTCAATAACACAGCCGTGTGCTCGATCTACCGATCGGTGGAGCGAACGGGGGTGGGTCCGGCCATAACGAGCTGGATCCGCTCCATGCTCACCGGGCGGAGGGTCGAGGCTAGGCTGGAAGAAGAGGTGATTGGGGTTGAGTCATCGCGGGGATGTCCTCAGGGGGGGGGGTCCTGTCCCCCCTCCTGTGGTGCCTAGTGGTGGACGAGATCCTACGTATCCTGAGAGTAGAGCATGGGATCTATGCACAGGCCTATGCAGACGACGTCGTGATTATGGCACAAGGTACCGAGGTGGGAATATTGCAGCGGTTTCTGGAGGAAGCACTGACAAGGTTCTCACAGGGGTGTAGGGATAACGAACTCAGAGCGAATCCCAGCAAGATAGAGATGGTCATCTTTACCAGAAAAAGGAAGTTGGAGGCTCTCCCAACATCGCGTTGGAAGGTACCCCTCTTGTGGCGAAGAAATGCGTCAAGTATCTGGGTGTCTAGTTGAACTCCAAACTGACCTTTCAGGAACACATTCGGCTCAAAACCGCGGCGGCGCTCAGTGCCCTGTGGGTTTGCCGTAGGGCGCTGGGAGGGACCTGGAGACTTGGGCCGAAAACTATGCTATGGATATACAGGACGATGATCGCTCCGATGCTCATGCACGGATCGGTTGTCTGGTGGCCGGGATCCATGAAAATTGCGTCCAGACTAGTGCTGGACAAATTACAGCGACTTGCATGCCTCTGCATCACCGGGGCTATGAGGACGGCACCCACAAGGGCCCTGGAGGTGCTGGTGGGGTTGCCCCCGTTGACGGACCGGGTGAGGCACAAGGCAGCCAGAGCGGCCATGAGATTGGCTGACGTGGGGATGTGGAGGGACAATGGCTCCTGCTGGGGCCATTGTGGTCTATGGCGAGGCCTGTCTGTGGACCTGGCCATCCTGGGTATGCCAGGTGACGCGATGGTGCCTGAGGTAGGCCTCCCCGGGGGGCTGAACTTCATCTCCCTACAAAGGAGGACTGGACGGAGGGAAGGATGGGAACCTGGGATGGGCTAGTCTAGTTCACAGACGGGTCCAGAATGGGAACACTGTCCGGAGCAGGTGCGTACTGTGAGGCTTTGGGGCGGGAATTATATGCCTCACTTGGCGAGCACACTACGGTTTTCCAAGCGGAAATTTTTGCGATCATGATGGGGGTCTGGGAGACGTTAATGTCGGTGGCAGGAGGATTTTCTTCTCCTCCGACAGCAAGGCCGCACTCATGGCGCTGTAGTCGGTCCGTACGCGCTCTCTGTTGGTAAGGGAGTGTAGATGCTGGCTGATTGAACTTGCAAAGCGAAAAAAGGTTATACTGGTCTGAGTACCGGGACACTCGGGTGTACCGGGAAACGAGACTGCCGATGCCTTAGCCAGAGAAGGCTTCGCACGCGGATACTTGGGGCATGTGTGGAGATCGCCCAGTGTGTCCGCGAAGGAGCGTTGGAGGCCTGGATGGAGGGTCGGGCGGAGGAGGTATGGCGGATGGCTCGGGGGATGAGACAGACGAGGCTCATGATACATGGGCCTGCGAAGAGTCTCGCCAAGGGGCTGTTGTGCTTACCTAGGAAGGAGTGCAGGGACCTGGTAGGATTCTACACAGGGCACTGTAGGCTTAGACGGCACCTGACCCTGCTGAGAATTGCAGAGGAGGCGGAGTGTAGATGGTGCATGGAGGACGACGAGACCCCATACCATCTACTTACGGAATGCCTTGCGTGGGCAAGACTCAGAATCTTTGGCGTGACGTCGATCGAGCCAGATTCAGTGCGTCGTGTTAGTCTGAAGGAGATGCGGGCTTTCTTAAGGAGGACCGGCATCCTGGAGTTTCTCTAATGTGGGCTAGGGGCACAATGGGTCCAATTGGCGGTCTAAGTGCAAGGCCCGCTAGGGGCCACCCCTTCCATACTGATATTTATACTGATAGAACGTTTAACTTCATCGAGCTCTGCAAAACCACCTGGCATTTTTTGCTGAAAAGATGGCATATGCACTTTCCCATTGCGTGCAGTAATATTCTAAACGCATAGTTTCCCCTAAATTTAATTTGATATGTCCAAGGGATGGAAAGACTATTTGAAACGGGATTTTAAATATGCATTAGCTCTTAATGTCTGGTAATACTTACGTTTTTTCGCATTTCAAATGCCTTCATAAGTAGATTATAAAGGTGCCCAAATAAAACCCTTAATAATCTGGAAAAATGTATGGACTCCGGCCTTTAATTTAATATTAATTTATTTTTATCTACAACCGGATATTCTATGAGAAAATACCCAAACAAATTTTCTTAATTTAAATTTCTGATATTATTTATTTATATTTTATTATTGTTTAAATGTTCGTTCATTTAAATTTTTGTTTTAAATTTTTTTTATTTCCTCTCTTTGAATTGGTTCATTTTGTAAACTTTTTTTTAATTAAACACAGGAGAAAGGAAAATTATGTTTTATATTTTTCAAGTTTGGATTTTTGTTATATCTAATAAAAGTTGATTTACGCAGTTGTCTTTTAATTTTATCGTTATTTGCCGATTTATTCATACCAAGGCTGCTTTTTTCCCTAATATTTACAAAAGATTTACATTTGGTAATAAAGGAACTTAATATAAAACACAATGAATTTTTTAAAAGTTCAAATTTTAAAAATGTGTATTTTCTTAAGGATATGCCCTGCATATTTTTGGCTAAATTAACAAAATCTTTTTTTTTTCTGATTTCAAAACTACAAAGATTTCATATAAGTTAACATTTGGTTCAGCGACTTGTGTTATTTAAATTTAAAATTTAACCTTCTACCTGTCCAATTATCTAAATGCATTGCAACAATCATGGTATATTGTATATCTTTCATTTTAACCAAAAATAAGCATAGGGCATTTCATTAAAAAATTACCATTCCTAATGTTCATTTGTTTTTTTGTTGATATCGTATTATAAAAATGTTAATAAAAACATAATTTCGGTATTTTTCAGGGGAGTACAGGCATTAATATAAGTAATGTACAGGGTGTTCCAACGAGGACTGAGCAGGGACTTATTTTTGACCTTCCCTGTATTTTAAAAATAAACCAAAATTGCCATTCGACGTATTTTATTCTGCTAAAATCAAAAATTGAACCAAAAAACATTTGTAGCAAAAACAAAAGGCTTACGCCATGAATGAACTGTTTTTTAAATGAAGCACCGTGTAATTACTACATTTTTGAACTCTCTAAAGAAATCTAAACACATTTCGTGTATAATATCTATAGCTGTCTACGAGATATTGACAGTTGAAAATCTAAGAAATGAATGTGCTAACCGTTTTCTTTGATCGCCTTCAATTTAGATTTTAGAGCCTGTCAAAGTGTCAAAATGCCCGACCTTCAGCTGTCAATATTTCGTAAAGAGCCAAACATAGATATATGATATTATACACGAAATGTGTTTAGATTAGAGAGTCCAAGAATGCAGTACTATACAGGGTATTTCATTTAAAAAATTGAGCGAGTCTGCTAGTACTCGAGACACTGATGTGTAAACATATGTCTTATATCGACATCATGGACATAAAAATCTAATACCGCCCTAGCGGCTAGAATTTAGAAGCATAAAATACATCGAATGGTTTGTTTAAAAAAAAAGGGAAGGTTAAAAATAAACCCCTGTTCAGCCCTCCTTGGAACACCCTTTACATTCATACTACTCTAGTCGATACCCAAGATAATTCATTTACTCTTCACTGACTTATCTTAGCCATAAAATCAGACAAAACCTAATGAGTCACAGTTTCGACTCACTGAATCGACACGTTGCAATGAGGAATTGTTTGGTTCGATATAGTAAATGCCCATATCTATTCCTTATTGCCGCACGTAAAAACAGATAGTTTGGGTTAGTAAAACATCTCCCGTTTAACGTGCAGGAAAGACACTTTGCGCACGCATTATATAGTCAGTGCATTTGTTTGGGGTGAATGCCCCATGTTTTGCCACAAATGCGACTGCAGCTCCATAGTGCCCGTTTCGCTTTTACGGCAGTTTTATTCAGATACGCATTTCAGTTAAGTGTTTTATCTAGGGTAATTCCTAGATACTTCACTGTGTTCACAAATGGAATGGTTACTCCTCTGAGTGAAGGTAGTCATAGGTTTTCCAGCCTTTTCTTCCTCGTGAACGGTACTATGATTGTTTTGCGTGGGTTCACAGATAGTTGTTCCCTTTCACACCAGTCACAGACCTCGGTTAGCCTTTCTTGAAGATCCTCTGATATAGTTCATTGCGAGTTGCTTTTTATAAGTATAACTAGAATTATCCGCCTATGCATGCAGCGCTACATCCCAGACCATCCATCAGAAGAGACTACAGAAGGGGCGACAACACCCCACAATGCGGACACCCTCTAACAGCCCTGAATCTGTAGCCCTTCTCCTGTAGGGTTAGGTATGTGTCAATCTTAGTAGGTACACCTATTCCTGCTTGACATATAATCATTCATCATCCATTCTTATACAAAATATTTAAAATAATATATTTTTTAACGTATATATCAGGAATTACAAACAAATTTATACAAAGAGGATAAACTACGACTTGCAACTGTTTCTCACTTTGCATAAAATAGACTACAGTTATATATAGATTTTCCTTACCTGGTAGAAGTAAGTATTACGGAGATACTAACTAAATTACGTTTGTCGGTTCTATTGAAAAGAACAGTTTATTTCCAAATACGAATATATGACTAGTTATTATAAACGCTCTTATATTTTTAGGAAAAATCCGGAACACCAAATGAATTATTACATGAAAATAGTGATCAAACAACCATAGATCCATCAAAACCAGTTGTAGATTCTATAGAAATTCTCACAACAGTTTTTCCTGATATAACCAATCAAAAGACATCTGTAAAGAAAACAAAAGAGGCACTGGAATCTTCCACGGAAGCAAGCAGCAACACGCAAGAACTCGCTACAGATCATCGTGATGACCCAAAAACGACTACGGCAGATTACGATACTACTACTGCAAAAAATGCAAAAATAGCGATGCAAGAAGAAGGCAATGAAAAGAAAAATGCGATTGATAAGAATGTATTCAAACACAAAGAAAAAAATGGCAATCAAGCAGTTAAATTAGATACTACTACTACTATTAAGGAACGAACTGAGCCAACACCAGTCCTAGAAGCTGCTACTTTACCAGCAGAAGTGGATGCAAGGGAAGATGATAAAAATGTTAAAGTTATGACGACCGTCAATACAGAGGATGTCAATTATCCAGAGAGAAGCATTGCAGGTCATTTTTCTGGTAAGTCTGATATTCAAAAAAAAAATATTGACATTGCAAGAAAAAATCTGGGAAACAATACTGTCGTAATATGGCAAAATCTAGTAACTCACTTTTATAAAGGTTTTCAAAAAAGACATTTTTATAATTCTTCATGTCCTTTATCAAAAAATGGTTCATGAAGAAAATTAACTTAAGATGCAAACTATGTTTTGGGGGAATTAATGGGGTTTTCTCTTCTGCACCCTTGACGCTTGTAGGAGGTAGGAAGAGAAGACCGGTTTAAAATTTATGTTGTTATTTTTGACCATCAGGTCTCATTACCGTATTTTGTAGTGAAATTCATTGGCAAACATTCCGCTAGGTGCAGTTTCTGGAATTATCCGCGTATTGTCGGATCTACGAGAAAAAAGTAGGATCTATTTTGTTTTAAATTAATGAACTTTTACTATCTCTAAGATCGTTATTTATCGCTATTATCGTGATGTATCGATTCGTTTAATGAATTTGTTGTTAAACGACTGTAGGTCGTCTATCTATAATAACAATAATAAATAAATAAATGCTTTATTGGATAATTATAAAGTATTTATTACAGAGAAAGGAAATCAATAAGAAGTATCATCTATGCAGCCAACAATTTAAAAGTACCAAAGTAAAGTATATAATACACAGCAGTAGACAACACCAGGTACTAACCTACTACCTTTTTGTGATTTTATCTATGTTCGCTTTGGTAAAGGTCCATGTTTGACAGCCATAGATGAGTATTGGCAGTATACACTGGTTGAACACCTTGCTCTTTAATATCTTGAGATTTCTCAGAACAAAAGCCAACTTCCCGAAACTCGCACATGCCAGTCGAATTCATTGGGCTATTTCAGCCATTTGATTCTCTTTATTTAACTTGAATATTTGCCCCAAATATATGTATTCCTCCACTTTTTCCAGAACACAGTCGTCGACCTCAATATTCCTGTCCTCTTGCGTGTTTGTCATGATTTTAGTTTTCTGTAGGTTCATCATTTTTAGGCCACCTTTCCATGATAATTCTGGTAGATTTTGACCATAGTTTGAAATTCTGCAAAAGATGATGGTATTAGGATGAGTTGTTTATAACGAGAATCTATACCAGAGTTATTTATAGCCTGCTCCATTACCCATAGCTCTATGCTATCAAAAGCTTTTTAATAGTCCACAAATGTGACAAACAAGGGTAAGTGTTATTCATTTGCCTTTTCCATTAGAGGTGTCACTGTAAGAAGGTGATCTGACGTGCTGAATCCTTTCCTAAATTCTGCTTTTCTACTGGTTGGTACGCATCCATCTTTGATGTTAGTCGATTATTGATGATCCTCATGAATACTTTGTTTATTTGTGATACTAGTGAGATGGGTCAGTTGTTGCTAATATTTTTGTGGAGAAGAATAAGTATGCTGTCATACCAATCATCGGGAATAATTGCTTTATGTAGGCACTCGTTAAACAAAATATTTAAGGTGTTGATTATTTTATGTCGTCTTTTCTTTCTTTTAACATTTCTGCCAATACGTTATCTGGACCAGCAGCTTTGTTACTTTTGAGCTCTTTTATAGCGTATTCTATCTCATAGTTCTCGATGCTCGGCAATTCCTCTGAGTTAACTTTTATGATTGTTTTGTTTATATTCTCGTCTACGATGTTTTCCGGGGCCTGCTTCGATGTGTAAAGATATTTATAGAATTGTGTTAATATGTTTCCTATTTTCTGTTTTTCCCTTGCCCCTGTTCCACTGCTGTCTTTCATGGTTTGTAACCTGATTCTACTCAATGTCAGTCTTAGGTACTTCATTCCGCGGTTAGTTTCAATTATTTTTGCTATTTTGGCTTCGTTGTATTTTTTGAGATCATCTTTAATCCTTGTGCTTATTTAGTTGTTTGTATTCATTCGATTGTCTCTTTCCTTGGCTGATTAGCTCTCTTCTCTGACTCATTAGATGTCTTGTTTCGTCGCTTATTTTATTTTCTCTTTCTCTTCTTCGTATGGTTACTTTGATTCCTGCTTTTACTAGGTGATTCGTTATATTGTTGTTGATTATATTGACATCTCTTTCAACTTCTTCTTCTTGAATGTTACTTTCCTGTAAAATTGTCCTAAGTTCCTCTGCTTTTTCTGTTATTTTGTGGGCATCTATTTTCGTTAAAGTTTTTAAAACCCGTTTTCTCTTTAGTTTTTTGTTAATTGTACCAGTTATCTTATTGATTTATTATTACTTGTTTACATTTCAAAATAATGTAAGTTTTTCCTACCTTACTTAATAAAAAAAATCAATAAAAACTCTACACTGTAAATAATCTGCAAAACAGGCACTGTGGTCTCTGCTAACGGTATTGGATTTCCATAGGATGAAATGAAAAATATAATAAATATTAAGTTTCTCAATGTTCAAAGCACCACAACAATCAATGGTTTTAAAACATACGAAAATATCACTAAAAAGGCTAAAAACACAAACGGAAACATAGAAGATGCAATGACAGCAATGGCGAAATGAAAGACGTTCATCGTGCAGAAACGTCACAATGACGACGATGTGGGTGAGGGTACTGCGGGGTACGAAGCGATAGTAAGTGTACATAGGCTCTTATGGGAAGTACCCATCCTCTCTAGTTTATTATTCTTGGGAAGAAACGGCATTCCAGACATTTAAACCACGCACATTAAGAGACTCTTGACAAAAAACGCATTTAAATCTTTTGGAATAACGACATACAGACATATAAATTTGATATTTATGCGGTATCTGTCATCAATAAACGCAATTATTTTGCGTTTTAAAAAACGCTACATTATCCAAATCAAACACGAAACCGAATATTTTCAATTTTTTTGATTCCATCGGAAACAATTAATACTTTCTTTTGTTACAGATACTACAAAAGGAGGAAAAATGACAGAGCGAAGTACCTTCGAACAAACAGAAAATCTTACGAGTATCATGAAGACAGAAAGTGATAATACTAAAGTTGACGCAACATTTGAAACCACAATGAAAATCATAACAATTACAGACCAAGAATATATTTCTGATATTGAAAGTTTACCCTTTAATACAGAAGACACTCTGGTTTCCACGCAAATACAACTGGAGAATTCTAATGATGTTCCTTCACGTACCAAAATAAAAAACCAAGAGACAACAAATCAATCATATGTATTTTATGAAAAGAATATTGGGGCTCAAACCGAGGCAGCAGCAACTGTAATAATAAATAATGAAAATAAAGACAATAAAAAAGAAACAACGACCGTTAACATTCAATTAGATACTTCTGCTGGCACTATGAGGATCGAAACGAACATGATTAAGACAGCAGCTGAATTAAATCCAGTAGCAAATTCTGACAAGACGACAACAGTAAATACAGTCATAGAAAGGAATACGGAATTTAAAGAAAAAAGAACTGAAGCTGCTCACTCGCCTGCTATTGTTACCACAGCTAATACAATAGCTAATATATTGAATATTGGCACTAGACGCTACGAAAAAGCAACACAATATGAGTTAAATGAGTCATTTTGGAGTAAAATAAGTGAAGTATCTTCTAAAGCCCCAAATCCGTCTAGTACATTTAAAAATGAACAGCAAGTTCAACCAAACCCGGTTAAAGATAATAATCGAATTTGTCAAAGTGCGCATTGTAAATCAGAGGCAAGCAATATTTTACATCGCATGGATCATTCGGTAGATCCTTGCGAAGATTTTTACCAGTTTTCGTGTGGTGGGGTCAAAAGTGACGAAGATTCCATGTATTCTAGGCAAATTGATGTTCTATTAGAGCTAATGTATACAACTAAGGATACGGCTGATAAGCCGTTAAAAACATTCCGGACATTTTTCGACAGCTGCGTACGATTCGACGAGTACGGATATTCTGAAAAAATTGAGAAAGGTAAGAATGTTTTGCACACAAAAAAATAACTAGATATTTAAGTAATAAGTTGAGACTTTTTTAACTGCTCAAATAAGTAAATACATTTTTCAAATAACTAGTCTTAAATAAGTCAAAAATAAAGGATAGAGTCTCCAAATGTTAATAAAAATATCTGAGACGATGTAACAGAAACAAAAACAAAACAAACGACTAGTTTGCAAATTTGCCGATAATGGCTGCGGTTATTAGTGTTGATTTCCTGCATTTTTCTGAAATCGCAGCTATTTATGTGCTCTTAAGTGTGTAAAATTGCATGGCCTATATTGTTGACGTCACACGACAAGCACTAAGGCCTTGTTATTTATTGGTATTAGTATCGCTCCACTCCTTGAACTGAACATAAAATCAGTCCTGGCAAATATTATGAAAAAAAAATCAAAATTATTTGTTATTAAATGAAAAAAGGTCCAGTTTGACAATGACATCTTTTACGTCGGATTACTCTGAAAATTTGACAGCTATGTGATCAGCGTATTTAAATCGCAGAGTCAAATGATATAGTTGTAAAATTTTCAGAGCAAACCTTATATTCTATGTTGATATTGATCGACATGGATCTCGTCTGATTGTGAGGTTATGTTAGTTATTTTGTTTTGTAACTTCAATTATTAAAATACCATACATTATCCTTTATTCGTTTTTCTTGCTCCAGAAAAAAATCTGTGGGAATTGGGAATCTCGGGCGAATGCGTTGAATATTTCAAAGGCATTCGACAGAGTTTCGCATGACGATTTGTTCAACAAACCGCCGTCCTTCCAACTACCAGCATCTCTCTGCAGCTGGCTTGTCAGTTCTGTTAAGAATCGAGCTCAACACGTTGTAGTTGATGGACACATCTCAGACACATTTACCATAAATGCGGGAGTGCCTCAGGGCGCAATACTTTTAACAACTCTATTCCTCAATATATTAATGACCGGCTGACCGAAACCATCAATCCTGTTTACAGTTCCTGTCTCCCAAATTATATCCGAAATATCTTTACCAGCGACTGAGACTTATCACCGTAGACAGGAGCAGATTACAGCCATTAATCAAGATTTGGGGAGAGTTCAAACTTGGGGCTACAGAAATGTGTGCAGTTTAATGCAGGAGAAACTCAAGCAGCCATATTTACGAAGAAGGCCGTTATGACGAGCCCTGACATAATTATGGCAGGATCGATCCTACATCCTCGTCAATCGGACTTATGGGTGCCTCGATTAACAGCAATGTGTCCTGGCATGACCACGTTGCTACTATCGCAAAATCAGTCCCTGAGAAGCATAGTGCGCTATTTCCCAACAAAAACTGTATACACCGCAAAAACTGCTCTTGCTCAACAAAGCGGTGCTTAGAATATTGCTCACAGATCTGGGGTGCCGCATCAAAGCATACCCTAAAGCTGCTGGATTACAGTCAGATGGGAGATGTGCGTCTCATCGGCCAGCCTGAATTTAAACAAAATTTGGATAGACGGGAACACCGCAGACATGTGGGCGAGATATCCCTGTTTTACAAATATATTCATGGCAGATGTTTCCATGATTTGGCTCGCCTCATCTCGCCCCCAGCCCCCAGAAACGCCTGTCAGGCAGTCACGGCAGACGGCTAGAGCGCACACGTTCGTTGTACAACTGGAAAAACCTAGAACATCGCTTTAGAAGGATTCTTTTGTCTCGCGCACAGCATCGCTGTGAAGTTCCCCACTCCCTGCCCAGGGCACCTGTTTCCCCCGAATCACGGCATAAGTGCCGTGCCCCGAATTAAAACCTGCAGCGATTCAAGAACCGTGTCATTCAACATCTTCGCACACACTTCGCACGCCAAGTGCCATAGGTTCTCCCTTTAGTGTGTGGCAATGACCATAAAAATATCTATTCTTTAAATGCGCGATTCTTTATACAAATACGTTAATTATTCATAAAGCACAGAAAATAAAAGTTTATACTTACCTATTCTTCAGGATCGCCTTCAGTTTGTTCCAGTAAAATTCGACAATTTCCACAATATTCATATCATCATTAAAAGCGTCCATCTTGAATTTTGAAAAGTTTATTATTAACTACTCGGACATGGGCATGCACATATCTGTTTTTCAAAATAAGCGTCCTTTAAGCCGCCACATCTATGAGCTTAGCAAAGTTACGCTTAAGTTGCTCTTAAATTACGTTAATTTTAATCTTCCCTTAACGTACATTTTTTCAAATATCACCCTATTTGATGAAGTAAGTCTTTTAAATTATCAATGGCAATTCTTTAAAGTGGCCGAAATCGGCAGATCGTTAAACTTCAAGACGGATCACATCCAGTCCACTCGGCAATAAAATGGATATCCCACAGGGTAGCATAATTTCACCAGTTTTATTTTTGATATACAATAAAGATCTGCCGTCTTTTTTTTATGGCAGTGGCACACACACTAAAGGGAGATCCTATGGCGCTCGACGAGCGGTGTGTGTGCGAAGATGTTGATTGACACGGTTCTTGAATATTTGTAGGTTGTAATTAGTGGGAAACAGATGTCCTGGAAGTGAGTTCCACAGTGATGCAATGCGTCAGACAAAGGAGTTCTGGTAAAGCAATGTTCTGGGTGTTTCTAGTTGTACGACGAACTGGTGCGCTCCTACCGATTGTCGGGACTGTCTGACAGGAGTTGTCAGGGGCGGGATTATGCGGGCCAAATCCTGGGAACATCTGCCGTGAAAGTATCTGTAAAACAGAGACATCTCGGCCATATGTCTGCGATGTTCCAGGCTATCCAGATTCCGGGTCAACTCCGGATCGCCGACGAGACGCACAGCCCTCTTCTGAATGGAATCCAGCAGCTTTAGGGTATGCTCTGGTGCGGCACCCCAGATATGTGAGCAATATTCTAAGCACGGTCTTATTTGCGCTTTGTACAGCAAGAGCAACTGCTG
>MU182896.1:236367-256426 GCA_016904865.1 Pissodes strobi | reverse complement strand
TTTTTTTTGAAAGACAACTGCTTGAGTCTTTCCTCAGTTAAACTACCACCTTATTACACGATAGCGTTCATATTTTCATTGATGGCAGCAATCTAATTTTTTCTCGCGCGTTGGGAACGAGCAGCGGTCATTGGAGTCTGCGATATGAATGAAGATATAAGAGTGCTGTCGTCTGCAAAGCTGTAAATAGAATTCCGATTAAGAGATCGTTGATATAGAGCAGGAGGAGTGTGAGAGATGATATACACCCTTGAGGACCTCCGGCATTAAATTTAAATTCCTCCGAGAGATGTCCATCAATACCAACTCAGATGCCTCGATTTCTTAAAAAATTTGAAATCCATAGAAGCAGTGCTGGTGGTAGTCCGTAATCTGTCAATTTGCTTAACAATCCATTATGCCACACTATCAAGTGCATTGGATATGTAGAGAGCCACTGCACGGGATTTGCCGTAGCTCTCGATCGCTTTGGCCACGTAAGTCAGGAGATCTCTCGTTGATCTGTGTTTGCAAAAGCCATATTGGCGATCGCATATGATGCCTGCCGATTTGAGATATTTGAAGAGTTGTTAGTTGATCAGTTCCTCTATGACTTTGGACATGATGGGAACTAGATTTGGATGAAATTGATGAATTAGGTGATGATCATGAAAGTTTTAGTGAACATGCTAGAAGTTCTGAGGCAATTCGACGGTAGTTATCTGGATTTCTTTTTTACCTTTCTTCGGGATTGGTTGCATCGGAGCACGTTTCCAGCTAGAAGGGAAGCATGCAGATCTGTATGATAGGGGAAAACTCTGCATAGTGAAGCTGTTAGGTCAGCAGCACATTTTTAAGCACTATTGCGGGAACGCCATCTGGTCCTGTGGGCTTGGTGGTGTCTAGGCCTTTGAGTATTCGTTTCACTTCGCGTTGGCAAAATACCAGACCTGGCATTGAGGAATTCACTTTCGGGGTAGTTGGGGAAGTCTTTCCTTGAGGATATAAGGTAGAATTTGATGAAAAAATTTCCGCAAGAATGGCTATTGAGCCGTTACCCTTGGTCAGTACTGAGTTTGAATCCAATTATTATATAATGGAGCCAAGTTAATATGGTGTTCTGATTTTTTATAATCAATAATGTTCTGTGCGTAACTGCTTCTACCGGAAACCCCATTAACCCATGCGTAGGAATAAAATTCGCTTTAACGACTGCTTCAAATAATGGAATAGCATAACTATTGCCTTATTTTTTTTTATACTTGTCTTATTTAAACATAAATAGTGAAATCTTGGAAAACATCGCTTTGTTTCTGGATCCTTCTGAAACAGCGTATGAAGTTGGTTGAAATATCTGTACCGTTCTGTAATACTGATCCAATATTTAGTTCAGACATTTGTATATAAAAATACTCTCGAATCTTCGAACAATAAGGACAACTTTTTATTTTAAAGTTTTCTTTTGATAAAACATTTTGCTTCAGTTTTAAAATCTTTAATTCTGATATGCATAGAGTGCAAAATAAATGAAATATAAAACATTTAGAATGAAAAATGTTTTAAATCAGTAGTTTGATGATATCAAACTTTAGTATTATAAGAACTTACATGAAAAAACTGTTTTTGTTGACGAAATAGGTACATCTTACATCGATAATTCTATTAGTTCAAATAATCGATCAAGTGATTGTTTTGGTTAGCTCCACCACTTTAGCGTTATAGGCCCGGAAATATTTTATTAATATTAAATATTTTGCGATCCACTGAAAACGCCAAAGTTTGATGTCCCTAAAAAGTGTCAATATTAAGGCGATACTCGCAAAAATATTATGAATCTACATCTGACAATTAGTAAATATTATTTCCTTGTCTCTATCAATCTACGAACTTATTTTTTTAGACAAATGTTCAACAACTTTTACATACTTCGGGGCAATCTGGCGAAGCGTGAATTCCGATGTCATACGCTAAACGGCGGACTCAGTTGGATCTCGGCAATATGCAAACTTTCGTCAGTAATATTGAGCGCTTTTTAGAAATCCAAATTTTTTTTCTGTCTGTAAAAGTATGGTTCCGCTTTTGCGTCAGACGCATGCAGTTGCTGCATGTAGCAACTGCATGCATTTGACGTTGCGTTTTAATGGTTCATCTAGTGTACGCTGTATACTCAGTGTACAAACGCAGAAGTGCGGAAGACACCTATCATTTACACTAACGTTTTTGTAATCTGCATGAGATGCGTCATATAGTGATTTATAGCATCATTTCTTGATCCCTAAAAAATTTATCACCGCTCATTTTGACGATAAAAATTGGAAATAAATATAAAGAACAGGTGAATAATGTACGACGTCGCTGCATTGACTGGTACACCAAACAGCCGAATAATTCACCGCTGGAGCCGCTGTTGCGACGCAGCAGTCCGCCGCACAAGATAAACCACTTGTTCGTAATTCCAAATAAAGGTATGGTTAACTGCTGGAACCATACCTTGATGAAGCAGTCTCTCCGTGGAACGCAGCAGCCGCTGCATGCAGCCACTGCATGCGTCCGACGCGACGCACAAGCGCAACAATACCTTTACAGTTAAAAACCTTTGAAACTCCATTTAGGTGTCCTACCTGTCCAAAGTTTCAGCTGTATCGATATAGCCGAAGAGGTCCTAACATAAAGTTAAATTTTTTATAGGTACGTAAAATTCTATAACACGAGGTATAAAAAACTCACTGTATGTTTTACCTTCTCTTATATATTTATTGTTTAAACTGATATCTATCTGATCCTGACAGATTAGTAAAAGTTGTATTTGAGATTATTTAGCCACTTTTAACACTTAACTGGTCGCATCGCATTTTCGAGACGTCAACTTAATTTCATATAATAATAACTTTAATTTAAAATCACATTTCGACACTCTTTCAATTATATCAAGGGCATAGCTGTGCCACATTAGCCATTTAGTATCAAATAAGTAGCATTACTTATTTCAGAACTATTACCCTTCTTTTGCCATGATGCCGTTTTGGCCGCCATAAACATATACAAAACATTACGTTTGTAAATTATTCTCTTATATGTGTTCTTCTATAAAGTTGTGATAAAATTCGTGAAAATCGTTGTCCATTAAAATTGGGAGAGCTTGAAGCTTTACTTTGGAAAGATAATAGTGACACTAAGAACCTAGAATTTGTAAATTTGGATGAAATTGATGAATTAGGTGAAGATCATGAAAGTTTTAGTAAACATGCTACAAGTTCTGAGGAAGAAGCTGAGGATGGCAACAAGTTAAATGATATATAAATCCGCTTCCAGCTACAAAAACTAAGAAGCATAACATAGTTACTCATTTACCTGGAAGTCAGGCTACTGATGATATCTTTCAAATATTCACGTTACTTTTAAATGACGAATTTATTCATAATATAATGCAAAACACCAATATTTATATTAAGGAAAAGGTGCTGAAACATTTTCACAGAGCACGAGATGCTCGAGAAGTTGCCAATATTGAAATGAGCGCTCTACTTGGCTTAGTTCTTATGTCTAGAGTTATAAATTGTTTTCACTTGAATTATCTAAACCTTTCTGCAACAAGTGACATCGGCCATATATTTTTCTTGTCAGTTATGAGTAATAAACGATTTTCGTTCCTTTTCTCTGTGTTAGATATGATGATGCCCAGACTAGAGAAGAGCGAATCCAACGAGACCAATTAGCACATATTCGTTGGTTGTTTGACAAGTTTGTGAAAACGTATTCCACATTGTTTCATCCAACTGAATACGTAACTATTGATGAACAGCTTCTCGAATTTAGAGATGATTGTAATTTTTGCTAGTATTTGCCATCCAAACCGAGTAAATATTGCATTTAAATTTTTGCACCGGTAGATGCCTACAATTTCTCTAATTTGACTATGGAAGTATATCTAGTAAAACAACTCGGAGGTTCATCGATTAGCAATTCCACATAAGATATCATATGCAGGTTTATATGTCCCATATCAAAATCAAGTAGAAACGTGACTGTAGGCAACTGGTATACCAGCATTACCTTAGCCCAACGATTATTAGCAGATCATAGATTAACTTAAGTAGATACTCTAAAAAAACATTAAAAGGAAAGTCCTCAATATTATCAACCTCAGAGAGGAAAGCAAGTTCATTCTATTCTTTTTGTCCATACGGAAGACTACACATTAATGTCTTAGGTTCCCTCAAAGAATAAGTCGGTGAAACTGTTGTCAATATTGCACAATGACTAAGAAATTGATTAAGGCACTGGCTTTGAAAGAAGGACCAGAATATGGCTTGTTCTTATTTTTTTTTATTTTTTTTTTCACCTTATAAATGTGGCAGTAATATATGGCCGAACACTGGAAAGTAAAATTGAAAAAAGTAGATATTTGAAGCAACTTGCGTACGATTTGCTAAACTCAAAGGGAAAGGATTAGCGATACACAAATTCCAAGAGGCATATTAAAAAGCCTTAAGGAGGAACTAGAACAGCCACCACCAGTCGAACTACAAAAATATGTACTTTTTGTCCACGGTCGAAAAATAGATCCTACAAGCAAATATGTTCTAGATGCCATAAGAATATTTGTAGAGAGCTTTCCAGATTGTTATATATTGAATATTGGGTAATTATTGGATATAGCCCCATCATAAAAATTCGTAATTTTTTACATTTCTAGGGATTCTAATGCATTAAAGAAGTAAATTTGAGAGAAAATACTTCGGCGGAAACAAGATTTTATGCATATTTTTTATAATTTGGATTTATTATTATAATGGTGCTATATCCAATAATTACCTCGGAGTAATAATTGGATATAACCCCATCATAGAAATAAAATAAACAGTTGATTTTTTTACGAACAGTAGTGCTCTACAGGTGAGAAATAAACTATTTATAAGGGCGGAAGCATAAATTAGTGATTTAGATGCTTTATACAGAGTATTTTAGAAAAATAATTATTTCCCATTATTTATTATTAAAAGTTGACACATAAAAACTTCTGCAAATAAATGATATGAAGTCAGAGCTATTTTCCTGCTGACTGAAATTTAGGATATACAGGTCATATAAAAATATTTTTATTGTTATATTTTGTTAAACATTCCATCGTTGGATTTATGTTATCTTACCTACTTAAATACATTTATTTATATGTTAAACAAATAAACATTTTTGAAGTAAAACTTCTTAACGCGCGCCGGGAGTAAAATTTTAAGGTCGCGATCCCCGACACAAGGCCGGCGATCGCATGACACGACCTGGCGAAACGAATTGTTATTGTGATATCTTTGTTAGTTTACAAGCAAAAAATATGGGATTTACTCTATTACCTTGTCAAGACATAAGCGAAACTTTTATGAAGAATAGTTTCTTCATTTAGGCCTTCCCTTTTTGTTGATTGAGTGATTGATTTAAAAAAATTACTTTTTAACCAAATCCGTTAAGATATGTATAAGGCTAGGGCGTTTAATTCTTGTGATATCTTTGTTACTTTACAAGATAAAAATATGGGGTTTGCTCTATTACCTTGTCAAGCCATAAGCGAAACTTTTATGAAGAATAGTTTTTTTTCATTTAGGCCTTCCCTTTTTGTTAATTGAGTGGTATATTTTAAAAAACTACTTTTTAACCAAATCCGAGGCTAGGGCGTTTAAGTTTAAGAAGTTTCACTTCTGATATGCGCACATAGTGCACACGCTTTTTTTTGTAACATATAATATATTGTTAAAGATATTAGTCAAAGAGACAATGAGATTTGATTGAAACAAAATACATTGTAATAACCTTAATTGTACTTACATTACGAAGCACGTAATTTCTGTTTGCAACAGTGTTTATTACACAATTTTTATTTTATTAAAGTAAAAAACAACAAGTGACATTAAAAAACAAATAAATAATTAACAAATTTTAATCCAGTCCTGGATACAGGATTGCAGCAGTTTTAAAAATGAATAAACGATGTGTCCTTTATGGGCTCGTTTGAACAGAAACTCAGCAAGGTACCCTATAATGTCGCGCCACGTTCTTTCAACGTTCTGAGTGTGAACCGTGGGATTATTTGGATCAACATAGTTTAACGAATGATTAATTTTTAAATGATTAAAGTTTTCATTATTCAGAGTATCATATGATTTCCAACAGTCTGAAATTATTGTTGTTCCAAGCTTAATCCACTCTTTAATGACGTTAAGTAAAGTTTCGCTATCTCGTTTTAAAACTGCTACTAAAAATACTTTCTTAGTCTCTCTTTCAAACCCGCCGAATACCCATTGTCCTTCTATATGTCTTCCTCTATTGTATTTACGTTTTCCAAATTTTGCTTCATCAATTTCGTCTATTTTGTTCGGGCCCCCAAGTTTTTCAGAATTATCCCTTGCCCAATGTATGCAAACTTCTCGGCAATGGGAGGACCAATTAACCACTGTATCGCATCCACATTTTACTTAATTTTGTATAATTTGCTGCCTAGGATATGGCAAAAGGCACCACAAAACTGTAATGTAACTTATATCAAATTAGTTAAGTTTGCTTTTTGCAAACCAGGTTTGCGTCCTTACTGATTTTTCAAAGTTGCATTTTGTTCTCAACTTCTTTTTATTCTTCAGGATACTCTGTGTTTTGCTGCACCGGTAAGCCAAACGATTTATATTAACTTCAGCTGGTCCCTTGCATTTTTCACATTGAATTTGACGTTTAAAAAGTTGATGTAAGACAAGAAAGTCAATGAGTTTTTTTAAATCAGTTGAAATTATAATAAATTCTTTAATTGTAAGGCTGCAGTTTTGACAACTTTCACCTTCCATTTTGAAAATTAAAATTCAATTATACATTTTTCATTTGTTTCCTTTTGGTCGAAGCCTACTACATAGTAAATTTATTTATATAAATAAGCAATTATTACCTTTTACTGCATTTCAAATTGTTACTTTTTTGTAATGTAATTAAAAAACAAAAATATTTAAGCAAATATGAGATTTGGATTAGTTTGGTTTAGCTATAGTTAATTTCATTTCGTTTAAGCCAGTATTTGCTTAAATGAAGCAAGCAAGCACGTACGCAGCAAATTCATTTCGGTTAGTTTGAGTTGGTTTAGGTTAGTTTCGATTCGTTTAAGCAGGTACATTCTAGAATCTAGCACTGATGTATATTTGTTTAAAAAAAACTTTAATTTTCTATGGTGGGGTTATATTCAATTATTATTGAATATTACTTCATTATAATAATTAAACAAAATTTGAAAAAATAACTCTAAAATCTTGTTTCCGCCGATGTATTTACTCTCAAATTTACTTCTTTAATGGATTAGAATACCTAGAAATGTAAAATATTACGAATTTTTATGATGGGGCTATATCCAATAATTACCCCTTCCTAATTATTGGATATAGCCCCATTATAATAATTAACCAAAATTATAGAAAATATGCATAAAATCTTGTTTCCGCCGATGTATTTTCTCTCAGATTTACTTCTTTAATGGATTAGAATACCTAGAAATATAAAAAATCACGAATTTCTATGATGGGGCTATATCCAACTGTTACCGAATATTGTATTGAAGATGAATATAGCCGGCTTAGCAAACATTTTTTTTTGTATACGTTTTGGCGCTTCATGCCATCGAACCCTTAGATGGCTAAACAAATCAACGCGCCCAGTTAAATGATAACTGCACCTAGTGCGAGATTATACTAGCTGATGTAAAGATGTATAATAATTGATAATTATTGTTATTATCATCAGCCTTCTGACGAGTCACCTATAAATATATCTTAATTATGACCATATTGCTGGCGGTTATTATAAGTGATTTAGGCTTTCTCAATATATGTAATACTAGCACATAGTTATATTCTTGGCAGGCATATCAAAGCAATTTTGGACAACTATATTAACTAATGCAGATAGGGCGCTTTGAAACAATTTACCTTATTAAGCAGTACGAATGATATGTAATTCCGTTGGTCAAGCTTCTAGCTTTGATTAATTTGAATTACTTAGTAAATGTTGATTCAGTTGCAAAATATTTACTTACTACTTACCTGAAATTTGCATTGATGGTTTGCAATATGACATAATATATTATTATTCTGCTTAAGTTGATAATATATTGAATAAAAATATAGTACATTGCTTATTGCGCTTATTTGCTTTTAGTTTTCGACAATTTTGATCCATTGCTTTTGTATGATATCTTGATAACAAGAACAAGTTATAAGTATTGCTGATGAATAAGATATCAAAATTTGTTAGATAGAAATGCTAGCCAAATCGGATTAGGAATTCTTATGTAATATAATATTATATGCATTTATCCACGGTGATTTAAAAGTTCTACATTTAGTGAAATCCAAAATTAGGAGATACATCATATATAACAGAAAAACTATAAATAAAATATTTAATTTCCATACGAGTATGTTTATTTTGTTTTTCGTGTTCACTCGCTGCATCAGATCCTTCTGTGACAGAATTACAGA
The DNA here is from genome assembly GCA_016904865.1 of Pissodes strobi. Lineage (NCBI taxonomy): Eukaryota > Metazoa > Arthropoda > Insecta > Coleoptera > Curculionidae > Pissodes > Pissodes strobi. Next base: position 247,943 of record MU182896.1, on the reverse strand, counting down.
TGTTTTTCGCCTGGCCAGTATTAGTTTTATCGTAGGACCTATAGGGCATTGGTAGCATTAATCCTGCTACCTTTAATTAACTAAATAAGATATTATGATTGAAGGACAAGGGAACTGTTTCCTTGTGGCAATTTAGGGTTGTTAGTTATAGAGTTGTTAGTACAATAAATATTGACTTAGCAAGCCTGCAACCAATCTGTTAAAATTCTGCATGTACCTGTTCTTCTTGCCTAGTTGGAGACTGAATCGGCGAACCACGTGAAATTCTCTCAATTCCGACTATTAATTTCTTATTTTTTAATGAATCTCGTGAAGTATACATGAATCAAGTTGCTTAAAATGAAAACGATTAAATGATTAAATCTGTTTAAACAGAATACAAAATACGATTTACAGATCTACATATATAAATTGCTAATGTTTATATGTCTGTGTCGTCTCTACTGAAGTCGTGGGTTGCTCTAGAAAATTGTTCTTTTTATAGAAAGATAGCTAAGATACTATTCTAAAAACTGTCGTCGCTGGATTTTTTGTTTTTGATTTAATAAAAAAAAAATTAAAAAACAAATTTGTTTTTACCATTCACGATAAAATGGCAAATGAGCAGCCCGATGAAATGAGTGATTAGAACACTAAAGATGAAGATGCGCTTCAGATCAGGAACGCAAAGTTAACACTTTGCGATGAGGCAACGACGGCACCTAGCTATGCACTTAGTGCTATTGATGAGTTATTGAAAACAATTATGCCAAAATCATTATCCATTCGGTGGCAAAGTTTTGTTGTTAGGTGGCGATTTTCGTCAATGTCTACCAGTTATGCCTCACACACATAGAGCAGCAATTATACAAACATCACTGAAATATTGCCATCTGTGATCGGAATTTTAAATTTTGCGGTTGAGTACAAATGTACCGTACAGTTCTTGGCTATTAAAAATGGGAAATGGTCAATTAACTAATGATAGCGGTCTTGGGGAAGACATTATTGAAATACCACATACAATGATAGCTAACAAATCTATTGTAGAAGAAATATTTGGTCAAAAATTGCACCCGGTTGATGTTGCAACATACTCTAAATCAGCCATTCTGTGTCCTAGAAATGACGATAATGAGCAAGTTTTAAATATTTTGGAAGGAGAAAAATTTACCTTTTTAAGTATTGACGTAGAATACTTCAGAAAATGAAAATTATCCAATTGAGTTTTTAAATAGCCTGACACCTTCGGCAATGCCACCACAGATTAAATCTCAAAGTGGGTTCAGTTATTATGCTTCTAAGGAATTTAAATACCCGAAGGATATTATGTAACGGTCCCCGATTAGAAGTAACCAAACTATCACAAAATCTTATATGTGCAACGATCCTAACAGGTACATCAATTGGAAACCCTGCATTTATACCAAGAATATACTTGGCTCCTGTACAACCAGATTTGCCATTTATTACGAAGACGACAATTTCCTGTTAGATTAGCATTTTCCATAACAATAAATAAATCTCAAGGACAGATTTTAAGTAAGGTGGGCGTATATCTACCTAAGCCTGTATTTAGTCACGGACAGATGTACATAACCAGGTCCAGGGGCCAGGTCCCATAACGACATAAAAATAAAGATATCAGAATCTGAAGAAAAACAAGGCATGCTTCTAAAAGGTTTGCCAAAGTTTTCTCGACCAACATTGTTTATCGAGAAATTTTATAGATTCTGTAAATGATCCTTTGTTAATATATAACAAAGAATTGTATATACAGTGTGGAAAAAAAGTATGGACTACCCCTAATAATTAGGTTATCCCTTTGAGGCCGGATTTATTTTTCTAAAAAAAAATCAAAATAAAAGGTTTAATTATGTTTATTTATATTATAGTAAGCTTTCAAAATGATATTGACAAATACAAATATTATGGATTATCCTGCAGGATATGGTATCCCTAAATTACCAATAGGCAAATAACAACCTTTATGAACAAAGGTGGAAAAAAAAATAATTTTTTGCAAAAAAAAATGAAGCAATGTGAATACATGAGGAAATAAACCTATTATTATATGGTAAGCGGAAAAACAGTTCTTGTTATGTTTTGTTCACAATCGCTTTCTATATCTGACTCTTTAGATTCAGAACCACTTGGTACTTCATCAAGGATACCATAAATTTCACCCTGGTGTAGATTTTCCAGCTCCAGAAAGCTCCAAACTAGTTTTTTCTTTCCAAACTCCCTCTTTTTCTGCTAAAACAATTTTTCTTCTACTACTTGGAAAGCGCTGAGTGCCCATTTATTATTCTAGCATCTTTTTAACACTTGGTATATGCCTCTATAAACCTTCTACTGCACTTTTTACAAAAAAAAAAATGTTACTTGTTACTTTTTGCGGCGCTAAAGTTCAATAACCAAAGTGCCTAGTGGTTCTTCCAAATAACCACACATAAAAACTACAATAAAAAAAAAATAAGCTTTTCATGCATAACTTATTTGTATAATTGCACAACAAGCATAGCAGAAAGTGTACATACCTGCCATTTTTCAAAAAGGGTTAAAATAAACAGATTTTCACTATTTTATCCCGGCGTAGAAAGTTTCCCGCCAACAAAGGGCGATAAATAATGCGCGGGGAGCCCTATAGGAAACATTTGCCGGCGCAATGCTTGATACAAAATATTTTCAGCATGTTAGGCAGCCAACTTTACATGCTGGCACCCTCAGAAAACCACTAAGCAATTTAATAGGCGGCATTTGAATTGTGGTATTCTCAAGTAACCAGTGGTCCTCAAATGGTTATGAGAAACGCTCGAACACGTCAATTTAGTTTTTCAGTTTCCTACATTCTGACAAAATTCATTTGTTTTTTTATTGACATCTGTCAAAAATATGACGTCATCGATATTTTTTTTAAATGGCAATATATGACATGTGATACATCATTCGAAAGATCTTTTCTCACTCAGTATGTTCCTAGATTTTTGGGTGATTCTGTCACGCCGTTTCAAAATGGCGACCGTTCAATAGTAAAAATTATCTTAAGTTAACTCCCAGTAAAAGGAAAACTGTTTTTTTTATTTCATTAGAAAAAGAAGCAAACTATTGAGCATGGTGTTATTGATACTTACACTAAAACAGCGAGCAGTAATAAATAAAACAAAACAAGAACATTACAAAGAAGAACAATCATAAATTAGAGAAATAATAATAAAATAAAAAAGATTTGCTAAGAATAAAACACTAAATGGAAAAAACTTATTTCAGTAAATGCTGAAAGTGATGTCCGCTGACTACTTGACAGTGCCCAAGTCTAGAAACATATTCTTCTTGTACACTTTGTAATATTTCTAGTGAAATATATCGTATTACCATTCTTATGCGGCACAATAATTCTTGGTCTATTAAAAAAAAACCTTAGATATCAAATAACCCCACGAAAAAAAGTCCAAAGGGGTCATAACAGGTGACCTGGGTGGCCATTCACCGTGACCCCGTCGTCCAATCCATTTTCCTGGAAACATAAAATGGAGATATTTCCGAACTTCTCTTGCATATTTTGTTGTGGCCAAATGTTTGGACTGGGCAAATCGGGATTATTGTGGTCAAGATAAAGAGTGACTAAAGCTGGCAACAGATCAAACTGCCAAGAATTGAAGTAGGCTTCACCAGTAAGATTTCCCTCAAATAAAATTGGTCCTAACACTTTACCTTTCAATATGCCTGCCCATACATTAAGTTTCTCCAGGTGATTGCTTATGAGCTTCTTGAATCCATCGTGGATTTTCTTTGGACCAATATCGACAATTTTGCCTGTTTGCAGTACGGTTAAGAAATCATCCTCATTTAATTCGTGTACCAGGCAGACTTTGTAACGGTGGTATTTTTCTTTATGCCAAATTGTTTGCACAGATTTGTGACTTAATCCCATATCAAGTGCTATTTGCCGACTGGCACTATGCGGATTTTTTTCAACAGTCAATAGGACGTCAAGCTGAATATTTTCATGTACCTTCGGCTTTCCACTTTTAGGTAAATTTTTAACATGGCCATGTTCCTCATATTTTCTTAAAAATCTTGCAAATGGTGGATTGCGAAATCGGCGTTCGGTCTGGCTGAATTTGGTTAAAAAATTCACGTACCTCGTTAGTAGATCTGCGACGATCTCCGTAACCAGCCATCATGGCCTGTTTCACACATACACGGCGACCGCGCAAACGGCACCGTTTGAACGGTGCCGTTCCATTACCGGTTTGTTTTTTAATGAGTATGGATCGTACACGTGCTATAGCAATGATGATCTTATTTAGACGCATGAAGCGCAACCCGTTCTAGCCAACTAAACGGAAAAGGCTCTGCTGGTGTTGTGCAGGGTGGCTAGGTCAGCTCATTAAATCAACCGGTACTTAACTTCAAACCAACAAGAAAACGAAAATATACGCTGGCTTATTAAATCAATAATTAATCACTTAACTTAACCTATCAAAAAAATACAATCTAAAATATAAGGAACAATATATTTGCTACTAAGTTCTTTTTTTTTAACACAGCAACAATTTATCTGGAGTAAAATATTAAATGGAAAGGCGGTTAGTTAAGACAAAAGGATGTCAAATGACTATTAAAGTAATTGATGAAATAAACAGAGCACAATATGGAGATTGTGCGGAGACCAATTGAGTTGTTAATACTCGGTTCTGTATGCCTTACCACTAAATGCACTAAATACTACTAACCGAAGTGATAACTTTGATGTCAACTAAGCTAGCTACATCTAGGTATGCGTGCGCTAATAGCTGCACCGATTTTAAATGTAGCGATAATAATATGTAGCAATGAACGGCCACAATAATTAAATGAAATGACTCGATAAATTGATAAAAAGAGAATAAAATTAGAGTAAAACTATTGAAAACTTGGCTATCAATGCCTGACTTATATTAGAAAGAAAGAAAATTCTGAGCGGTTATGTTACTCGATAAATGAATGAAAGGAATACAATTATAGAAACTGTTTCAAAGCTCGACTGGCAATGCTTGATTTATATTAAAGATAAGGAAAATTCAGAGCGATTAATAATAATAAATGAATAAATAAACTTAAGCTTCTGTACGATACCACTTAGATCCGTCGAACTCTGGTGAAGGTGCCGGGCACTTGTTGGTACTGCTAGGGCACTGGTCCAGAGGGAAAACTAGCCGAGGTCTCGGAAGCTCGGTATTTGGATTGGCTCTAGTGTACGCTGGTAGTTGAAGTGGTGGCTCTCCAGTAACCCCTGCTTCGAGCCTGCTCGTAAGAGTAGTGGCCCTCCAGCAAAGCTGTGGCCCTCCAGGAAAAGCCCTGAAATAACCCAGTGCGCATTAGACGAAGCTCCCTTACTTTAATAAAAACCATAAACCCCCCCTTGAATAAATATATCTTCTTTATAAAACAAATTCCCCCAGAAAAAAAAACCATAGTCTTGCAATGCCCATTAGCAAATAAAAGAGATACTAAGGTTCAGACAACTTGAATATAAAAAAAAGATAGGGATGAATCACCCCTAAAAGAAAATATAAACTTCCCCATACGATCAAAACTCACGTTACATTAAAATAAAAATTCAGATTTGAGAAAATGGAGTAGATAAGATAACATATGGGACGCAAAGCAAATGGCGGTATAAGCAAAAAAAAGGTAACATAGATAAAGCAATTAAATCATTAATTTAGACAAAACTAGAGCAGTAATTACCTCGTTAGTGCGTGTGAGGGCTAGGGAAATTCGACGGTCTCGGTCTTATCTGACGAACGTGGAAAGCCTCTAGAAATAATGGAAAAAACCGTTAGCGTCATGGCGTTCACGCGCTTCACAGGCAACACAAAAAAATCCAGAGAAAATGCTTACCTAATACAGCAGTATTCAGATCCCGATTAATTGGTCGTGTCAAAACACAAACAGACAATCAACACAATATATCCCCAAAGAAAGGGTAGAATTGAATCACAATAAAATGTTGAGTCTCTACGATTGCACTATCAGCAAACCTTCTCTTCGCCTCGATGGGTATTTTAGAAGAGCCAAATCCTCAGTTTTCAGTCAATTTGTCTTTTTCACTTCTACGAGATTAGAGGGGAAAAAAATTGTAGGGCGGAGAACGGCCGTATCGTATTCTGACGATTCGATACGAGGAATAATTCTAAGATAATAAACAACTTAGTTCTCGTTTATTATGGTTGTAAAACGACTGCGGAAGCCACAATTAATTCTCCGAAATTGAATGATTCAAGAAATACCAGAGAATATTCCGTAACAAAACGATAAGGTTTTAAAAATTTAAATCGACAGCTGGCGTTTACAAGAAATGGTACATTCCTATTACTCGGTCGAATGTCACAAAAACTACAGCCTGCCGTGTGAATATATTTAGAAGCAGAGGTCCCAAAACAATCTAACGATCTTCAGAAATGGCGCCCGGCAATTGGTGTTCGGCAACCAAGGGGTTCCCAAAAGGTTATGGAATATTCGCCCCTTCCGTCAAATATGGATCGACGAATCTACTGCAGCGCATTTGCGGGTTTGTTAACAGAATTCTTAAAAATATAGAACGTTTTGCGGGCTGTTCTACGATAATGTAATATAAATCAAGCCAAGCTATTACAATAACAATATGCTTTGCTAACCAACTAAAATAAACACAGTCACAACGTGTTATAAATGCTAATAGAAATATATCGTTAACCTATACTTAGAATATAGTTAATATATTAAGAAAAGCGGCAATTTCAAGCGAATTGTTAGCAAATCAAATCAATAAATTTAGAATTAATAAATAGATGAGTACAAAATACAGCATCTTTTTTCCCTATATGCGGCATATAAATGAAATTTTAAAAATATTTGACATTGGCAAAATCGAACTGTTACAATACAAATGCCAATGTAAAATGTAAATACGCGAGAAAAGTAAATAAACCTGTCGTAAATACGGCAAGTGTGAAAGCTTCCATATAATTCAGTACTGGACTGAACAGTTTGCGACGTTCAAACGGTAACGGTGACCGTCCAATTCAGTGGGAAGCCACGGCAACATCACGGTAAAAATTTGCGGCACGCACGGCTCCGGTGCATGTGAAAGCACTCATTATCTCATGCGTTCGTTAGCCGTGTAAACGGCGCCGTTTGGACGGCCACCGTGTATGTGTGAAACAGGCCTTAGAGTTTCAATACGGTATTTTTCACTGAGCGACATTTTTTGTTTATAAAAAGAAAAAACTTGAATACAAGGCAATGATAGTAAAAACTTACTAATGTTAGCACTTGCCAAACTGACAATAATTTTTGTTTGTTTATTTGATTTGTCTTAGCTTACTATGACCACAATTACTATTATTGCGACGACATTGAGATATCGAATTTATTTCTCCACGATGGATTTAATAATAAGCTCAGGCCAAAAAACTTAATGGGACAGGCATTGAATGATACATTCTTAGAACTTTCTTAGTGTGATTGACAATTGATTAATAGTTTTTTTTACAAATAAGAGATTTCTTTTTACAGGGAGTTAACTTAGAATAATTTTTACTTTTGAACGGTCGCCATTTTGAAACAGCGTGACAGAATCACCCAAAAATCTAGGAACATAGTGAGTGAGAACAGACCTTTCAAATGATGTATCACATGACATATATTGCCATTTAAAAAGAAAAGTCGATGACGTCATATTTTTGACAGATGTCAATAAAAAAACAAATGAATTCAGTCAGAATGTGGGTAACTGAAAAACTAAATTGACGTGTTCGAGCGTTTCTCATAAAACCTAAAGATATCGTAATTATTAAGGATAGTCCATACTTTTTTCCACACTGTACATTGCCTATCAGAGACAGGCATATCAGCTAGTAATTATTAAATCTGGTTAATAAAAAGGCGAGTTTTAAAATAAAATCAAAACTAATGCAGAATGCTGATGAAAATCAACAGGAACAAAAATTGAAGGAGAATCTTTCTAAAGGAAAGACAATTAGAAATTTAGATTGATTCTTGAAAATTAAGTTAAACTCAAAATTGGCCCTAAAACCCTGAAAATTTAAAATTAATTAAGGAGAACTTTTCACCTTTTAGGTCTGAGATGAAAACAAAGGCTTATCACCTCAGTGATATAATGATTAGCCCTCATTATTCAAACAACTCATGGTTGGCTCACCACCCTCTGAACTAGAAGGCCTGATATATAAATCTAAGATGGTGTCGCGAGTAGGGAGAAGGCTCCGACAATGGAAAACGTATTAATTCATATACCTACAAAGTACTTTTGTAATTTTTTGACTTCAAAAAATATATACCTAAATTATTTTTAATAGTTAATTACATGTCATTTACCAAAAAAAACAACAAAAAATCGTTTCTAAGCCATACCAATCACAAAAAGGAACATAATAATAATTATTATAAGTACTTTAACAATTATAATGCCATGAAGTAAAAAATACGGACTGTGGCTGTTAATTTATAAATATATAGTGGTTTGTTTAAAATATATATATTTTATCATGGTATAAACAAAATTTTCATAGTCCCCTTCGTTTCTGAGGTACAGGGCGAAATTGAAAATAATGCATTCTGGGACCTCCCTCGTATCTCCGTTATCCTTTAGCATATCGCAAAACTAAAAACTTGCTCTTATACAGTTTTTTACGTAGAATTCAGTGGCGTAGTCACAAACGTTCTATGTTCTTTCAGTTTTTCTTTATTCCGGAAGACATTGAAAGACCAGGTTGCCTTCTTTCGGGATATCTATAAGTTAAAATCATATTTAAATAAAAAATAAACCCAAATAAGTCAAAAGGTAAATAAATATTCAAATACACCTATTGAAATATAGCTGAGAAGCTTCACGGGAGTTTTCATTGCTCTGTATAAAGCAGACTAACATGTCATGTTTTTCAAAATATTGATAATTTAAATATTTAGCTATCGTAAGAAATACAATATTACACAGAAAATATAATTTTTGCAACCTGACAGATCTTTCCAATAGGAAATGATCATTCCATTGTTCTAATAATCGCTGCCTACTAGCACTTATACCATTCTTTATAAGACAATGCTTATACTATACTCACCATCAAGAGTGTCGTATAGGGACACATTTTGTGTAACTATGAATTTTAGGTTTATTATTTAAAATACATATCATGTATTATATATTTTTATAAAGCTTAAAAAATACAAGTTTGATTTAAGTTTAGCTTAGAATTGACAGCTCACATCAAAAATCGACTACCCCATTTTTCGTCTGCAATCGAACGTACAATTTTTCAAAGAACTCTCTTCTTCATACGTAATACCAGTGGCAAAGTGTCACATTTATATATTCGTAACTTGCGTGCCTGCAATGAGGAAGTTTCATCAATTTTGTTTATTGCATGCTGATTTTGATAGCCCATGAAAAATAAGTGAACATGTGCTTTTTCTCTTTATCATAAGTCGAAAAATGATGCAAATACAACGCCTTGAAATGTGCTTATGACGTCACAATGCACATGAATTGTTACGTCGCACCATGCTTAGTATATCTATATATACTAAACTAAAAACTGGCATAGCTCTCGTAATAATCATCTTTAGTGGAAATAAAAAAATACGTATCGATATTTTTTCACTGTTCTATCGTTTGCAATAAAAAATAGGTAATCAGTTTAATTTTCCAGGAAACTTTCTCATTGTAATTTTTTAATTTGGCACTAATTTGGTAAATAATAATATTTAGCACATAACACGTTATTATGTGATGTGTGTTAAATATATAATAAAAGTTCTGCACATGATTGATGGTAATTTTGCGAATAAACTAAATTTTATTAGATTTAGGGTATTTACAGTATCACTAAATTTAATAGGATATGCTTAAAGTAATCAAAGAAATAGCAAAATACAGAATGCCTAAGTTACATAAACTTAGTTGATTAGCATCATTTCAGGAATAGAAATGTAAGTCCTTTTAGAAACGAGTGTTGACCTTGCTCTTTAGCGTCCCTTATAATGGATGGATGCTGAACGTAAGCCATTATCTGGTCGGGAGAATTAGAGGAAAAGTGCGTGTAGGTGATTCACTTTACGAAAGTGTCATAAGAAACTCAATTTAATATACGTAAGTGTGTCATCATTGTCCAGATAAAATGTCCGAAAAAGTATAAAAGTCTGAAATAAAAATAATTACGTTATGATGGTAAATAATAATCATTGTTCGATTATATATTTGGAAGGATTTTAAAATTATTTAAATCCATTAAGGTATGAAGGCAGAAAGCTCAGTATTGCATGGTTCTACGCGTAAAAGGCTCAGTACCTTTACAAGGCATCCCTGAGGCTGGGCGCAGGCGGAATGTAGGTGGACCTTTCCTGTTTTGTGTAATTCTTCTTTTTTATGATAGTTTTACTGTATTTGTTTCCATTGCAAATACAATATATTTATATATACATTTGATTTTTACAATAAGCAACAAATACTGTATTAAAAACAAAAGGCCGTAAGGAAAATACCATGCAAAATTAGAAAAATCAATAAAGTTATCCAACTTTCAGGCTCTTACTGTCGCATATTGATCGAAAAATTGAATATCGAATTTTGTCACAGCCTCTCTTTCAATGCTAAGTGCTAAATTTGCTAAAAGTTCTTATTCTGTGGAGTTTCTCCACACATATTTTATAAGCTTGAGGTTAGTTTGGGTTAGCTAATTAGTACTCGCAGTAGGTACTGGTAAAGAAAAAATATCAAGAAAAAAGTGTATGCAACGTCCAAAGTGGTCTGTAAGACTGCATAATATTATTAGTAAAATATCCATTAATAATTTTCAGGTAGACATTTCTTCACTTATCTCCTACTTAACTAGTTGCACCATGTTTATAAATTGAACAGATTTTTTTTTAGATTAGGTAAAATTGTTTCTTTTCCAGCATTTCGAAAGTGTGCAGTATTTCGGCTGTTGACATGTTATATCCATATTTAGAGATAATAGTCAAAATTAAGATGCACTTCGGGCTGGAAGCCTGGGTCCCAGCGCTTTGCATTCTTCTGCTTCCTTGTTGTTACGCTACTGAAACGGATTGTAAACAAAAATTTCGAATGTAAAAAGTTATAAAATCGATAAATTCCAATAAGTCAAGGAGTGATAGAATTTCGAAAGCAAAAATATAAAAGCCCATTCCTGATGTTTGTGGTAATAATTAATTCAATAATTTATATCGTGTTTTTCTAATAAGAAATATTTGACCAGTCTTATAAAGAGCAACGATAATTTTGAAATTTGACCAAGGACCGGAAAACTAAACAAATCTAGCCCGATTCAGTGTTAATCAAAGCTAATCAAATGCAATCAAAATGAACCAACGCTAAAACACTAACTGAACTGCAATCAATACTAATTAGCGCTATTTAAAACTAAACCAAACGTTTCTTTACCTTCGCATATGTGGACTGGAAAGTTTCAGTACCCATTTATTCACAGCTAATCATAAACTTAACATGCGTATCATTTAAAACAATCGAATTTTATTTCTCGGAACTTGCATAATTACAAGATCAATCGACTTACCTGTAAGGAAGATCG
>MU182896.1:216538-236357 GCA_016904865.1 Pissodes strobi | reverse complement strand
TCAATCGACTTACCTGTAAGGAAGATCGATCGGAATTATCCGAGGATAATAGTAGGATTGTAGTATACAATTTTTTCCCAACCGGTACAAGTTTTAAAGACGTTATCAAAAAACATGAGGCCGCTCGAGCTTGTCGCCCTGATGCATCATTACAATTTTGGTTCCTTAGATTTTTTATTACATTGCAAACTAGGCGGGTTTGTAATGAGGGACGGCGGAGATGCTCAGATAATTCCGATCGATCTTCCTCCTGACAGCTAAGTCGATTGATCTTGTAATTATCCTTCGCATCTCCGCCGTCCCTCATTACACTTTGTAGTTGTTTAACGTACTTGCGATGCAATCTACATTAACTGAAAATTGCGATTTTTCTGTAGTCCTAGATTTGCAAGGCCCTTTTTATAAACTACACATACACATATGAAGGTATATATATATCATGTTTAACGCTTGACTGATATTAACCTATTTGTTAACTTATTTTTAGTACTATACCTATAATCTTATGTAATTTGATAACAAGTTGGTAAGTAAGTTATAATTGTAACTTAGTATTTATATGATTCCTTAGAAATTATGGTTCAATAAACAAGATGCAAATTCAGTGAGATTACCCGCGATAGGTTTGTTATAGAATTTTGAGAATATATACTTTTGATTTTTCTGTCCAGCCAGCTGTCTTCTGAATGATTTGTAATGTAACTCCCATTCTTTGAGCTGCTGAAGTTGCCACGTGTCGCGTGAAGTATGCCCCAAATATTTCCGTGTTTATACTGCTGGCTTTTAGTATTGACTTGACCCATCTGCTAATGCTTTGATTGCTGTCAAGGTGATAGGGCTTTTTGTGAGTGAGTATTAAATTTTCTTTATTGACTGGTAGCACCCTTTTTTCTTTTGTGCCTACTATGCAAGTCTCTAATAGTGTGGCTATACATAGTTCAAGTTGTTTAATAAAATAAGGTAATATCAAATTAGGTTGAAGCATGTTTAAGCCACTTGCTTTTATTTTATCCGAGATTCTGATTTCAATTATGTCTTCATATTTAAAAATATTGTCTATTTTTCTTTCGAGATTGTGTGCCATTATTAATACTAAGAGTGTTACTAGTTTTAAAGTTAGTTTTGGTAGTTTAAAGGATTCGTGAGGGTACATGTTCTTTAAGTGCCGTAGAACTGGGTTGGGATCCCAGGTAATTGAGTATTTTGATTTTGGGGGTCTCATCAGTGGCGTAGCTACCGGGTGGGCCTGGGGGGGCAAGGCCCCACGGCGCCAAGAGAAATTAGGCGTCGTTCCGAATTTATAACTATGCTAATGCTAACAATGCTCATGAGCTTAACTGAGTTTTTAACTTAATTAAATTATAATACAATCAAAGACCAAAATATGTATTAAACTTTTTATTCGACCAATACATTTTGTGTCACGGTATTTATTGTTTATTCTACGTAGAATGAAAAGGATATATCCATAGACATATAATTTATATGCCTATGGATATATCCTTAGACTATATACATAGTCTAAGGATATATCCCGGAGCGGCGGCATGTGGTACATGCAAATTTGTAAAAAAGCTGCGTAAGGCGGCATGCGACTTCAAAGACAAAAATTCCGATAATCTCGGTAGTATAAAAGTATGTGTTATTCAGAGTTGCGTATTTAAGAAGTACGATTAGCCAGACAAGGCTAAATAGCCTTGCAATACTAAGCATAGAAAATGGATTTGACCAAAAAAAAACTGCAGAATTACTCTCTAATGTTTAATTAAGTTTACAGATTTTTAGTTTACGTTTATATTTAAATATGTATGTACCTGTTGGTTGGTTGCCGTTTATATATTTTATATTACTGTTAATAAATAAAATATACGTTTAATATTATGATATATTATTTTTTGATTAATTTGCGCACAAAATATAGGTTTGGTTTAGGCGCCAGCGGATAGGTTTGCCCCCCGGCATCGACATTTCTAGCTACGCCACTGGGTCTCATGTTAAATGTTCCATTGAGGAACCTTTTTATAACCGCTTCGTCTTTTTGTTTAATATCCAATATTAGAGAAAGTGCAAATTTGTGTGAGTTCATGGTAGAGTAGGATGACACCGAAGAGAATTGAATGTTTAGGAACTCAAGAATAAGTTTACGGTTATTGTTATATATTTGTTGGTGCTTAGAAAATAGAAATTCCCCCACTTATTGTAAGTATTTCCGTATTGTTTAAGGGTGCAATCTGTCAATAAAGAAATAATCACTTTTATTTTTTATTGCTTCATTAGGCACACTTTGTTGTAGAAAAGCTCTCCTGACAATTTTCCTACAGCCAGGGAAATTTTCTTCCACAATGGGTGTTTCTCTCTGCAAGGAGATGTGAGTAAGTATTTTTCAGAATGAAAGATAATAGACTGTTCACTGTTCTGCCAGTAGGCCCATGAAAAATGGGAAGCTTATAGGGGGCTTAGAGTACTTACTGTGCCTTCCATGTATATCTTGGAGAATCTTCTATATGTGAGGAAGAACATGGGTTGGTTTCTTGCTCACGAGGACGTGCATGGTCATTTAACCAGAAATAGAGGTAACATCATGCCCATCTACTGGCGCTTAAGGATGTGTCAGAGCGCCCCTGGTTACTGGGCGATAAATTTTTTTAATGTTCTTCCCGTGGAGATTAAGACACTGCCGTTGTCAAAGACAAAAATTAAAGAAATCCTAATATTCCACAGTTTTTATTCTTTTGACGAATTTTTAAATTGTGTTTTTAACTAGTGTTGTGTTTTTATTTTAGTATATAAATAAATATGTCTATATTGTTTTTAAAATTTAACTTTCTTAGTACTGTGTTGGCAATTTGGGGCCAGGCATGTAATGTTTTGGAATATTTTTATTATTACTATTATTATTCATTGTTCATTGACGTGTGTAAATTACTATGTAATATTGACATGAATAAATGTATGATTATGAAAAAATGGACCATGGTTGTGATGACCAAAAGGAGACTACAAGTATTCCAGTAGCCCTATCACTTATAATTTTTTGTAAGACTTTTTGTATTATGGGAAAAGGGGAACGCATACAATTTTTTGTCGGACCAGTCTACTGTAAATGCGTCTATGGAGTCAGAGTACGGATCCGGGAACCAAGAGATACATTTTTTGCATGTGTGTAGCGAACAGATCTATTTGTGGATTCCCGTATGTATTGACGATTTCTTGAAATGCTTTCTGTGATAGTTCATACTCTGTTGCCATAGAATTTCGCCTAGACTCTAGATCAGCTTCCTTGCTTTCTTTTGATTTATGAAGCGTAAATATAGATGTTTTCGTCTTCACACCGTTTCCAAATAGCTTTTGTTATACTATTTAATTTTTTGAATCGTACACTGCCCATTTTATTTATGCACGATATGGCCGTTACATTATCAATTCTTAAGAGAATATGGCAGTTTGAGTAGGTTTTTGCAAAGCATTTTAAGCCGACATTGGCTGCTTTCAGTTCTAGGATTTTTATGTGAACACCACACTTTTTTGTCCCAAAAACCCATGTGATTTTTCCCATTGCAGAAAACGCCCCAACCCGTTTGTGAGGCGTCTGAAAATATTTCTAAAGAAGATTTGTAAGGAGAAAAATGTTGAACAGACATTATTATGTTTTTTAACCACCAATTCAAATCTTCTTCCATAGTGAAAGTTATCTTAATCTTTGAGTCATATGTTCTATTGTTTAATTTTAATGCTAAGATTTTTTTCCTCTCTAAATATTTTATGTGTAACCAGCTATACCGTACAGCTGGCCAAGCAGCAACTAGTTTTCCGACGAGTTGCAATAATCTGATTTTACAGTTATTCTTTTTCGTAATGTTTTGTATGTCTTTATAAATTATTTCCCTTTTCTCTTGAGTTAAGGCTATTGTCATGTTAGTTGTATTATAAATAAATCCTAAAAATGAGCATTGTTGAGCGGGAATAACTAGGCTTTTTTTCGGAATTAATTATAAATCTAAAATCTAGTAATATTTGTGTAATTTTATTTATACTTTTAAGCAATTCTTTTTTGAATTGCCAATAACTAGCCAATCGTCTAAATTTATACCCTTTAATTTTACATATCTTACAACAAACTGATTTTAGAAGTTTTGTGAAAAGATATGGAGCTGTAGATAAACCAAATGGAACGCAATTAAATCGGTATAGTACGTTGCAAAAATCGAACCTTAAAAACTTTTTATGACTACTGTGGATAGGAATAAGGAAACATGCATCTTTAAGATCAATTTTCCCAAGAATGCGTATTTTGATATTAAATTGTGTGCCGTCCTGTAGTCTTCAATTTTAAAATGGGATGCTGTCATATGCCTATTTAAGTTGAGCATAAATCGATATTTCCCATTGGGTTTTTCTTTACGTAAAAAGTACGACGATAAGAATTCGCCATCCACCGATTTACATTCCTCGACAGCCCCGATTTTTAAAAGTTCATTTATCGCCGATTGATACTTGGCGATTTCAGAGTTCTTAATGTCGCAACGTACTTTGCTAATCTGGAGTGGTGTCCTATTGAAAGGGATTTTATAACCCTGTACCCATGCTATTATTGAACTGTTTACATTTAATTTCTGCCAATTTTGAACTTATAATTTTAGTTCAGACGCTGGCTAATTAAATTATTGAAAGGGAGGGCTAAAGCCCACGGACTAGTTGTTTCTGAAATTGATACAAGTAGTTATCTTGGCGTGCAGTTGCAGGATTTAGTACAGTTTCTACCTCGAGATTTAATTTTGGTGGTCTGAGGACATTGCAGTTGGCAGCTGGTGGATACTTCTTTATCATACTGTTTTTTCCTTATTTAGTCCTTTTAATAAGTAATTGTTCCATCTAAAAACTATCTGGGTATGTAGTTCTGGCCCCGCAGGTATGATTTCGTCGGGTTTTTTGCCTATTAACAAAGCTAGGTGTTTGTTAGTTTGTTCAGGACCATCTGGTGCTTCTGATGTTGGTAAGTCTCGATTCGGATGAGTTACTTCCTCAGCTAGTGTGAGAGGATCTTCTAATGCATCTGCAAGTGTAAAATAATTTCCTTGGTTTTGCTACCCATGGTATCGATTGCATCTGCAAATGCAACGATCTATTAGCATATTTACAGTATCTGCAAATGCTGTAATTTCTGTTTTTGAACAGAAAGATAGGTATGTTCACTACCTGCAACTGCAATTGCAGATAGTGGAGGCCGTGGAGGGTACGATCGATTGTATTTGCTAATGTGGCGAACTATTCACCTTTTTGCTTGCTGCTTAACCCTGATTATGTGCTTTTTTTAATCGAAACCAAGAGTGTAATAATTCGCTACCTCCAATGCAATGATTTTAATATCGTCTTAAGTAGAGTCCTCCTGTATAGTAAAACCGATTTCTAACATAAACAACTAGTTATCTTAATGCTCACAATAAGCGCTGTGCTTCGAGCGATATGGAATTTCACTATATTGCGGTATTCCGTACATAATATATTTAAGATAACCAGGTATTTATGTATATTGGAAATTTTGGCATTTAATTACTTTTTACCCTCTAATAATTTTATATGCACTCACCCCCCGATTCACTTTCTTCCGATGAATATTGATTTTTCAGCCTCCTTTGCGAGCAAGACGTGTCACTAACACTTTCACTATCACTTGAAATGCGATATCTTGGCATTTTTCTTCTTAAAAAGCAAGACAGAACCGAGTTACGGATTCGTTACTTGTCACCGAACGGTACGAAATTGTAATGACGCATCAGGGTGACAAACTCGAGCGGCCTGTTATGTTTTTTGATAACTTCTTTAAAACTTGTACCGGTTGGGAAAGAATTGTATACTACAAAACGTAATTAGGGACGGCGGTGATGCGAAGGATAAGTATCGATTTTATTTAAATCGATCTAATTTCCGGTTGATTTTTTCTTCAATCCAACTAGCAATTTTCGAACTTTTTCTTTTGCCTTTGTTTATATTCCGACGTTTTCCCTTCGAATATTATACTTTCAATAAATTTCTATTTTTTAACTTTTTGTAATTAGAAATTATCATTTCCAAAACTGTCTGTATTCAAAAATGTTGTTTTCGTTTAGTTTTTGCTTGTTGAACACATTGCTGTTTAACTGTTCTCCTGCTCGAATTTTTGACAATCCAAAATGAAACAGAATCGAAATATAATTACGAAATTATCGTTTTCGATTCTTTTCGTACTTATTTCCTGTTAAATAACATTTGAAAACATTCTTTTTTTTGACGTACAAGTTGGTATTAAAGAAATTTGTGATATGTGCATTTCCGAATTTTTTCTTAAAATGCTTTACAACTATTATTTTTCTTCTAGAATCATTATATACAGAGTGACCTATATACACTGAGAGAAAAAAAATTAGCCACTATGCAAAAATCGAATTACCATAATACAAAACTTGTATACTATTTGTGACAAATTAACTGTTTTTGGCCAATATACAATCGGTTTTTCTGAAAGTAACATCGCTAAACTATGACGATTATACAATTACTGTATACCGATTATTAAATAATCATATAATTTAAGTTTTTGTGATATATCCGTACGCATATTTTATCCTGCTTTCATATTAGGGCCTGTATACCGTTAATACAGCAATTGCATAACCATTGTTCAACCTGGATATACACCATATATAGTTAATTGTATATCCACTATATGACGGTTAGAATAGCTAATATTCAAATATTGATTAACCAGTATTCAACTTACATATCGTATATATTTTGTTGTATAGTTACATATTAGTTATATTACATTTAAACTATATCTCATGGCGTTGGCAAACATTATGTTTGTGACATTACTTCAGTAGGGGTCCTAGACTCTATTCTCATCTTGGTGTAATCGAGTCCAGTATACGCTAAAATTGAACATGTCAATTAAAATTTGTTTTAGATGCATGGTCACAAATTAGGAGTACACCTGTGATCTATTAACATGAATTGACTACACAATGGTTGCTACTTAAATAGAAAATAGCTTACCTTATTGGTTTTTTCAAACTTTTGATTAATTCAAATGTTATAGTATAGGAAGTATAGGAAGTAATCCATATCTCTTACACGCATATATCATCGTTCGTATGGTAAAATAATTAGATCTTCGTAGAATACAGGACCTAAAAAAAAACGAGTTTTTGATTGACAAAACGTAAATAAGTGATGAGTTTGAAAACATATGATATATCTGTTAACTTAAGATATACATACCTGCCTGTTCTTTGGTGGATTCTCTCCTATCTTTAATTTCCTATATGGGATTGGTATTTAATTTCCTTATTGAATTGAGTGGTAAATAATCGGTACATTTTTTGCGTCAGCCGCCACGCTTCTTTGTATTCTTGCTGTTTGGCGTGGCGTCGCTTCAGCCGCAGCGGCAGCCATTTAAATAGCAAATGGTGAGCTATACAAGAGCAGGTTACGGGCATCAATCGGTAGTTTTATTGGTATACAACAGTCGTATAACAGTAAATAGTCCCCAGTTTAGCTAGTTGATTACCATTGTGCTATGAAATATTTGATTTGTCATTATACAATTATTATTGTATAATTTGCTTTATATACAACTTGTATAACCAGAGTAGTATTATTGTTCATTTGCTGTTAATTTATCTTGTATAGTCACTATATTTCTTAATCTAATATAACGAGTTTTATTGGCATAATTTCAACGTGATTCTAAACTATAACAAAATTTGCATATGCGGTATGTAACGTTATATAATGGTAAATCAACGCCGTCCAAAACAAAAATTGATTTGGGCAATTTTTTCTCAGTGTAGAACATGAGCCATATTTAAATATTAGATATCCTTGGAAAAAACTTCGGAACTTTCATCGAATTTATCCAACCTTTATATTTGAATGGTATTCCTTCATTTCATTATATAGCACATCATGATTTTCAGTTATCAATAATATTTCTAGTTTAAGGGCAACACTGTTTTCATGCTAAATTCAACCGTTTAAATACGCCGCTTATCGGAAACACATTGTCTTAGAAGATTAACAAATAAAATGAAGGCTTTTTATGCATGGGGGTACTTATGGCACTTAACATAATCATGATTGACGTTTAGTGAAACGATATTTTGCTTCTAAGGGTGCGTTTATTTTAGAGCTTCGATAAACAATAAGAGCGGCGATACTAGCCGCGTAAAATAGTTGCTCGGCTTCTAAAGGTGAATCGACGCCTAGTTCTAATATAAGCAGTTCAACGGTAAGCGTATTCAAATTTTCTTCGCTTCGCTAGTATAGCCACGGTGTAAATAAATATACGGTGGGTTCACTGGAGACAAATTTCCAATTTTGCCGACAGTGGTTGGCGTCGCGTCGGAGCGAATCCGGATCAATCTGGTTCGCGGCCTATCGTGGCTCGGCTACGAGGCACAGTATACCGTGAGGATAGATAAATATTAAGGGGGAATAGAATGGATTATCCTGTAATTATACTTCTGCCAACAAAATTGAGCGTCGTTCGCGCCATCTCTTGCTTTATGATCAAGTAACCAAAGATAACTGTAATATACGGCTTCCATGATGTTATGAACAATACAAATCTCTTTACTACTAGATGTCGCCCTTTTGGGTGGGGGGGGGGGGGGAACGAAAAACGCGGGCTTTTCAACAAAAGTGTTTTATTAAATGTTTAGGAGCTACAAGAAAAGTTTCAATAGAAAAGTTAAAAAGTTTTTATCGTACTATCTCTCATATGTATAAAAAATTAAATGCACACCGCAAAGTGGATAAAAGCATCTAATTTTTTTACCTACTCTCACTTTGCGATGCGCGTTTATTTTTTCTGATACATATGAGAGATAATAAGTAAAAAACTCTTTAACTTTTATATTTAAACTTTCTAGCTCCTGAAATAAAGCCTCCAGGAAAGGTGCAAAATAGAAAAAACAACTCTGTACCCACTTCACATTTCTTAAACTATCGATAAACATTTACAAGAAACCAAGAGTTGTTAAATAAGTAGATCTCATATACTCATATCAAATATACCTATGTAAGTATATTAACTTTAATATATCTATTTTAATATTTAAATAAAGTTTATCTATAAAATACTAGTAAACAGGGCGATTGAAAGTAAAAACTTTATATCAAACTCTATTTGTTACTTGGTAGGTTAAAAAACAGTTAAAAAGAACCACCAAGTATGATGAAGTACAAAAATAGGTTTCAAATTACACATTATTACAGAAGTTAAATAAAAAAATGTAAACCATTTTTGTTAACAATAAAGGGAAACACCACAACATGGAATAAAAGAAACACTTTTCTATAAAATAGTTCTATTTATGTATTACAAATACAAAATATTTATTAGTGCCATAACAGAAGATTTACACAAGTCAAAAAATTTACAGAAATAGTAATTAGGTAATATCACTAAAATTGTTGTATAAATATTCATGAATGCTATAGAAAGTCTTGAAATAACATACTCTGTGATTCTTATTTTGAAGGTTTTAATAGGTAAGGACCTTATGTGGAAGGGTAATTTATTATAAAACAGGGATCCATAGAAAGATATCCCTGTTTGCATATAATTTATTCGATGAAAAGCAGTATAAATATTGTTATTATTCCTAGATCGATGGGAATGAACATTTTCAAATGTTTCATATTCTCTAAGATTTGCTTTTACATGTAATAAACAGCAAAAAATATATAGGCATGGAACTGTTAGGATATTTAGTCTGAAAAACACATTCTACAATCAGCTGTATAGTACACATTTTGAAGGATTCTTATGGCCCTTCTTTGAAGGAAAAACACGGCTCCCTTCAGTGGCATGCCCCCCAATTAAGATACCATAAGATATCCTAGAATGGACATATGCAAAATACACCGATCGAGCGACCCCTGGAGAAACATTTACAGTTAAGCTTGAAAGCGCAAAAACTCCAGAAAGAATTTTAGCACATATACACTCTATGTGGGCACTCTATAAAAGCTTTGAATATAATTCGTTACTGGCTTATTAGGACAATGCAAATCTATATTTCGAGTCGAGATGCAGAGTTTTGATATATTCATAGTTAACTGATTTGCCGTAAACCAGTTTGCAACATTCGACTGTATTTCCGTACCAATACTTGTAAGTTATCCACAACTAAATTTCTTTTAACAACAGTTGAATCATCTATAAAAATAATAAAATCAGCACTGGGATCACTGCACTCATAGACAGACATAGTTATATGTCTACGACTGCACCCTAGGTCGTTAATACAGACCAGGAAGAGCAGCTGTCCCAGAACTGATCCTTGAAGGACACCATACTGTACCTATTCATAGAATCCAGATTGAAGGCCATTCATATCAACTAAACTGCTGGCCATTTGCTTTCGAGCAAGGAAAATTTCGCCTAAATTTAAAACTAAATATTTTCTTAACCAGACATGATATCGGCCTACGGTTTTTAATGATTAATAGACTTATCCCTTAGGAAAAACTTTCCAGTGTTGGATTTTTATTAAACTTTCAAAAAATATTATATACAGGGTGTTTTTGCTCCAATTTCAATAGCATGTAACTTTCACAATAATTTTTTTAAATTTTGTCTTTGTATGTCAATTGAACCACTGGTTCATAGCAAAGAAAGTAGTTTGTAAAATTTTTGATATCTGCTATATTTTAAGAGATATTGATTTTTTTTTGTAAAACCTTGATTTTTTCAACTTTTTGGTAGCTAGACCCCACTGTGCGTTATATCGTGCAAATTTTATAACTGATTATCATTATACCTTACGAAAAGCTTTTTTATGTTCAGTGAAAAAATTGTACCTAAATGTTGTGATGTGCAGTGGCGTACTTATAATCACTTATACTATGGTTTATTAGCATCTCACAATTTTTCCCGATTGTTTTGTATTGGAAAGTACTCGCCTCTAGATTAAGCAAGTTTTATCTTTATTTTTTATTTTTTAATATTGCACTGTATCCACATGTATATTTTACAGTGTGTCTAAAAAAAATTTAAAAAAATTATAATTTTTTAATTTAATTTTTGAAAAATTTTATTTATTTATTTCTAATACAGCACTATTCCTAAACTTAAACTTGTTTTGAAAACCCTTAAAATTAAATATCACTGGTTTGATGTGTTTGTTTTTGCGAGCGAGTACTTTCCAATTCAGGGCCGCCGCTACCATGTGTGCAAAGTGTGCGGTGCACACGGGCGGCCAGAAATAGGGGCGGCCAAAACAGGCACCAGTATTTTTTTTTCCTTAAATTAATACAAATAACAAGAAAATTAAATAATGATTCTATTTTCCCTAATAAAATTCTTATTAAATATTTTATGACCTCAGCCTCTATAACGCCGTTGATTGAAACACTAAAATGCATTTTTATGTATGGTCTTTTCTTTCATTCCAATCCAAACATAATTATTGTACCTATATATTAAAACATTAAAACTGCCGACATCGAATATTAACTAATTAATAAACTGTGCTAACAAACTATTTTTTAGTTATCGGCTCTCGTCAAAGTAAAGCAATAAATTTCGCCTATTTATTTAGGGCGGCTTCTCAGATGCGTTTTTTATGCGATGTTTTTGTAATGCCGTAATGGATTCGGTTTTGATCGTAAGAAAAATACATTCTCCTTTTTATTTTAATTTTTAGTTTTCTATTACCAGTTTACGCGACGGTCGCGATCGCGAATATAGAGTAATGAGGAATTATTAGCGCTTATTATAGTACATATTTATCAAAAATTTTATTATTCATGGGTGCGGGTTACGGTTATTATTTCGACAAACAATAGAAGCAATATTACATATTATAGCGTTTTTACTTAATTTTGTTAATTTCGCGGTGTTTCGTGATTATTATTTTAAAATGTCCGAAAGAAAAAGGAAACGACTTTCCGGTTTTCAATATAGACAGAAGAAAAAGAGGAGAAAACAGAAAAGATTAAAAAACTTAACGGTGCATTGGAGATGAAGAAAAACCCAATCTATTTCAGAGCAAATTACTTCTGATGTAGCTAATGACGGAAATAATGAAAGTGAAACGTCAAATGAGAGTGATAGCAATAGTGGCACCGCTGATGCTGAAACCATAATCAACGCAGTTAATACGGCGGTTCCGGCTTGCAGTGTAGAAAGTTCCAGCCTATACTTGGTTTCGAACGATCCCGGAAAATGGCCTGCAAAATTTAATCCAAATGAAGCTCAATTTATAATTGAAAATTTTCCTACGCAAATTAAAAACTTTAACTTTCCCAGAGATAAATATAACAGGAAATTTTCAGAAACTTACTATTATCGTACATTACCTAATCAAGACAAAATACACCGCCCGTGGATACTTTATTCAGTATCTCTAAATAGTGTTTTTTGTGCACCTTGTAAACTGTTTTGTTGTGATGAAAGCACTGAAAGCAGCCGACATTTACTAAACGGACTTGGTGGGGTAAGCGATTGGCAACATTTAGCTATTATTTTAAAAAGACACGAATCGAGTGCGGCTCATATAAAATATTCTCAAAAAATGTTTGAACTTTCTACAGCATTGAAAAAAGGATTAACAGTTGACTCTGCACATCAAAGATTATATGAAATGAAAAAAAAAGCATTGGGGGGCCGTTATTGGGAGATTAATATCTGATGAACCCATATTGTCACCTGAATTTTCATTTAAAGTAAATTTTTACTTTAAGATTGTGGATACTGCTATAATGGCAATTAAAGAACGGTTCCAATTACTAAAAATTAAAAACGATGACGAAATTAAAATCAATTGTAAGAAAATCCATCAAGCCCTTGCAGACATAAACAGCTCGGAGAGTGATATAAAAAACAATATTATTTTTATACATTTCGTTAAATATAAGAGGGCGGCAAATATTGAGTTGCACACGGGCGGCCAACACCTTAGCGGCGGCCCTGCTTTCCATTACAAAACAATCGTGAAAAATTGTGAGATACTCATAAACCATAGACATATAGTGATTATAAGTACGCCACTGCACATCACAACATTTAGGTACAATTTTTTTACTGAACATAAACAAGCTTCTCGTAAGGTTTATACCTCACTTACAAAGTTTGCACGATACAACGCACAATGTGGCTAACTACCAAAAAGTTGAAAAAAACAAGGTTTTACAAAAGAATCTGTATCTAATAAAATATAGCAGATATCAAAAATTTGACAGATTACTTTCTTTGCTATAGACCAGTGATTCAATTGATGTATAGTGACAAAATTTAAATAAATTATTATGAAAGTTACATGCTATTGAAATTGGAGCAAAAATCATCGCCTTCTTTGACACCCTGTATAAAAAAAATTTTGATAGATTAAGAAAAATCCAACGTTGGAAATTTTCTCTTAAGGGACAAATCTATTAACCATTAAAAACCAGAGATCGATATCATTTCTGGTTAAGAACATATTTAGTTTTAAATTTAGGCGAAATTTTTGTTGCTCGAAAGCAAATGGCCAGCAGTTTATTTGAGTTGTGAGATAAGATTTTATCAGTTTAATGCTTGAAAGTGAAAAATTATAAAGTTTTAACTTCATTGCAAGAGTGGCGAAAGACACACAATCGAACGTCTTGCTCAGATCACAGAATGTGGCAGCTGTGCTGTATATTCTCCCTTCTTACGATCCTCATTAACCAGTTCAACTATATAACTAGTTAACAGCCATTGTTGTTGATTTTGCACTTCTGAAACTAAACTGTTTACGATTATGCGATTCAAAACAGTTGGTAACTCTAGATTTTAATGCTCTCTCAAATATTTTTGAAAAAAGGAACCATTGATATTGGCCGGTAATTTATTAGGTTCTTCTGTGAGCCCTTTTTATAAATAGGTACTGCTCTAGAAATCTTTAGTGCACTGGGAAAAACTGAATCTTATAAACAAAAAATTAAAATTTGTACTTAAGGATAAACAATGATATTTACGTAGGCATATATTAGTTATAATAATATGTCTATGGATAGTTACAATGTGTTTAACCAATTGAACATTTATTTCATAATAATCCCTACTATTCTCATTTTTAAGATTTGATTATGTCATGCAATTCAATAATTGTTATTTGAGAGAAGGTAAATTCATGTTTTGGATTAGTTTGGAGGTAAATTGATTAGCATAGTTTTCAGATGACAATTGATTAACATTTTAGGGACATTTATTTGGGCAGGTACATAACAATAATATACGGTTAACAAGTAAAAAAAATAACCTAAAACTTCAATTTAACACTTTTTTATGTTTTGTTATTCTATACATTTCTTTTGCAAAAAGAAAAAAAATGGGGCATTATTTGGTACTGGCCTCATTTGGTACTGGCCTCAAATCAAATCCCTCTATTCACTTTTGTGGTGTAATAATTATACAATTTTAATTTTATGAAATATTCAAAAACATGTGTTTTTATTTACTGATCATGAAAACAAGGTGAAAAAGAAATTCTCTTAGTTAAGTATTTGTTGCATAATCGACAACATTTTTTTAATGTAAATCCCTATTAAGAATGAACTTAATTATGCCTAATGCAGACTTCAGTTAGTATAAAAATTTAGAAAACATACTTTGAATATTGCCTACCTTTTATGTATTCTTTAGCTTTGAGAAATAGTTCACTCTAATTTTCCTTAGAGCTAGTCACTTTTTAAAAAAGTTTCTTACAGTCACATGGCTGTTTACCTATTTTTTTAACTAAATATCCTGCTATGTAGTTTAGCGCATGGGTTCCAATCGACTTTAAGGAAGACGGTACATTTCCTGGAACAGGATTCAATGCTTCCTTTCGTCATTCAACTTCCTCTGGCAGCTCCTGTAAAAAAATATCTCCTTCATTTTCAGCTATTCTTTTTCTAATTTATTTTTGTACATAATAAATTAATATTATTGTACCTAATTAATTACAAACCTGTGTTACTAATCTTTGTACAGTTCCAAAACTTCTTACGCGGAGATCCACTTGTAAAGGCAACTCTTAACACTTTGCCTGGATTGCTACTAAAAGCACTACCGTTAAGGCTGTCGAAGAGCTGGTCAAGAAATTCCAGAAAAGCTGCTGTGCCGGCTGCTGATTTTAACAATTTAAATTTCTTGTTCTCCACAATAATTACAGTTGCTCCTAAAACATAATTACGTATAATGTAAAATATCTGACTTTATAATATTTTGATATAGCAGAAAAATAATAAATAATGCAACAAATTAACTCATACCTGAAAACGCAAATACGTTGATGGCAGCAGCAACGGAATGCCTAAAAACCTGTGTACATTTGGAGACCTTCATTTAACTGAACAGTTCTTTGGTAAAGATGTCTGGGTTTTAGCGTCAAGTCTTTAACTTGAGACATTATTCTCCGAAAAGAAAGTAAAAATATTTTGTGTAGGTTGAAAGAAACCGATCGAACGAAATATGGCGAACATCCGATCCTGCCTGCATCCTGCTCCCGGCTCCCCTCGCACGGATTTTAACGCATTGCAGATTGGAGTTTCCACTTATACTTGCGCCATCTGGGGGCTTGTGATCAAGCAGAATGCTGGAACACTTTTGCCAATTAAAGAGCGCAGCCCATGGCCCTGAGATTGTGTACTGTCGGGTCGCGTTGAAATAATAACCGACGAAATAATTTTGCAGCAGCGAATACTTTTCGAATCTCTCCCGACAGACTGCTCGCTGATTTATACCGTGCTGAAGGTGTGCAGCGGCTTTTGCGTTTGATGCAAAAACATCAAAACGATTTTGCTGAGTGACTCTACTCGAGATTATTTGTACTCTGGTATAGCTGCTCTTCGTTTACCGAAGCTCCAACCTAATCGTACACTTTGCGCCGACTCACGTTTTCCCACTAACCGAGCAACGATTTTCGAAGCGAGTATAGCTGCTCTTATCGTTTATGCAAGCTCCAACATAAACGCACCCTAAGAAAATACAATAGAGAGATTTTAAGCCCCTTGTTTCAGCATGTCGTTATGGTTATGGTTATTGTGAGCATGTGCAGTACTAAAATGTCATCACCTTGACTTTATTAACGATAACGGTTTCCGTTAATTACAAAGAAATAAGGAAGGTGTTATCGTAATCGTTGTGGTTATTTCATGGGCTGCAATGTCGCCAATGCGCTTAGAAGAACATTCTTTTGAGTTCAGCGAAATTTGATTGATTATTCGATGGCAAATTTGAAAACGTATAGAAATTATATTTTTATTAGTTAACTTGGAATATTTATGAGTTACTTTAAGAAACTTAAATATATTTTTTGCATTTTTAAACATTGTATAGGGCATTATTATTTCTTGGAATAAATAATACTATAAGAATAATAATACTTCTAATTTGCTGTCGAATTTTCAGTGCTCCTGCTAATCGATAAATATGTATGTTATTTTTTAAACCTAAATAAAGTGTTGCCTCATTGTCTTCAAAGTTATTCGAATCGAATTCTGCCTGAACCTATACCATGGCACTAGACTCTGGGAGTAGCCGTTTTCATGTCTTTCTGTCCGCTGACTTCGGTCGCATTCGGATATAATCGGGCGCTTGCATTCGCGCCATGTCTTCGCGATGCAACCAGTTGTTTGTAAGTCCGCTGATGGTCTAGGGGTCTGGATGGTTAGCCTTCACTTCGGCGACTCGGGTTCAAATCCCGTCGGTTTTTTTTATTTTATTTTAAGGTTATATTTCTAAACTGTTTTTTTCTTGATTTTGGGTATGGCTTGGGTTAGCACTTGGTTAGTTTCCTTTTGTTGAGCCCCGGAGCGAGCGGAGGGCAATGCGTGATGTGAAATATTATTTGTTGTAATACGTGCCCGTACTTTGTCAGCACTTTCTACGTTATATTTTGCTTTATCTAACTAAAAACCATGATATATTCAATAAAAGCCGTATCGTAGTGCTGTATGCAGTTGCATGTGTTTCCGCGAATACATTCCAATGCATTCAATACATATTACAACATGCCTTGATTCTGATTTTGAATATGGCGCGAATGCAAGCGCCCGATTATATCCGAATGCGACCTAAGTCTGCGGACAGAAATAGATGAAAACGGCTACTCCCAGAGTCTAGTTACCATGGCATCCTCCTGCTGCAGATGATTCTTTCAAAAACTATAATTCAGGATAATACCTCTGATTAAATTGTGGTTGGCGTCATTAGGATCATGTCTTCGAATTATATTTTCTAGAGCTTCTTCCATTTTGGCCAACGAAACTGGATTGCACGGAAATCTAAGATTGGGTTAGTCTGGATGGTGTTACTATATTCATACTATACAAATACACAAATGGCATTTGTGACATTTGTCATTGCCGTTATTTTTAGGAGAATTTTTGACGTTCGTGTTAAGAGGTTTGAAATCTTTTTTATGAGAGGCGTCGTAATCGTTATCAGTAATAACGGTAACCATAACACTGCCAAAAATTGCTGTTATTTTTAGATTGCTTAAAAACTCTCTACTACTTCAGGGTTCTCCTTAGCTCCTGCCCACACTCTACGCGGGTAAACTTTTCTGGTTTTGGATCACATTTTATCAGGAGTTTTCTCATTTGTGTTAGTATCCGGTGTCCGTCCGTATGGATAGTCTTCCCATTAACGTGGATTTGGCTGCATGTTTTCGTCGATGAGCATTCGTGCTGCCATTATAGTCTTCGTGTCATTTGTTTTTCACTTCTTGTAATTGCTGCACAAACTTTTGCATCTATTACTCTATTCTCCACTTCTTTGCATCATATATATTAGATGTGTCAGGATTTTCCGCATTCCACTGTTCGATTTCTTCAAAACTTCATCTTATATAGAAAACCCTATCCTTTTAATTTTTTCTTTGTTACAGAATATTTTATATAATACAAAATTTGTCAAAAAAGCTGGGCGCTTGTGTACCTATTTTTTTGAATTGAATCTCAGTATATATTTGATTTTACATTCCACTAAAGATTCATTACATATCATCGCTAAACTGCTTTCAAAATCTCCACATTTTAATGTTAACATTTTTCGCAAATCGACTTGCTATAGAATTTCAATGATTGTTTGTTCAATTTTGTATAAATTATTAAAAGTAGATAAATATTAATCTATTCATTTTTGAAAATGATAACAAAGTATATCATAATTATGCCAAAGTTCTGAAAGTGGCAACCATTAACCTGCCTATGAATTACTCAAAAACGCCTGTTGTTGATTATTTAAACCATTTGGACCTGGAGAAATACTTTACATTACGTTATGAATTGAGGATGACAATATGTTTGTGTCATATTCTTGTATACAGGGGATTGTCTTTGGCGTTACTTAAAAAGAGGAAAAAAGTGAAAAGGATTTAAGTTCGGTAGCCTAGCCGGCCACTTTCTACCCATCGGTTTGGAAAATATGTTATTTATGTAGCTTTTATCATTGCCTTTATAGTGAGATTGTGTTTACCATATTTCACTCGAACAATTTCTCATTCAGAATTGTTTTTCGAAAAATATACCTGGCCTGCTTATTGCATAGGTTAGTTAAAAACTAGATACTGAATCCGGCTATGCTACTAAAATACGGCATAGGTGTATGATTGTAGGGTTTTGCTTAGGAAAGCATCGGTACAATTGACTTAACTATTCAGTTATCTACACTAAATTTTCCAACTGCGGACCTGCGCATTTGGCAGCAGCCCAGTGTTGTTCTAATATTTCACTTCACGCATAGAGCTCCACTGGCTTCGCTCGCTCCGGGGGCGAACCAAACAAAACTACTCCAAACCATTTCAAGGCAATGCCCAAAATCAAGAAAAAACAACTTTGAAAACGATATGAATTACTCAGAATTAGCGCACGTTCGCATGCGTGAAGGCTCAAAATTAGTCAAAATTGGTGTAGCTCGACGCGAATAGTTTTTATTACTTTCAAAATCAAAATACTCGCAATCGATTTAACTCTATCTGGGTAAATATTTATTTGTGAATTTTGTGTAACCGTGTATTTGTTACTCATAAATACAGATAAAGAACGTTGGAATAATTACGGAACTAATAGTCAATCTCGTTGAGTAACATATTTAAATCCCAGTAGATTTCAATGATAAGCATTAAATGATCAATATGCTAATGGCTTTTTATAGGGGCGGCGATCTAAATGTAAATAGAATGTAGAAAAACAAGAAAAAGTTACACACAGCTTCGAAACATTCAAAAATAAAAGACTTGAAATTACATTTATTTTCAATAACACGAACTGGAAGTAGGAGTGCCTCAACTTTCAGAGCTCTTGGGAGGTGGCCATTCCTATTCTTATTGAGAGGGTTTGATAGAAAAGTTAGATTGGCTGTTATTTTAGTATATCATTCTGCATTTTCCTTATACATGGATGCGTTACAAAAGGGCAAAAAGACGAGAAATAGTAGTTTTTGGAAAAATACGGTTTTGATTAAATCGCTTGCTCATATTAAAATGAGATCCACTACGAGATACTTAAATTTTTGTACCCAAGTTACTTTAAAAAATTAGAAAAGATGAAAGTGGATCAAGCGTTTTGGATTTCGCGGAAAAGATTACTTAAAAAAGATGTTTATGATCTAATTGGCAGTCAAAATCAACCAATAATGTAAGTGAATAGAAGTTTTTTTTGAGATTGGCATGTTGAAATATTGTCATATGGTGAAATGGTGCAGAGGAAATAATATTTTAGAAAATAGTTGTATTTCATAAATTTAAATTTTAAGAGTAGTTAGTTAGATTCTTAACAAAAATCGTGAAAAATCGAAAAATAATTTTTGGGTAATATATGTATACCT
>MU182896.1:192790-206538 GCA_016904865.1 Pissodes strobi | reverse complement strand
GAATTTCTGGCAATTTAGTGCTGCCCTGTGGAGTTGGTACCTTTCAATTTATCAATTTTACGGTTTAACCCTGCTAAAGTTGTACAATATTTATCTTCCCTTAAGGGTTTCATCACCTAACTCATCGATTCCTCTAATAACGCTTCAGACTTTTATAAAAAAAATCATTTAATTATCGCTCTTTTATTTAAAATTGATAAAAGTCGTTTAATATATTCATATTATAATAATTATAACAATTATTTGTTGTGATGTTATCCTCAATTGGTGATAATTTCTATTTTAATGCGTTCATTGTTATTTCATGGATTAAATATATAAAATATTAATAATACAAAATTCAATAAATCTGTAAACAGGCCAGGCATAAAAAAAAATAATCTCTGCTATAATAGTAACAGTTGATACTGGGATCAAAATACTCACAAAAACTGATAAGTATATTATCCAAAAAAATGCTAAATGCGTTTAATTCCTCAGAAGAGGTTCCATTTTTAGCTATCCAGATCGAAGGACCAACATGTATGAACTGGAGCAAAGCTCTTTTTCATACAGACATATTAGGATAAGTCTTAATTTTAGCATTAGATGTGAAACCTTACCGAACCTTCTTTATGAGAAATAAAACTATTAAACAATTTTTAGTGAGATTCACTGGAATAAAACATTAATGCATTAATCTACAGTGCTTTCTTATTGGCCTAAAGTGTCCCAAATATTAAAAATGACTAGACTATTCCCTAAAACTACTAAACATTCACTCTATATTTGTACATTAAACAAAATGGGTTTTATTATCTAAGCAGTAAAAATATCAGAAAGAGAACAAAAGTTTACATAAATTGCAAATCTGGACGCTAAATTAACAAACGTATCTATTAAAAACACTGTGAACGTAACCACTTTATGCAAACACGTCTATGATCTTGAAGTCTCCAATCCAATTGATTTCTACAGCAGTTTATTACTGTTAAACTGCTATCACATAACAAAAGAAAAAGCCAAAAAGGTCTGGCTCATGGATTGGAAGACAAATTAAAAACCTATAGTTTGTAGATGTCCTAACCACTAAAATTGTGCGGCGGGTCTGCGGTTGCTTTCATTTAATAGCATCCAGCTAAAAAAGATGTATAAACTCATACTTTTTTTGAGCGGGAATATAATTTTTTTCTTGCCTTGGCAGCGAATGTATTTTTTTTTCCTGGGGTGGAATCAGTTTCACTGAGATGAAATTTGAGATTGCCTCGGGTCAGTGACCACAAAATCAATGATGATTTTATTGGTTACAAGAAACCACTAAACTCATTTTTATTCTTGGGTCAGAAAAAAATTCGTTCGACTATGAGTTCCCGAAATCATAGAGATTGGGCTTTGAGACACGCGACACGGTAAAAACGCGGTTTGGTTCCTGTATCGTAGTTGATTCGTGGGAGCTTTTGTCGCATTTTAGCACGACTTGTATGTATCTTCATTAGTCTTTTAGTGCTCGCTGAGAATGTCACAACGAGCTTTAAAAACAGGAAATAATACGAGATTTGTGTAATGGTCTTTGTGCTTTGCGTATATTAACGAGGTATGTAAACATTTAATTCATGTAAGTTGTTAACTTTTTAGTATGGAGAAAGAAAAGAGATATTCACCAAGTATTTCTAAAAAAAAAACCCTCTTAAAGGGGTTAGAAAGGTTACGACACCATCTGCACCGCAGTCAGTATAGACTTGACTTCGGTAAACGATGTCAGACCAAGGTACTATCACAAACTATCAAAAGTTCGGTGAATTCAACACAATTGTACTGCCGCAGAGAAGTTCGTCTGTCTGCGGTCAAATCATGCGATTTGGTCGGCGACACCACCATTCACTATCAAAATCGTTTCAATTCTGTTGGATACAACATAATCGAATGACGCCGCAATACAGCGAGCGGACGGTTTTAAAAATTTTAGGCGAGGATCCCTAGGAAAAGAAGAGCAATAATTTAGTTTTATATACTGCGCTATGTTCTAGATGGTATCACATTTTATCTCATAATATTTCGGACGACGATCGAAAGAATCTTTATTCCAGAAAACGTAATTGGTTTGAATCCTCCCGAAGTAAACCCTGCGGTTTGTCCTTATCTTTCCGCTTATCACAAAAGCCGGAATGAAGTATATGTCGCTCTTCAGAAACAATTAGCTCACGGCTTAACAGCTTTAGGTACCACTCTTAACGTTTTACTATTTGAAAACGATGCTATTTCAAAGAATTTAAGGAATAGTTTGTTGAGTTCATTACAGGTTTCAGGTCGTTTGCAAGGTTGGTTTATTTTCAAAAATTTCTCAAATAAGAAGCACTGCCAATAATAAACAGTTTAAAGAAGTAGCCGAGAAGAGGCGTTCTGATTTCTTTTTAATTCGACCCGATTTGAGACAGGAATTAAAGAGGCCGAACGAAGCCTTAGAAAGTATGGGCAAAAATCTTTTTTCGGCATCTTCAGCTGCCAATGGGAAAAATAAAAGAATCTGTATTTTCCGGCGGAAAAAGAGAGTCGGGGGACAGGTTCCTACAGTATCCGCGAGTCCAATCACCAGGATCTCGCCTTCTAAATGGTCCAACAGCGGTCCAAAATAGCTTCGATATCGGCATTATAAGTATATTCCTAAAACTAAAAAAACAAGTATCCTTATCCGGATATTTAAACAAAAAAAAACAATGTTTCGCGAAACTAAAAAAGGCTTCTTCTTCGGTTCTTCCTCGGGTCTGGTTTGTTCCAGGCGGGTTAACACCCCAACCCCGGTCTGTTCCAAGCGAGTTAACATGCTATTCCACGTCGGGTACAAGCGGGTTTACACGGTTACATCGGATGCCAGATTTGTGCATCGGTTGCTACTGGTCAGTGGATTCCTAATCCAACCGATCAGCCAGGTTAGTGGCTGAAGAAGTACTTGGACCGATTGGACTCTTACCAGTATGATAGTTGACTTACATAGGTACTAGTGCCATGAGCCAGCTTAATTTTCCGGGCAGCACACGGATACTTTCAGGCCATGATGCCATCTTTTCCGCACTATGTACAGAATATGCGGGTTGGGTTGTTACATTTTCGGCTAGTATGTCTAGTTTCTCCACATTTCCAACACAGTATGTACTTTTGATAGGGAAATATTGCTCGAGCGGTCTGCGGTTCTGGCTTGGAGTCTTGAGTCAGTCGGTATAATATGAACGGAAAGAAAGTCTCTGTCGAACGGAAAAAAGGTCCCTGACGCTCTCGCGCCAACTTTGTGAGGCGCTTCTGCTCGTTCAGCTTGCATTGCTATAAGACGGTTAATTTTAACCAATAGTTATGTTATCCAATAGTTATTTCTCGGGCGCCACCCTTGCGTATAATAAAAATATATTTTTTTTTATTTAAAAGAAAAATTGTAAGATGTTCAATGCTCGTGGAGCTATGACGAGTTCCACCGAGAATTCGATCAGATTTCCTCCATTGAAAATAACACCCGGCAAGGTCGGAATGCAAGGCCTTGTAGCAAGTTGTAAAGTGAGCGCGCAATTTGTCCGCTGCTCCGGAGAAAGGTTCTTTGGGCGCCACCGAGTACGTTACGGACCAAACTGGAGATCCCCGCGTTATTCGTGGAACCTGCTGCAAGACCTCCGCTCCTCGAGGTAAGCCTTGCCGATAAGAATCGCAAAAGGAAAGATTATCACCACCAAAATTGCGAATAGTAGATTGTGGAACCAAATAAAACGCCGCAGAAACAATACTATCTCTTTATTAGATAAAGAAAACAAACAGGGAAAAAAAGCGAAATAGGCAGTAAGAATAGCCCTGAATAAGAGTGAGGAAAAAGTTGTAAATTGCAATTAGCGATTCGAAAATTTATATCTATAGATACGACACCGACAATTGTAGGCAGTTCAAAACTAATCAACTAACAATGAAATTATAACTATTAAATCAAATTATTTATCTGAGGTTCACCAAAACTCTTTGTTGTTAAGGGTAGATAATGGAATTAATGTTTCAGCACCAGTCAAGTGCTCCTGAAGGAAGAAAAAAACTTAAATTGAATTTTGTCTACCGCGCGGAATCGTGATCACGTAAACCGCAGAGGCAAAAAGGCGCAAATACAACCAACTCAAAAGAGACAATTATTTTATAACAAACATTAAAA
The DNA here is from genome assembly GCA_016904865.1 of Pissodes strobi. Lineage (NCBI taxonomy): Eukaryota > Metazoa > Arthropoda > Insecta > Coleoptera > Curculionidae > Pissodes > Pissodes strobi. The sequence goes on along the minus strand of MU182896.1, from coordinate 202,382 downwards.
CTAAAATAATTTAGCACTTAGCTTGCTTAGAGGCTTCACCGTCAGGTGACCACGGACGAATTGATCCGGAACCCAGCTGGGCGGCCGACCCTTCGACGTCCAACACGTCTAGCAGGTCCAAGGGACTGCCTGATCACTCCAGGCAAGCCAGTTCCCCTAAGTCAAAGCTGCATCCGTTCAGCCGGGTAAGCGGACTATCAAATTCCCGCCCGGTGAAAAGGCTTTCAAATTCTCGCCCGTTGGAAGGACAACCAAGTTCCAACGGTTCTAACCGGGTGGAAGGACCCTAGGAATGGAAACATTCCCTAGTAACGAGTCACAACAATATGTGAACCGATTGCTATTATATACTATCCGTTCGACAAAAAATAATTTAACAGAATTTCAAATTACCGATTAAAAAGATTTTTATTTTAAATCAAATTCAATAATGAACCAAAAGTTAAAAACCAACAAAGAATAAATGAGAAAAGAGCACCACCGTAACAGTATATTAGAGCAATCGAAATATTTACAATTATAACTTAATTTTAGTTTTGCAAAAATAAACTAAAAGGGTTCAGTTCGCCCAAGGGAAGCCGACATCATCAGTTAAAAATAATATTACAGCCTTTTAGAAAGAGGAAATAAGCAGTCCAAGAATTCGGACCGAGTTTGACACCGCAAAATAAACGTACATAAACGTTGAAAGTAGTAACTAACAGCAATAGTACAAAATAACAGATAAATGAATGTAATTAATTGGATCGTTCCTAGTCTGGTGCAGATAAAATCCATACCATATTGATAAAAGGATTAAAGTAAAATCTAAATAACGAACAAAGGGCACTAAAATAAACCTTAATAAAAAGTCATACTAAACAAAGTTGTCAACTAAATGGTCTGAGTGACCCTACAATATTATTATCAAGTAAAAAGCATAACTAAAATATGCTAAGAACTGTAATCTGCATTAAAAAAAAACACGATAGGATGACGGCTTCCCTTCGCAACGGCAACTAGTAATAAACAAAACTGCATAACCTAAAAATTAACAACCGAATTTGCCGGTTTAGCGTCTAATTAATAATTAAAATCAAAAACCCACACGAATCACTAAAAGTTGATTGCAAGATTAAATAATAAAATTAAAGATAAAAACCATAATTCGCCATTGCATTGATTCTAACTCCGGTAATATAATAAATTCCATGAAATTAGCGGTCTTAGCATTAATCGCAACTAATGGGTGTAGAAAATAGTTGCCCATGATAAAGCGAAATCGAAATCAATGGTTAAATTCAACACTCGTATTTAAAGGTCAAATAAATCGAACTGCCAAATTACCGAAAATCTACAGTAAACTTCGTCGGAAATAAAATAAAATGATTAATTTGGCTGAACGTAAAACCCCAAGATTAAATAACAACGACTATTTTATTGAAATACAAAAGCTTCAACTAACCCAACTAACTTGACATCAGGCCAGTCAATCAAGCCAATATCGAGTACTACGATATGAATGAAAACGGTTATTTTTAATGATTATTAAATAATAAAACTAGGCCATTCGAATAATAAAAAGAAACTCCCAACCTTAATTAATCACTAATTGGGATGACGTCACGCGGATCAATTAGGCGTACTAAATCGGATCCGAAATTAATGAAAAGCGAAATAATACAACCATGTAAATATTACAGATACAAGAACGCAAGGCAACTACAATTTAATAAAGAAACTTACCTCTCTTAAAATGAGGGCACACTACGCGACAAAACTAAGTATTACAATGGCGACCAAAATTGGACAAGCAAATTCCCAAAAACCTCGCCCCGCGAGTTATTCCCGCATCTACGGCACCAAAATTAACGAAAGCACAACGGAATGGCCAATGCGGAAATTTCTACGTTGTTAATCGACAATATCAAACGAAGGTATCTGGGATTAAACCAGATTTTAAAATGTCTCAACTTAACAACTGAAATGCTTCACTCCAAAAGACCCCGTATCGGGTGTGAAACGAATGGATCACCTCGCGCCTGGAAAAAACGAGAACGCCGCGCAGACTACACACACCATGCAATCCACAAAACATGAAATGGCTGTTACCTCGGTACTGTATGCTATAGAGTGTGACGAAGGCGCCAGATAGATATGAAATTGTATTAAATCGCGGATCCGAATATCGAACTGCAATGTAGCCCGGAATAATACCAGGGGCGTACTAAAAATTCACTTCTAGTTTGCGACCCAAAACGGAATGTCACACCCTTTGGATTAACGTGTTAAAAGGCCCACAGTACACCGGATAGCTTCTTACAGTGAGGAAACGGCAAACCAGGAGTCTATGGCTCATGTCAGTTCTGGTTGTCGGCTGCCTTCAAAACTTTCTAAAAACTAGCAGGATGGGAATCAAAAAGAAAACAAATAATTTCAAAAACAAACCTAATACAGCATCTCCATTGCCAACTTGAAACACAAATCATGGTTTGTCCAATGTTGTGTGAAAGAACAACCAAAGGATTATCATGAATGCCTTTATGGAGCTTACGCTAACCTTAACTAAAGTATTACGAGAATATGACCAGAGCGCGGGGGTATATATGATCTACGGAAACATCAAACGATGGCGATGAGGATCGAACGATAACGGTATAAAGATCTTCTTGCCTCCATAAATTATGGAGCTTCTAACTAGCTCTGAGCGTGGAATATGCAACCCAAGGGTGTGACGCATATTATATTGCCCACCTGTAGATAGCCCACTCTTGTATTTCTTAAAAATAAGATAAACCGTCTCCAAACAAATATGCAACACAGACACAGAGTTAAAATGCCATGTCTTACAAATAATGGACGACATGAATCGCAAATTTTTTCACCACACATATCTCTGATTGTCCTCTTCTGCAAGACAAACACAGAGTTGAACAAGTAGTGAGCACATGAAACCCAAAAACAAATACCATATCGAAGGTGAGATTCGACCAAAGCAAAATAAGAATTTCTAGCGATGGAGAAGTCCAAACTGTTAGAAATTACCCTGATGGCATAACAACCAGAAGAGATCTTATTGGAGACATTCAATATATGATCTTCAAACTTCAAAGAGTTATCTATTGATAAACCCAGAAATTTGTTCATGTTGGGTGTTGAAATCAGTTGGCCCTCCAGATTAATATCCTCCACAGCACACTTAAAATTTAAAATGTTGGTTTTGGAAACATTAAATGACAAAGAGTTTGCATCACAACACCGCTTTATCTTCATCAAATCTCTCCTTACATTGGATCTGAGATGATCGACATACGAATCATGTCAGAGAATGGTGGTATCATCGGCGAAGACGGTGAATTTCCCCGCTATCGAAAGGTGCGAAAGGTCATTTACATAATTCAGGAACAGAAGTGGCCCCAAGACAAAGCCCTGGTGGACGCCCGCAATCACACTCAGTTCAACCGAGCTGCTCCCAGCAAACACGACCGTCTGAACACGCTCAGACAAATACGATCGAAACCACTCCAACGCCATGCCCCTAAATCCATACATCTCTAGTTTCAACAACAGTATTCCGTGATCCACGCAATCAAATGCCTTGGACATATCAATACTGCCGCAGTAACCTCTCCAGAGTTCAACCGGATGTATAGTTGTTCGAGAAAGTCGAAAATAGCATCGCCCGTACTTGGAAGCCAAACTGTTGCGTGCTCATAAGGCCATGTCTCTTTATAAAATAATCCATCCTCACCTTAACAAGCTTCTCGACCACTTTAGCCTTGGTAGGCAACAGTGCAATGGGACGAAAGTTTAAGGGACTGTCATGGTTCCCATCCTTATGAATAGGTACAATCACAGCCTTCTTCAGACAGGCCGGAAATCTGCCAGAAAAAGGAGGCATTTATGGCCTCAGCCAGAACTTGCAGCACCTCAAATGGTAAAGCCAGAAAACCTTCAAGGATATCTTGTCTCAACCAGAAGAATTCTTACTCTTTATATTAGAAAATGTGTCATGAATCTCAAGGGCAGTGGCAGGGGTAAAAAAGAATGTTTCAGCCACTGGAATGTGATTTAAATAGTTCCTAGTATCGTTCTTTTGAGAAATGTCTTGCGATAATTTTGCGGCTATGGAACAGTAAAATGAACTGAGATTGTTAGCATTTAAAGAGCTAGAAATGGGAGTAGTTTTATTTTTCCCTCGCAGGTGATTGACAATTCTCCAGGATTCTTTTGACTTATTGGAGGATTTCAAAATTCTAGTCTGAAAATATGACTTCTTGGCAAACCTTATGGCGTTCCTGTAAATGCTGCGGTATTTATTAAAATAGCTGACAAAATTAGCATTACCTATTGCAAATATAGTGAATTATATAGTGAAGAAAACGCATATTTTTTTCCCGAAACACGCAAAGCCTTTGTCTACCATGGTCTGCTTTTCCTCTTCTTTATTTTTGCAAGCGGAAAGGCTATGTTAAATTTGCCTTGAATGACAGAATGGAACTCTTCCAGCGGATTCTCTGTGACTAAAACACTATTCCAGTCTGCCTGACCGCAAAACAATGTAAATCTTCTAAAGTTCTTTTTGGTGAAAAGTCTACCATGTCTTGTGTTACCCGCTCCAGTACCAGAGCCAATCGATAAGGAACATGATACAGCTTCATGATCAGACAACGCCGAAAATCGAGTTGGATGATCGACATGCATTGTCAGGTTAAACGAGCGCAGCATACTACTTAGTAACTGATTATTCCCGTTACGTTTGTCCAGGAAGTTTATATTTAGGTCTCCAGTCAACACTAGCGAGGCTTTAACAGAAATTTCATTCAATAATATCTCAAGTCTCTGAAGAAATGACTCTACACTACCTGAAGGTGACCTGTAAATTCCAAGAATATAAATATTAAGTTTACTACAGAAAACGACAGAAAGTTCAAGAGGAGTGGTCTGATCGGCTCGGCTGCTGCTTCGAGATCCCGGGTGGATCCTCCCAGTTCAGCGCGATGCCAGTAGATGTTCTCTGGCGATGCGGCCCGGTTTTGTTAACTCGGCGCGTGGTGGGGATCGCACTACGACTGACCGTTAGGTGGGGACCTCGCGCGCACGATGCACGGCATGTGGTGCGGCGTTCTACCGATCCCGCGCGAGAACTGCGGAAAATTCAAATACTGTTTTTACGGCTTTTCGCGACGGAATATTTTATGGAACTGCATTCAGTGTATTTAAATTAGATTTTACGAAAAAAAATGACGGATAAAAAAAGTTAAAACCGAGAGTGCATACCATGCCCTAAAAATATAGTAACTTCGTTACACACTTCAGTTTGCAGGCAGGTTAAAGCATTTTATTTCCAACTGGCAGGGCCGACGAGAGGGGGGAGGGGGGGGGCAGACGGGACAAATTCCCGGGGCCCGTATGCTTTGGGGGCCCGGAGACCGGGCTTCTATTCAATAATAAAAAACTAAAAATTATATATTCCGAACGAGCTATCTCACTTGCCTGTTGCCTATTAGTATTTATTTTATTTATTTCTATTTAGTGTTGTGATTGTGAATGGTAAGTTTTAATAGTACATAGTATCCTGCATCTCACCTCCTCTGATCTGTATCTCAGTTACTAATTAAGTAATTTTTATTTAAACAGATATAGTGTGCAATGGGAAAGATATTAAAATCCTAACTTAATTACTAACAGAAGACGGGAGGTGAAATGCCGGCCCTGACTTGTATAATTATTGCAATAAGTTCAATCTTAATGATATTTTTTATTTAAAATTTAAGTAGTTTAAATTTTTTTTTTAAATATAGTTTTTTGTTTTACATGGCTGATGGCCGAAAGAGATATTCTGGTTCACAATACCGAAGGAAGAATCGAGGCTCTCGAATTTAGCAATAATAAGTACCAAAAAAGATATTTGTTCTAATTTAGATGTAACCGATTTAATTAGAGAATTTGCAGTTAAAAAGGCAAGAAAAGTCAATTTTAACGTGTAAACCCGTTTAGCTGGCTTAAATATATAAATTTTATTTTAATTACGTTTTCATTTTTATGTATGTCAATAAATAATGATTTACAATTTAACTTTAAAACATGTTTTTTTATTAATTTTCCCAATTTGAAATGGGATAGGCAGGACAAGGGCGTCACACGTCACAAAACCTGCATTGAAATTATTCCAATAAGGTCTAGACAAATTTTGTGAAAATGCTATAGATAGGCGATTATTATTGTGAAGTTTTGTACACATTCCAAAAACTGATGAAATTTTCCTGCAACACTCTTCCATCCTCCACATCTCAGATGCGGCTGGAAATTTAAGGCTTTATGCCTACATTTTTTGAAGCTCAAAATGAACATTACTGGGCGTGGCACGTGAAAAAAATTTCTGCCTCAGGCAGCGCCTCCGGCGGGCTTCCTCCTTTTGTGCTGATGATAGACAGTATAGAGGGCCACAAAAAGTTGAAGAGTCCCGGGGCCCGTTTCGGCTCTCGGCGGCCCTGCCAACTGGACTAGTATAGCTTTTAAAAAAGTTATTTTATAATGGGTTAATGGTGTGAAGATACCATTTTCTGTAAAATTAAAACAAAACAAAACATTTTGCCTTCGTGTCGATCTACAAAAGACAGCCAAATGTAGGAAACCATCAATGACCTGTTAAGACTGGATGCAATAAATCCGTGCGCAGATTTACCAAATCAGTTTTTGTCAAGTTATTTTCGGGAAAACCCGTTTTATATTAAATTTGAAAAACTTACTTACTACTTTGTAGCTAATTTCCACTCTAAAATGGAAGTTCACAGAATAGTATCACGAATGATTCAAAAGGGTGTTTATTTATATGTCCACAATAGACCTTAAAGATGCCTAATTTTTTACTTTTTGTTGACCCAAGCACTCACATTTTTTTTGCGTTTTCAATGGGATGAAAAACTTTACGATTTTTTTAGTATACCATTTGGTTTGTCTTGTGCCCAATACATATTCCCTAAATTTATTAAACCAATAATAGTCAAATTTTGCAGTCAGGGTATCGAGTGTGTAAATAATTTTGATGAACTTCTTATATTTGGTTCAGCTTTTAAAATTTGTTCAAATAATGTCTTAATATGCAGTTAATTTGCCAAGATCTTTAGCATTTGAGTCTGACGACGACGGAGCATATAATGATTTAGGGCAAGATAATTTTATTTTGGACATTTTTGTCAGGTTGAAAACCGGCCAGAAAAACTAACGATTGGTGGACGGAGGAAGAAAATACTAAACACATAAATTATCTTGAACTAAAGACTATTTATCATGATTTAAGATGATCTGCTAGCGATTTTAGTAACTGCAATGTCCTAATTAGATATGAGAATACAACGGCTATTGAAGATCTAAATAAAATGGGCAGTATTTAACATGTAGAATTAAACGTCCTAGCAAGACGTATTTGGCAGTGGCGTGAGTAAAAGAATATATTTTTAGTCGCTTCGTATAATAACACCTATGATAATAAAAAAGCTGATTACGAATTTAAAATGGTTTTAAGTGGGACCCAATGGTCCTTGACACCACAAGCTTTCTTACAAATTGAAAATTAATTTGAATGTCCAGATATTGACTTGTTTTCATCCAACCTTAGCCAAAAGTGTCATACATTTTTATTCGAATTCCGTGGCTGTCGATGCTTTTAGTTTAATTTTAAGATCAGTTCAACAAATTATTCTAGATCAGGCGCGGGAAGTAATTGTTGTTCCGTGCATAGTGGTCATCGCAGTCATGGTTTCCCTTATTTCATAAACGTAAAATAGAGAATCATATTTTGTTTAAATTACAGCCTAATTTGCTTGTTTGCCCTTTTAGTGGGAGACAGCATCCGATGTGGAGCAACCTTGCCCTGGTAGCCACGTATTATGTGCCAGGCGTTCCGAATAAAGTAAATGCCAAAAAAGGCTATTTTCTACTATATTTAACTATATTTCAGAAAGTACTTTAGCGCAATATATTAGTACGTTTAAGCTGCAATGGCATTTTTGTTTAAAAAAGTATTGTTCAGTTTTTAAGTCAAGGATTACACAAGTTATAAGATTTTGGCTACCAAGCCACATAAATACCTATAGTATCATTAATATTACATGAAAATGTGATGATGTTAGACTTAAGCGTTTTTTAAAATGTAACCTGTGATGCCACGCCAGTTATGCAATAATTAGAAAATATGTGTCCTCTAGATAGTTTTTCACTTTTAAGGAGCTATTCATGAAGTTATCAGCACTACTAATTCTTCCTAATGGCCAGAGGGTACAACACTTTTTCGATAAATATTGATTATATTATGGAAAATTTTAACGGTTTTTAAGTGTTTATTTCGGACAAAATTAAATCATCTGGCCTTAGTAAGGCCACAGCCGACTTCAAGTCCAGCCGCGAAGTGACATGTGGCAACGCCGCTTTAGCTTGGAGATGAAGATATACCTCGGCGCTGCGACAGCCGACGAAAGCGAATAGCGGACGTTTTCTATTTGTTTTTGAGAACGTTTTTAGTGTTTTTTTTTGCGCTGTGGCGGCTATTTGTATTGAAAAATTCACTAAGTAACAAATAAGTAGTTTTGTTTTGGCTCACAAAAACAAGTTAATTATTGAAAATTAAACAATATGATCATCTTATGTAGAGTAGAAACAAGGCTTAAAAATACGCTTTCCATGTGCGTTTCTTTAAAACTAAAAATTGCACCTACTTAAGTTCCTACGGAAGTATAACATTATAAAAACTAAAAATTAATACATACTTTTTATATTTTCAGTGTCATTAATATATTTTTTTAAATAGCACCTTATTTTTGCCTGTAAAAATGTATATAATCTTTGATGAGTTTTTAACTTATAAGTTAAGTTTGTTTTTGTATTTCTCATCTCTAAAAACTGTTGCCATCAGATCATACATTGACTTATATTGCATATAATTTTAATGTTCATTATAAAGTCTAGTGTTCACTTTATCACTTTATATATACCTAACTAGGTATTTCTATGAATTTGAACGATTATGTTAACATTCTTAAATATTCCCAGTGACTTGGTCAATTCAAATTCATATCATATTTAAGTGAAATGCTTTATTTAATGAATGAAATGAATAATTGTAGAAAGGGTACCGACTTACCACCTTTCCAAACCAATACTGCTTGCCTTTACTTTTACAAACAACTATATATATTTTTCACCAATTTTAAATCTAATTCACTTACTTATACCTACAAATATAAGCTAAAATAAACAACACTATCAATAAAATTGACCTGGACGTCTCTGCCGCCATTAGACAAACGTAAACGACAAACGGCCACACGGCTTGACTATTTACCACTTTTTTTACTGATATTACGGATCATCCGCACCAAAAATAGTAACTAACACTTCGTAGAGGTTCTGGGCAATCACTTCACCAAAGGTTTTTGTAAAATATCAACGAAAACCCGGTAAAAATGCAATTTAATTAGGACACACCGAAGACAAGCGACCTATTGCCATTAAAACTGCATACTAACTTGCCAGATGTCACTTGACTAGCATATCTCTTAGCAGCGTTGCCGGTGTTTGTACTTCGCGGCTAGGGGTAAAGGTGACTGTGATA
>MU182896.1:82655-172790 GCA_016904865.1 Pissodes strobi | reverse complement strand
AATTCACAACGCGAGTCGCGAATGACAAGTATTATATTTGCTTTTTGGGAGTAGAAAATATTTTTGTTAGATTACTTAATTATTTTAATTATTTTCCTGATAGCTCTTTATTTTGTTTGGGAGTTCTGCAGTACTGCAGCGCTTATGCACCAGCCGCTACTGAATCGAGCATATATCCAAACCGACATGGAGTTTAGGCGCATTTCCTTCCACTGTCCGTAGATACTCCCAAAGCTGACGTTGGAACTAAGTCTGATCAGTTCCTCGAGGATCCCTAAGAACTTTTTTTGGGCGCTTTGATTTAGGTTAATTTAATTACGTCAGGAGTTACACAGTAATTTAGGATCGTCACATTTTCGTCACTGGTTTTTTACATAAAATGTGCCAGCACACATACCTTATAATCCAAAAGTACAAATGTATACATAGATAACACTAACTTAAAATTAACATACGCATTAAAACCTGTTAAAATTAACACACTACAAGTTGATGTGACAAAAACTCGCCTATACTATAATAGTATATTAAGATACTAGTTTTAAAAGACCATATTTTATCGCACGAGCACGAAATTAGGAAACGACCCGCTTGCGGGGAGTTTCCTAACGTGCGAGTGCGCTAAATGTCTTTTAAAACGTGTATTTTATCTATTTTGCACGTTTTTAATGAAAAACATTAATTTAATCAAGTCGCGATCAAAAGTTGGACGGCCCTCTTGTCACTTTTGACGTCTGTATTATTAGGAATCCCATTCAAAACGGTGTCGAAATTTTTGCTAGTGAGCCTTGACATTGAACAATTTTGTTATTACCAAAGCAACCAGTCAACAAAAGTAGTGTCGAAAAGAGCTTCTTTTCGACACTACTTTGCGTATCGAAAAGACTTCTTTATGATACCAAAATAGAAAAAAAGCATTATCTAACAAAAATGTCTTTATTTTTAGCTTAAACTGTCTAAGAGGCAGATCCCTCAGAGTGGTAGGGAGTTTGTTATAAAAAGTAGGACCATAATAGTTAAAGCACATACGTGTTTTGTGCAGTCTCAGAAAATCTAGTCTTATTTGATTTCCTTGTCTAGTAGGATAATGATGGTAGTAATTATTTGTATTAAGTTTGTTGTTGCGACAAGGAATAGTCATAATGCCAAGCCTCGTGGAAGCAAGCCTAGCATCCTCCCTGCAACCAAGGCCAGCAACGACCCTCACTGCTCTACGCTGCAGTGCAAAGACTCTATCAAGATGTGCATACACTGCAATGGACTGGAAAAGGGCATGAAAAGTCTGCAAGAGAATAGCCTCCGGCATAATCCTGGAAATATTCTTTAGTAAATAGATATTTTTAGATAGTCGTGAAGCGGTATACTCTATATGAGCTTCAAATTTTAAAGTTGGATCAAGGTAAATGCCCAGAAACTTCACTCCATTAGAACCACCCTCCTCAAGCTCGCGCACTGTATGTTGTCAGTTTTACTTTCGTTAAGTGTGAGCTTATTCGACCTAAAGCAGACATTCAAATCTTTCACTCGTTCGTCCATACCCACTCTCAGAGTTTCACGACTCTCACCACTTATTGCCACCGACGTGTCATCTGCAAACAACAAGATATTTTCCCCCGGCACTGCCAAGCCGATATCGTTAATGTAAATGAGAAATAGAAATGGCCCTAACACCGAGCCCTGCGGTACACCTTGCCGCACTGTAGCCCAGTTGTCAGACATCCTGCCGTTGTACACTGTTTTTTGATTTCTACCATTCAAATATAAGCCAGTCAAATCCATACTCAATCGATCCACACCGCACCATCCCAGCTTCTCCAGCAGTATTTCGTGTGATACACAATCGAAGGCCTTTGCGCACCGCTAACATAGTGCCCCCTCTCAAAAGCCTCCGCCACAAACTCCGGGAAGACCAGAACAGCCAGGGATGTGGATCTTCCAGGCCTAAAACCACTCTCTGTGAACAAGTTATTATTTTCAAAGTAAGTATACAGTTGACTTTTAAGCAAATACTCGAAGACTTTTGACAGTATAGGGACCAGTGCAATGGGTCGGTAGTTAGATAAGCTGTTTTTATCCCCTTTTTTAAATACTGGTACAACCTTGGCTCTTTTTAAACAAGTTGGAAAAACACCATGTCTTATACATTGATTTATTAGTTTTGTAAGAGGCGAAATCAACAGGTTCTTAAAAGATTTCAACATATATACATCCATATCAAATATATCTTTACTTTTTTGTTTTTTAGTGCGTCAATGGCATCCCTCATCTGTTTAAAACTTACCTCCTGAAAACTGAATGTTACACTTATATTAAAGTTTGAGGCAGTTACATAGTCACTCGGTTCCATCCCAGTAGCTGCGACCTTTGATAACGTTTCTTCTGCTATATTAGCAAAAAAAAAAGGTTAAAATCATCAGGTGATCCTCACCCACTGTACAGTTGTTACAACCCCTAATATTATTTACAACATCCCAAAATGCTTTTACAACATTGGATGATCTCAGTATAAAGTCGGAATAACCTTTTTTTTAGCAGTTTGAATATATTGCCTATATTCCTTTTTAAATGTTTTTCTCTCAAATTTTCCGAGGGTTTATTTTTATAAAAATCTAGCAAAAACTCCAGAGTTTCGCTCATACCCTTTAGGTGATCATTAAACCAATCTATATTTATTTGTTTGTGAGATGATTTTCTTCTAGTTTTAGGAAAAAACTCGTTTATGCCAGTTGATAATACAAGGGCAAACTGACTAAACTTTGCATAAACATTCAACCCCTCCACACTCACAAAATTCCAGTCAACATTCTCCAAGCAATCATACATTTTACGCATAACTTGTTGGGTGACCGGTCTGCACTCATAGTACTCGGGCTCCACAATCATTCTACTCACTTTCAGACTTACATCGATTGCTATAAGTGGTCCGATAGAAGTTGGTCAAAAACACTTAAATTAAAAACCAAAATACCCTCAAAATTTATAAAAACATTATCTATACAGTTCACCAGGTTTGTACTTTGAAAGACCTGCCTAGACAAACCAAAGCTTCCTAGTCAATCAATAAAATCATTTTTTCTCTGAATTAAATTAGAATTAAAAATAATATTAAAATCTCCAATAATTACCAAGTACTTATATCTATATTGACTTACGACTTTTTCAAATACATTTAAAAAAACATTGAAATCACCGGTTGGTGGACGGAATACAGTTAAAATTGCAATATTAAAATCCTTCAGCTCCACGGCTGCAACCTCCAGATGGGATTCCACAGAAAGTCTGTTTATATTGTCAATACACTGCCTCTTCAGAGTAGGCTCTGACAAAATCGCCGTTCCCCTACAATTGCTATGGCATCTTGCAAAGTGGGATGCCATTTCAAAATTGTCAACAGTAAGACACTGTATTTCATCATTTTTTAAATGATGTTTGCTAAAACACAGAACATTGTACTTGCTATCAGGCTGTAAAGTATTAAGAAATAACTCCAATTCCTCAACTTTATTTCATAAGGAACGAATGTTTAAATAAAATATCCTTAAGTTACAGTCACTTTTATTTTGTGTATTTACGTTGCCATTTTGGTGTGTCTTATTTACTACTGCTCTTTCTCCATTTGGCTTTCCACGCCCCTGGTTGTTCCTGGACGCCTTTGCTGATTGAGAAAATGGTTTATGGGGATACCACTAGGCCATAGTTCAGGTGACATTATCTCGTCTCGGCTACTTAACGGTACGCAAAGGTTGAAAGAACTTCTCATTTTATCCTTTTGTATTCTCATTTTGTAGGATGTGCAGCCGTCATAGCCATTATCCTTCAAATATTTGGTGATGGTTTTCCCCATTGTCTCAGGTGTAAAATTGGATACAAATATCCATGCCTGGCTTTTTGGAGATGCTACTGTTAACTGGTCCAAATTTTCCTTTGTGCCTTTAGTGGGTTCGGGACGTCTAGTCCTGCGTTTTCGTCCAACTCATTGCCATCCTTCCCCAGTGTGATGGTTTTAGTTTAATTTGCCATCGAAGGGAGGTTTTAAATTTACTCCTCCATCTGGGATGCCGTCTTTCCGCGCATTTTCCTTTATTGTTAGGTTATGATTTTCAACAGCGCTGTTGCCGGTTTGTAAAAGCCCGTTTGGATTTTGATGATTTAGGATTTTGTCGCTTGAAACTGCTTGCATCGTCGCAACTTTCCTCGTTCGGTTGTCAATTTTTTGAACTTCGGGCTCGTTCGTGTTTACCGCCTCGACGACGTCGTTGACGATGTTGCATTCTTTAGATTCCTGAAGTTGAATTGATATTTTTTCTGGTTGCTCGACTTTTTTTGTGATGGAATTTTCCAATAAATCACTTATTTTTCCTTCTAAAAGTTTCTTATTTTCTTCTAGGAGCGTATTCTTTTCTTTAAGACCCAATATAATCTCCTGTAGAAGACGAATTGTGTCTAAATTGTCGACTTCACTGTTTGAGGTTATCCCATGCTCTACACAAAAACATTGCGTTTTATCTATTATTTGCACTTCTTCTGTCCAGTTTCTTGTAACACACGAGACATGGATACACACAATACTTGAGAACTTTTGAGTTTTGCAACATTCAAAATTAACTTTTTCATCGGACACACTTTTCAGGCGCGACCTTACATTCGCCATCTTTGATCTAATGACGTCACTATTACCATGCCAACGCGTGATCAAGTGCACATGAATACTGGGCCTATTCATCGGCTGGCGAGAACCGGTTAAAAATATAAAAGTACGATCGGTTCAGCATGTTTACACCGTATGCAAATAAACCTTGTTATAATGAAAAATTATATTTATTATTTAAAATTAATATATAGATAAATATTTTAAGGTTTTAGTTTAGTTGTTCATTATTTTGGAGAAGAGGCTCTTCACCTACTTCACCCGACGAGTCTCCACTGCATCTAAAACGGTCTAAAACAAAGCCGTGATTTAGGTGGAGAGTTCGCTGCATTTAGCCCAGCGCGGTGGATATTATCGGTTGGTTGTATTGTATTTTTACGCGGCTTTCTAGCTTACGGCGAGTAAAAAATTAATAATAATCTGCTAGTTTGTTTATGTTATTTAAGTTCATGTAAGATAAAACGTTGTAGTCAATACATGGTAACTATTAAGTTATTTTTTGTTGCGAATTGCAAGCAGAGGTAAAAAAATCGATGGCTTAAAAAACTATTTTCGCGCGTGGCATCGCCAAAATTTTTATCTTCTGCAGAACACCCCTAATTTTATCCGACGAGCCGCCACTGGTTCGATTTACAGAATTTGAAAGTTCCTGTACACTGAAGCCATCATAATAAACAACCTGGGGAAGCCACAAAATAGTGAAACCAAGTAATTCGAGAAAATCTTTTAATAAAGCAAAAAGAACGATAACTCAAGAAAACTGGGTGGTATCAATTTGCGGGCATCCATAAAATTAGTCAAGAAACAACAGAGATGTGCTTGGAGGGCCTCTTATAAGGATCTTGGTTTAATAGCAATAGAGGACGTCATTAAAACCTCGGAACTGTACGAGGTTCTTAAATTCCAATTTCTCTTTGGTTGACAACATATACTACATATTGGTTAGGTGAGAATAAGGCTAATTGGAAATGTAGCGATTTGCACTAACAAAGTGTTGCTGATGACATAGTACAATAAGCAGTACAAATACGCCTTGTTCAAAGTGCTTAGGTCAAGACTCGCGCTGCACTGACAGGAACGAGGGCATTATAACCTATCGAAGGCTAACCCAAACTAACCCAAGCATCCTTTGTTTTGAAGATGATGGAGAGGCTGTGTAAGCGATATCTAAGGGAATGAATACAGCATACACGGCCCTGCAATCATGAGTGAGGGGAATCGATAGAACGCTGGACACCACTGAGTCTAGTTATTGACATTGAGGGTCACGCATTCAATGCACCCTTAGTATTCAAAGGTATTGCACTTTTTTATGATAGTGGCACACACACTAAAGGGAGATCCTATGGCACTCGTCGAGCGGTGTGTGTGTGCGAAGATGTTGATTGACACCGCCCTTGAACAGCTGTAGGTTGCAATTAGGGGAAACAAATGACTGGAAGTGAGTTCCACAGTGATGCAGTGCGTCCGCAAAGAAGTGCTTGAAAAACGATGTACTAGGTATTTCCACTTGGAAGGGTGCGCTCTTGCCATCTGTCGTGACTTCTGACAGGCGTTACTGGGGACGAGATGAGGCGAACCAAATCCTGGGAGCATATGCCGTGAAAATATCTGTAAAACACGGGGATCTCGGCCACATGTCTGCGGTGTCCCAGACTCCAGATCTCGGGTCGCCGATGAGACGCACAGCTCTCTTATGAATGTAAACCAGCAGCTTTAGGGAGTGCTGAAGTACGGCACCCCATCTGTGTGAGCAATATTCTAAGCACGGTCCTATTTGCGCTTTGTAGATCAAGAGCAGCTGCTGCGGTGTATACGGTTTTTTTGTTGCGAAATAGAGCAAAAAGATTCTGCTAGGCTGATTTTGCGATGATAGCAACGTGGACATGCAAGGACATTGCCGTTGATCCAGACACCCAGTAGTCCGATTGTATTGAATTGGGCCAAGTTTCTGTCGCATCAAGTTCGAACTTTCTCCAGATCTTGATTAATTGTTGTAATCTGTCCGTGTCTGCTGTGATAAGCGTCAGTCGCAGCAGGTCATTAATATAGATGAGGAACATTTTGCCTTGAGACACACGGGCATTAATGGTGAATGCGTCTGAAATGTGTGATCAACTGCAACGTGCAGATATCGATTCTTAAGAAAACTGGCAAGCCAGCTCCCGAGGGACGCTGACAGTCCGAAGGACTGCAGTTTGTTGGGCAATCCGCCATGCCAAACTCTATCGAATGCCTTCGACATATCTAACGCAATCGCTCGATATTCTCGGTAGTTCTTAGTCGCTTTACTCCATATACGAGTGACATAAAGCCTTCTGATGATGTTGCCAATTATTTCTCTTTGCGAAAGCCGTCTTGGTTATCGTTAATTATTCTGTTGGTCTCGAGGTACTTAAGTAGTTGCTGATTGACGACTACACGTTCCATGGCTCTGGAGATAATTGGAAGCAAGGCGATTGGCCGATAGTTTGAGAGCGTGGTTTTCTTGCCTTTTTTGGAACCGGTTGCACTCGACCTACTTTCCAAGAATATGTGTAAATCCCTTTTCGGTAAGATAGAGAAAAAAGTGGGATGTTAGTTCGTTGGGCAGTTCTTTAACACGAGGGCCGGTACTCCATCCGGTTCTGATACCTTTTGCATATCTAGTTCTTCCAAGATAATAAGAATATCACGGTGAGAAGCTTTACAAGGTAGAATGCGATTAAAATATTTCGGCGTGCATGTTTGCTTTTTTCCTTAGCTGTAGTCGCCATTGCGCCGCGTTCGTCTGTCAAAGATGGGAGAGACGTTTTTTTAAAGTTATTACTTACTGTCTTTGCCACCGACCACAAATTACTGGCGCCACTGAACCATTGCAAAAGTTTATTCCTGATCCTTTGATTGTGTTTGTCCTTAGTTTTGTCAATCACATATTTGCATTCATTTCTCGCTTCGGCAATATAATTGCGACTTTCAGGGGTCTAGTTTTGCTGCCAGTAGTTGTAGGCTTGCTCTTTCCTACTTCTGTTAAACCTGGGCCTCTTGACTGTAACTTGATGAAATTTGGGATATATGCTTCCATTCGGGAGAAGATTACTTGCGTAAACTCTTCGCAACAGATTGACGGGTCGTCAGCGCCAAAGCAGTCGTCGAGCCAAGGGAAATCTAGGTAGAACTTTCTTAGATCGTCTTAGTTTGCACAATTGTAACACCAGATTTTACGAGGCAATGGTTCATCCTTCTGTAGGAGTGGCATTTCACAAGCCGTGTTTTGTGGTCGAAAGTACTTAATGGCGGACCAGCTCTAATTGTGTACTGATCATGTGTCTTTTAAAAATGAGAATTATAATTTAAATTTATGTGAACATATTGAAATCACAAATTAGGAGGAAAATGTTTTGAAAATTAATTTTAAATTTAGAAGAAAATATTGAAAATTTTGATTTTTCAACATTTTACTAACAGATTGTAATATATACAGTGTGGCCCAAATTGGGTATACATGTATGGGTATCTTCTAAACTATATGAGATAGAAAAATGGTTAAATGACGAAAGTTGTAGGCCATTCAATTCCCAATTCAACGCCATTTTGATAACAATTTTCTCTCTTTTTGTTTTTGAGATATTTTGAAAAAATCAAAAAGTTGTATTTTCGAAAAAGCGCTGTACTTTTTTTATTTAAACATATTTTTAAAATCTGTAAAAACATTGTTAGGACAACTTTTTACGCTCGATGCACCCATGTAATCAGTTTTTAGTTCTGACGTTTCGGTTCTGAGAAACCATCATCAACTTCGTTTTTTCTTATGGCGGTCATTTTGTTTTTTAGCACATTTAGAAAGAACATATTTTTTTCCTTTCTTATGATGTATAACACTTTATAAAAATATTTTATTTTTATGTCAAAAAACGACAAAGTTAGTTTTTAACTGAGTTGGCCATGACTGCGGAGGCCATTTGCCTTAATAAATGATAGTGTTGCTATGGTGATTCAGCGGCATTTAAGTCATTTTACTGAAAAGTGACATTATTCAGTCAAAACTCTATTTGGTAGTTTTTGTTTAAATTTTCATAAATTTTGATTTCTAAAAATCGCCACGCGATATGCCAGTGAAGAAAAATATGACATATTAGAATGTTATATTAAATGTAATAGAAATACAAATCTTGCCACCGCCGACTATTTGGACCTGTATCCTGAGAGGCAACAGCCAAGACTATTCGCGACGCTTGACCTGAACTTAAAAAATTAGGGAAGCTTTGAAGTACCAACACCAAAGAAATATCAGAAGGACAATCAAGCTCGTGACGATGACATTAAGGATATTTTAATGCGAACCCGACGACGTCGACGAGAGTACCTACGAGGGAAATACTTATACCAAGAACTACTATCCAAACAGTCCTTAAAGAAAACAAATATCGTCCTTATAAACCTACTATTGTTCAAGTTTTAAAGGAAACAGACCCAAGGCGATTATGATTTTCAAACTGGTTTGTAAACCAATGTCATGAAAACCCCAATTTCAGTATGAAGATTATTTGGACCGACGAAACGTTTTTCAGCAACTGCGGAGCATTCATTATGGTGAATATCCAATTTTGGGCCACTGATAATCCTCACCAAGTGGCAGAACGTAGGCCACAAGTAAGATTTGGCTTTAATGTCTGGTGTGGTGTGTACGGTAAGTCTACACAGTCCGCAAAATATTTACAAATTCAAATAGTATAATTTGTTTTTAGATAATCAACTTATAGGACCATTCATTTACAATTAAATAATGTTATATCAAACCGGGGTCCTGTAAATTGGCCAGCTAGGTCCCCGGATATTAATGTAATCCTTGGGCAAAGTTTACAGAATAAATATAAGTTGCCCCACTCACTGTCGAAACTTTAATGCATTGAGATCACAAGCGTGCGGCAGATACCTGCATATTCTATAAACTTTGTACTTTGTACCGTCAAATACCGTGAACAACTGTGTATGCGTATGCATCGGCGGTGGCTGGGTCCTCGAACGGGACGAGGTGGTGGGGTCTAGCCGGTTTTGCGTGGTTAGATTAGTTAGTTTGGGTTTGCTAATATTAGTAAGTTGTAAAGTAAGCAGTTATGAACAGAAACCGATACCTACATTTAGAATGATAGTTTGGAAATGAATAGCAAATATTGTTTTGTACGGCAACCGCCCTCCGTAGCAACTGTTGCTAAAGCCAACTCAATATTGTTTCAATATTATTTTGTCTTCTGGTCACATGGCTTCCCAAGGCTTCTATAATTTCATAGGTTCATAACAGACTTGTCTTAAGGCTTGAGTCTTCAGTGTTGACTGTCAGGATTGAGTTCCAAATAACTGGCGGTGCTACACTTGTATTCCTATTGCATTTAATATAACATTCCTAACATATTGATATTTTTTTAATGATGTTTGGCAGGGCAGCTATTATTAAACTTACCTTTTAACAAATATTAATAAAAACAAAAAGTACTAAAAATGAAAAGTTAAATTCGATGTTTGTCTGATCAATGTTTCGTATATTTTTCAGTAAAATAACTATTGAAACACTAGCAATATTTGTTTTGTACCGCAAATGGCCTCCGCAGTCATGGCCAACCCAGCTAAAAATTAAATTTGTCGTTTTCTGACATAAAAATAAAATATTTTTATGAAGTGTTATACACCACAAGAAAGGAAAAAAAACGTTCTTTTTAAATGTGCAAAAAAACAAAATGGCCGCCATAAGAAAAAAAGAAGTTGATGCTGGTTTCTCATAACCAAAACGTCAGAACTAAAAACTGAATACATGGGTGCATCGAGCATAAAAAGTTGTCCTAACAATGTTTTTACAGATTTTAAAAATATCTTTAAATAAAAAAAATACAGCGCTTTTTCGAAAATACAACTTTTTGATTTTTTCAAAATATCTCAAAAACGAAAAAAGATCAAATCGTTATCAAAATGGCATTGAATTGGGAATTGAATGACCTAAAACTTTCCCCATTTAACCGATTTTCTATCTCTTATAGTTTCCAAGATACCCATACATGTATACCCAATTTGGGCCACACTGTATACTAGTAGAAACATCGTTTGATGTATCGAAAACTTTAGATCAACCTTCTTGTTCACTGGTGGACGATGCATTGAAAACTTTAGTTCAACCTTCTTATTCTTTGCTGGATAAACAAATAAATAAATTTGAAACTGATAATTTGTCAAATGTATCAAACGATATCTTTAGTGGTTATGATGATTTAATACCTCGCAGTCACCTTCTTCAATTTCCTGCGATAATTTGCCTACCATAACAAACAAATTTTCTATCGATAGTAATTTTAAAATTTCCTGCGGGCAAAATAGTTCTAATCGCTCTAACGATAGCGATTATTAAATTTCTTGTGGGCAAAAAAGCTCACTTCAAACTTCTACATCGTCATTCATCAATAATTTGGTTAAACCTTTAAAATTATAATTTTACCTAATGTTTCGTGTGAAGAAAATGCCGTTTAGCGACAATTCATGGAGTGAGACGATTTATCCTTCTCCTTCTGCTACTTCTAGTTCTGGTTTTCAAAATATTAATTATTGCAAGGACATGCAAACAATACATCAAACTAAACAAAGGAGACACAGACCAAACAAACTAACCAGACGAGAGATACTCAAACTAACATACATTTTTTAAAATGCAATAATGCGATTTGGATCCAAAACACTGACTGCAAATTTAAAAAGAAACAAACAGACAAAACAGTGTTTAAAGTAAAAAATAAATCGTTTTAGTAAAAAGGCAATTTAAATAAAAAAAAATTAAAAAATAATTTTAAAACTAAAAACTCTAGGATATTCTTTAGATTCTATTACTCATAATAATAAACAAGATGAGGAGAAATGAAATCACATTAAAAATTTATTTGATGAGTTGGTAAATTTTTTAGATAATCTCAAACATTGTAAAGAGTGTCAAATATCTGTTTGAAAAACTATGTGGGCAAGCAACATTCGAACAAACAATCACAAGCAGCATCACACGTCAAGATGATATCTACTTTTCAATAACGAATAATATCTTACAAAATTTTATCAAATTAATTTTCTATAGATATTAGAACATTTTTGACGTTTTGGATTATATAGGTTGTTTAATAGAAGCCGAACTTGAAAGGTTCACAGCCATAAAATTAAATATGGAACTCTTTGGATTGTATTTCAATCCTACTCATGATGATCTTACACTTTTAATACAGCTTTTCATGTGGTTTGCAGAATCTCAGACTTATCTTGTATATTAGGCTAAATGATTCAAACAATAGAAAGAAAATCGGATGAACTAGCAGAACGTGATTCAGGTAAATTAGTTCCCTTCGTTGAAATTAATTTCGCAAATAAAATAAATTAGTTTCTTTTGTTAAACATATCCTAAAATAATTCTGTAAAAAAATACATTTTTTTTAATTTATTTATTTTATTTTTTCATTATGGATTCTAATGAAAATTATGCATTTCGGACTTAACCTCAACAAATACAATCCTCTACGAGCTTCATCATACATTCCATTACCTCAAGGAATGTTAATGGGAAATGCAGTAGTTAATCCTCGAAATGAAAGAATTTTGTTTCCCATGGGCAGTTGTAGCTGCAATTTATCTTCCTAATGAAGTTACATCTTACCCACATTTATCAACACCTTTGGGTGTAACAGGTATAAACTTTCCATTTTTTTTAAAAGGTATTACAAAATTGGAATTCCAAAACGAGATTTCAATTTATGTGTATCGTATTGAACAATTTGAAAAAGATTTTAAAGTAGAATATGAAATAATTGGCCTCCTCCACTATACAAAAAATAGGAAACCAATTCATGTAAATTTATTATTAATTGGTGATGATAATGGAAATTTTCATAAAAGTTGCATTTCTGATTTGTCTAAATTAATTTCAAAACAAGTACCTAAACATAACGGCAAAAAATATCTTTGTGGTGGCTGTTTACAATGGTTTGGTTCTAACGAATATTCAAGATCACAAGAATTTTGATTGTGACTTGGTAAAAATTAACTTACCATCAACAGAAAAAAATCCGACAAATTTGGAAATGTTCCAGGAAATATTATTAAATTTACCAATATTGAAAACCAGGTGGAAGTTCCTTCCGTTGCATATGCTGCTTTCGATTGTATTCTTAAACCTTTATTAAATAATGATGATAATTCGGATATGAAATTAGGTCTGGAACTAGATAGTTATCAAGTTAATTTCAAATTTAGATAGTAAGGAAAATGCCAAAATGTTTTGGACATAATTCTGAGTGAGGAACATAGAAATACGATTTTTAATCAAATATTTAATGTAAATTTAAAGTTATTTTTAATAAAATATTTCAATACTAATATTTGTTTTTATTTAAAAAAAAAAATATATATAAAATTTTAATTAAAATTATTCAAGGTACATTGAATTATAATAAATCTCTCTTAAGAATCCATGAATTGTGTTATTTCTCCAATCCAAGCTATTTAACATATGCTTTATTTCCTTTTTTCTTAATAATTTTTCTACAAAATAGACATGTGGATGGTTAACTTTCTGCCACGCTTCTACATAGAACCCACCTTCATTTTATGGCTGCTTATCCGCACGAAATCACCCACACTGTACCTTGCCACCTTTGGATGTAATTTCCATATAAGCTGAATTTTTTCCACATTAAATTTTTTATAGTTCTGTTTACTCTTTCAACCACACTTGCTTCTAAATTAGAATATGTATTATAACGATTTATGTAAAAATCAACCTTCAACTTTTAAAAATATTTATTGAAGGATTCTTTTCCCATATCAGCTTGAATGTTTTGGAAACATTTTTAACGTTTACAAAATTTTCTTCATTGCCAGTGCTTTTCCTGACTTTGATTTAATAGATTCTATCCAAAGATATTTTGAGAATACATTAATTACTACGAACATGTAACTATATATGTATACTTTCGACCAAATCAGCTTTGAAATTTGAGAGAATAAAATAAACTTTACCAATACGGCTAAGTCATATGCTCGTTGAACAATGGTATCTAGACCAACGGCCCTCATGCTACATAGTCTACGGGGATAGTGAACGTGCGGCGTTTGACCTACTATCCAAAATGGACTTTGCCCCTTTTGGCCTACATTCCAATCCAAAGAGGCAGAATTATATCTATACATTGCCTCCAACACCAAAGAAAAGGATACGCCACAATGTTAGTGGAGTATATGAAGGAGCGAGAGCAGTTTTCGGTGTTTACCTTTGGCGAGGCATCAGAAAATTTATTTAAAAAATGTGAATGTATAGAGTATGGTCACATGCACAGATTTCCATAATAAAATTGTTAATGTCCATAGGAAAGCGACGTTCTAGGTGTTTACAGTTGTACGACGAATGTGTGCGCTCTTGCCGTCTGTCGTGACTGACAGGAGTTGCTGGGGGCGGGATGATGTGGGCCAAATCCTGGGTTGAAGTAATTGATATTTATTCTTAGTGGAATCCCAATTTCCAATAAATGGTAAAACAATGTTATAGTACAATCTTACGTTATTTATATCCACAACATTTAAGATCTCAAAACGTAAGAAAACATATGTATTTTTGATTTATTTATTTTGATTTTTGAAAAGTGTGCGTGATCCAAAGTAAAATGCTTCTACATTAGCGTAACCACCAGTTCTTCCCAAACAAATAAAATTGTTTGCAGGTAAGTACTGTGGTGGGTCGACTTCATAGTTGGCACGTCCTGTTTTCGAGAGATAATCTTCTCTTAATATGTTGTGCAGACAACAACATACAACAATCACATTATCAACACGTTCAGGATTTATATCGATTGGAGTATAAAATATACGGAAAACTGGAAAAAAAATAACAAATGCGTTTTCTGACGCTCGGCGGGCACGGCAAGTCTGTAATTGAACACAGATTTGGCATTGTTACCAATAGCATCTTTGCGACGGTATGGTTTCTTCATGTTTGGATGCAACCTGAACGTCTCATCTCGGACGAACACATGCGGTAACACATGATCAGAGTTTGGGAACTGTCTTGGAGGTGGTAGTAAAGTACCAGCGTAAATCTTTTGGCACAAATTTGATTTTTTTAAAATACCGCTATCTCCCTCTTTGTCGAACGAGCCAACATCTTAGTCAACAGTTGAGAGTACGATAGAAAAGAATCCTTTGAAATTGCAATGCAGAAATGCTGATTTATCAGGACACCTAAATGTTTGCTATCAATGGCTCCAACATAGTTTGGTAAATTCCATCTCTCATAATATTCCTAGATTTTTTAAATCTGTTGCTGAAAGATGCGATAGGAATAATGAAGCAAGCTTATCATCCAGTTAGTGTTTCTTTCACTATACAACTAATTTCGCTCACTGATATCTGGAATTGAAATTGTAATGAGTAATAAGACTTGCCAGTTGTCAGGATCCTCAAAAGAAAAATATTGCGATATATTTCTTATTACTTGAATAAATTAGGTTAGGTCGAAAGGCTTATAACTGATGAAATAGACAGTGAGCCTGAAAACGTAGCTGTCCCTCAGCAAGAAACACGTGCAGCCATTCTCACGTCTCAACCAGAAGCTACGTCATGGGCTTCATGGCGCATTGCAGCAAGTCACCTGAAAACCAGAAGAAAATTAATTATCGAGAAAAAATGCATGCATTCGCAAGCCATGATGAAGGAGTTATTGGCAAAGGAAGATGAACCTGATCAATCTATTTTTTCAAAGCATCGCAGAACTTTCCACTACATTTACAACAGCATGCCAAGCTAGAGATTTTAGAATTGGTTTCCCATATTCAAACGGATATGTAGTCATCACATCCGGGGACTTATGCAAATACATAACTGAACATGCTGACGTCTCCATCACCGTATTGAACCAGTGCATAATCTGATATTAGCAGACCGTCTTCTACAAGCAACCAAAGTGAAGTAACTTTACTTCGACATTCACAAGAACTCCATTTTCAGCCCTCTGCTAATATCCAGAACGTTTTCGAATCTGCCGATTCTCGTATTTTACAAAATAGGCATTTTGTATTACAATCTTATTTATTTGCAATACAAAATATATTTGAAAAATGTATGCATATTTTTTTTATTTCCATTAATTGAAGAGGTAAATTGACTAAACTTCATAATAGTCGAACTTTTTCATATCAAGTAAAATGAGCATATATTGCAAATAATGATCATAATAGCTACATACTACCTTAAAGTTAGACCAAGTTTCTCCTCTACTGTGATTGGGTAAGAATTATAGTTCGTAGACAACTTCTTAATGTTCTCTTGAATTAAACTTAACAAAAATTCAAACTGAGGGTTAGAAAGTATGGAAAAACTCTCAAAACTTTTTATCGTCGCCACACAAGTGATTTGTAATCAATACTTTGAATTATCCCTTATCCATTCTTCTTTTAAGGGGGATATTTAGGAAGTCTTGGCAAACTTAACATTTCTAACATATCTTCATCGTAAATAATTTCTTCCAGCAAAGGGTATTTTAACTACAATGTTTTACTTTTACTACTTATTACGCCCTTTCTGTCCTTCTAATAGGCGCAAAACCTTCACTCCAGCTTAGAAGGAACTGGGAGTGAATAATCCCAAACCGAAAGGAAAAATTTTAATTTTGGGAATTTAATAAAAATAGATATTGAATGAATTAAAGTATGTCAATGCGTAGGCTAAAACGAGTTGTCGCCAAGCGTATAAATTAGGCCCGCCCAAATATCAGAGAGTAGGGGTGGGTTGATTTATTTAAGGCGCCACGGGCTTGTAGAGAGCACAAGCGAGAAATACCCCAAAGTTGAAATATGGAACTCGTTTTAGCTTAAGCTTCGCGACAAAATAAATGAATACCAAAAAATTCGTTATTTATTTCTATCTAGAAAACCGATCAATAAAACAACAAAAATAAGTTAGAAAATTAGATCAGGTATATATAAGCCGCCAATTTAACAGTATTAATAATGG
Source organism: Pissodes strobi (assembly GCA_016904865.1). NCBI lineage: Eukaryota > Metazoa > Arthropoda > Insecta > Coleoptera > Curculionidae > Pissodes > Pissodes strobi. Next base: position 156,139 of record MU182896.1, on the reverse strand, counting down.
AAAATAACTACTCAAAAATTAATCAAAAATAACTAATAAAAAAAAACAGATACTTACTGAAGCGGGCCTTTCCTTTGGAGAGGTAATCAAGATTTAATTAAACAAAGCAGATAAATAAACGAAGAAAGGATCGGTTTTATTACTACTAATGATGTATCACAGCTGGTCATAAGAAAATGAAGATCAAAGGACGAGAAAATTTCAGCAGATCAATTTTTATGGTAACATTGTATTTTTAACGAGAAAAGGTAGGCTTTAGTCGATTACTTGAAGAGATAAATTACACGCTTTATCTTAATTAAAGCCGAAATATTCAATCGTAATTTACGACGAACGCTTTATGCAATAATAGCAAATGAAAATAGCGTCAATATTGTAGGGAAATTCAAGTAACTCAAATATTCACTTAATCAAGGACTAATTCACGGACTTCGAATCATGATCCGTTACAATGCCGTATTACTAACTAATTATAGTTATTCGGTTCAGTTAAGCTCCGTTGATGACCGCCGCAAAAGCAATATATATAAAAAAAAAACTAGTTAGACCTGGCGTTATTATAGCCACCAATCAATTACAGACCTTAACGAATGTCAACTTACGCGTAAGTAATCCTCGGTCAAGTTGCCGGTAGGGCAAGGATAAAGAACCGTTTGTTTTAATATAAAAAAACAACGAAGACCACAATAAAATTTACTATAACGCAAAGTCTACTAGGCCGTATCAAAACTAGTAGTTATCTGATCTATGGTTATCTAACGTAAGCCAGAAATCCTGAAAATTGAGAATAATAATAAAACTAGTTCGACCTACAACGTTATTGCGTCAGTCAATTAAAAGTTCAAAAAATAAATTTGATCCAAAATCTGATTTGTTCTAGATCAAACGGATCCATCTGAATTTTAGAATGTGATTAAATAAAATCAAGCATCTTAGGCTAGACAAGATTGGCCCAAAAATTCAAAGTTCATCTAAAAGAAAATATGAATGACTAAATGTTACCTTAATTAAGGAGAAAAAGTTAAAACGTTATAACCCAAACTAACCCCCATTTGCCGCAAAATATATGGATGAAAAAAAAAATAAAATATAAATTGCTCACTTGGTCGATATGTAACTCCTCAGGCAGCTAGCTACCCGAAGAGAACTGCTCACGGTAGAAAGGAGACTTTCTTGACAGGCGAAGGACTGCAAGACTCTATACAGGTAGTACCGCTAGACAGGCGTAGCCAAGGAACACCCTGTCGTTAACACTGCTCGTCGATGGCAATGAACTCGACGGTAGCAATGGATCCGACCGTGGAATAGGCCAACGGTAGTAATAGACCCAACGGGAGCGGTAGACTCAACGGTAGGACCCTGTGAAACAACACATGTTCAAGGTTCCAGATGTAACTCTTAATTGACGAGCATTATATCTCGATAATCAAAATCAACAATCCAGGAAAAAGAAAAATCTGAATTAAAAAATACTAATTTACCTGTGTAGGCGTAGCCAGTTGCTTATCGCTAGATAGCTTTCAGTTGGGCAAGTGGGCCTCTGTAAGATATTAAAAAGGGAATTAAAAATCCGCCCACGTGCGTCACAATGCTGAAATGATGGCATTCACAGAAAGGCAAAAAAATGCACAAAAAAAATTTAACTCACCTTGCAAAAGCAGCATTTAAATCCTACAAAGGTCATTTTCAGACACCAACACTTAAGAAAAGATAACGCACAACTAAAGACTGAAACTTGTAAAATGACCCGGTTGGAAAAATCCCATCAATAGGTAAAATCAAAAATTAATTCCAACCGGTTTTCAAAATGACTGCTTGACTCACAAGATCGACGTAAAGAGCGACGCCAAGCAATCGGAAATCCGAAAAGCAGCCGGGCACGCGCGAATTCCCAACCAATGAATGCACGGCATGACCAATCACATGTTCCTCTCAATAACTCATCCAAGTGAATTAAACGACGAAAACCTGGGATTTCGAAGTATATGCATCCACCAAAATAAACTACTCAGAGTAGCCAAAAGGGCGTTGTCATTAAGCCACTCCAATTAATAGAATTTCCCAATTATTCAGAGACACATTAAATGGCAATTAATTAACTGCGCGCGATGCTTAACCCATCAACCAATCCAAAACAGTATACGCTACGAAAGCCGGATACAAGGCCTTTGTGCCAAGTGTCACCGACTTATTTTCACGCGCTAAATTCAATTGGTTCGAAATCGAATTGCTTAGCAACGCGAATTTTATTTTAATTTCTCGATCTAGAGATCGTCGAAGCGAGGTCGGCCGGAATATCTACAAGGGTTTTCCGCTATTAACCACGAAGGCGCTCGGAGCCATATGAAGGGTGACGATATCTAGGGTTATTTACGCATCGATATACGCTAGTCAAAACGGCCTGTGACATACTTTTTGTTGCACTCATCGCGACTACAACAACAGTTAACAGCCCCCTGACCAGAGATTTTAGCCCCATGTTATTTTTAGGTTATACTGCTCACAGAATAGTCGCTGATAGGAAAAAGCCTCCAGCTGGCGATCAGCGCTAGCAATTATTAAGGTGGAATTCCCTCCGAGCGATAGCTGCGATAATCGTTCAGCGATCGTCGCTACGACGATCGCGCTGAGACTGATACTGTTGTTCCTTATGGAATCACTTTCCTCCAAGCGACAGCCTCCGGCGATAATCGTCGGGGGCAGCGTGCGTCGCAAACTGCCTTCTCCGAGAGCAAATATAGTCGCTGCGACTAACGACTTTTCCATAGTTTAAACTGAGGTCGATTCAATCTGAAACATTTTCGGATTTTTTTTTATCGTCAGGCTTCAAATGGGTTTGTGTTACTGAGTGGAAAAGCCCTCCTCCGGTCTAGAGATATACAGTATGTCCCCGGATGGGGTTAACAAGAGGACAAATGGACTAAAAATTGAAAGATACGAAAAAAGTTATTCTTGATAAAAGTTTTTGCTTCCTCTAAAACTAAGAACTGCCCAAAAATAATACCGTATATTATACAGAGCCATCACAAATTAACAATACGTGTAATTTTCCAAGAGTAAACTACGTGATTTTATTTTTTTTAATAATGTTAATCAAAAAACTTGATTGCAGATAAATTATTGAAATGCAGGAATAGTATTAACAAGTATACAGGGTATACAAATTCGTTTCTTTGTATGGGTATCTCAAAAGCCGTAAGAGATACGGTGTCAGTTAAATTGGGGCAAAGTTGCGCAATTTAAGGATGATTGACATGCCGTCAAATATATTTTTCCTAAATTTCCGTCTACTTCCGGAGATATCCGTAAAAAATCGAAAATCATCTATTTTATTTTTATTTTTTCCTGCCTTTGTTTGAAGAAATAAAGTAAAATAAATGTCACATTATTGTTGCCACTTTTTCTCCTCTACAAGCTGGCGGTATCAAATTTTAAATCCGACGTTTCGCTTTTGGACCCTCTTCATCAACTTAATTTTTTTAAATAAATAATAAATTTTTCAAAAGCCTTTGGTCTCCTAAAACCAACGATGTATCGCACTTATCAATAAATCAACAAATCTAGATTTTTTCCATAAAAGATAATGTGTTAGACAGAGATGGGGGGATCTTTTCTGACCCGATTTCACTTATGACAATATTTGTTACCACTATCGGACTAGTGTGATACATCGTTGGTTTTGGGAGACCAAAGGCTTTTTAAAAATTAGATAAAAAAAACACAGGTCCGTATTTAAAAAAAATTAAGTTGATGAAGGGGGCTCGAAAGCGAAACGTCGGATTTAAAATTTGATACCGCCAGCTTGTAGAGGACAAAAAGTGGCAATAATAATGTGACATTTATTTTACTTTATCTCTTCAAACAAAGGCAGGAAAAAATAAAAATAAAATAGATGATTTTTCATTTTTTTACGTATAGTCAACAGCACGGGTAATAAGTTTCGAAAAGAATGCGATAAAAAAATTTGATTTCACTCAGCCCCTATCAAAACAGTTAAAAACAAAAATTCTGCTACTAACGGTCTTCGCCGCCCCCTGTTTTTGTAGGGTTTACTCCTCTGCCCCTCAGCCGTCGAGCTGCATCAGCGGCAAGTCCGACTTTATATCTCCGGAAGTAGACGGAATTTTCTAAATGTCAATCACCCTTAAATTGCGCAACTTTGCTCAAATTTAATCGACCTCGTATCTATTACGGCTTTCGAGATACCCATACCAAGAAACGAATTTGTCAGTGGCATAACTACACCCCCGCCAGCCCCCGCAATGCGGGGGGCCCGCCGCCCAGAGGGACCCTAAAAAGGAAAAGCTCTGGAATAGAAGGGCGCCGAGGGGGCCCCAAAATAATCCGGGGGGGGGGGGGGGGGTCGAAAGCACCCTGTTTACTAGTTATTACTATTCCTGCATTTCAATAACTTATCTGCAATCAACTTTTTTGTTTAACATTATTAAAAAAAATAAAATCACGTAGTTTACTCTTGGAAAATTACACGTATTGTTAATTTGTGATCGCTCTGTATAATATAAGGTATTGTTTTTTGGGCAGTTCTTAGTTTTAGAGGAAGCAAAAACTTTTATCAAGACTAACTTTTTATCGTATCTTTCAATTTTTAGTCCATTTGTCCTCTTGTTAACCCCATCCGGGGACATACTGTATATCGTATCGACCTCATCACCACCAGAACCACACACATTTGAAGTATGTCATCATCTTCGGCTTCTTCATACACCATATAAGCCGCAAGTAGTTTGCTACTCCGCTTTAAACTAATTCCAATGACTTGACTGACACAGAACGAACGAACAACTAATAGGAAAATTACCAATACTCGCTTGAAATTTAATGTCGCGAACGCTGGTTGGAAAACATACCTATAGCGATTATCGTCAGCGATAGCCGCTCCGAGGGAATTCCACCTTTATCCAGCGATTATTGCTCTGCGATCATCGCAATAGTCCCTCCAAGCAAAGCCTACCTTAAACATGTAATCACGAACTATTCTTTACTCTAAAGAGGCTGTGAAAACTCACATGGTATTTTACAATAGCTCTTTCAGCTGAAAGTAGTGAACTTTATGCAACATTAAATCCGCCAATGTACTTAGACGAAGACTCAGATTATGTTATAGAACTAATACATTTTTAAACTTTTAATGCTGTCCCTAACATTGATCAAACTAATAATAAACTTTATTATGGTGCAAACGATTATGTTGTTAGTAGTTGGTAGTTAAGAAATTGGAGATATAAATAAATTTTTACAAGAATTTTTTTATAAAAAAGGAATTTCCTTTCACTTATATGCAATGTGAAATTAAATCAAATGACACTAAATGTAGTGTAAGTATAATTTTTATAGGTGGAACTATTGGAAACCTTTTAGAATATAAAAAGCAAACTCTTAAAGGTGATGGAGAAAGTAAATTATCAGACATTCCAGCTGAAATTATTAAAGTTAATTCCTTATGTATAGATTGCAGTATTGATGAAGGTTCCTACCTGAACGAAAGACCTGTCAATAGTATATATATTCTAATTTTTTCCCAACGTTCTGCCAGGGTTTAAAATAATTGAAGGTGCTTAAAATATTTTGCATGTTTCAGTTATAGTGATAGCTATAAACAAGATAACTGTCAAATATAAAAATTATTTAAGGTTAGTTGGCTACATTTTTCTCGTAACTTTTTCACATACTCATCCAAAGCACTGTTTAAGATGTCATCATAACTAACTAAAACAGAGTTTTATCCTCAATACCGAGGCAGAAATGTTTGCACTGGACGCGCGTTTCGCTAACCATGTTAGCATCACCAGGAGATGATTAAAACTAAACATAAAAGCTACCTAACTCTATTTTATAACTGTTTGCTTAATCATTGGAAAATATATGAAATTAGATGTATGGATTGTAACCAAAAATATGTTGGGCAAACTAGAAGATCTATACAAACGAGATTCAAAGAACACATATCTCATTTAAAATATGGTAGAACAGAAAAATTAAGTGTTAATTTAAAAATTTTAAATTAATTCATAATTTTTTTTTATGGCAGTGGCACACACACTAAAGGTAGACCCTATGGCGCTCGACGAGCGGTGTGTGTGAGAAGATGTTGATTGACACGGTTCTTGAATATTTGTAAGTTGTAATTAGTGGGAAACAGATGTCCTGGGAGTGAGTTTCACAGTGATGCAGTGCGCCAGACAAAAGAGTTCTTGTAAAGCGATGTTCTAGGTGTTTCCAGTTGTACGACGAACTGGTGCGCTCTTGCCGTCTGTCGTGACTGTCTGACAGGAGCTGCCAGGGGCGGGATGAGGCGGACCAAATCCTGGGAACATCTGCCGTGAAAGTATCTGTAAAACAGAGATATATCGGCTTCATGTCTGCGGTGTTCCAGACTATCTAGATTCCGGGTCAACTCCGGGTCGCCAACGAGACGCACAGCTCTCTTCTGAATGGAATCCAGCAGCTTTAGGGTGTGCTTTGGTGCGACACCCCAGATATGTGAGCAATATTCTAAGCACGGTCTTATTTGCGCTTTGTAGAGCAAGAGCAACTGCTGCGGTGTATAGAGTTTTTTGTTGCGAAATAGCGCACCAAGCTTCTGGGAGGCTGATTTTGCGATGTTAGCAACGTGGTCATGCCAGGACATATTGCTGTTGACCGAGACACCCAGCAGTCCGATTGACAAGGATGAAGGAATGTTCGATCCTGCCATAACGATGTCAGGGCCCGCTGTATTGGCCCTCTTGGTAAACGTTGCAGCTTGGGTCTTTGCTGCATTGAACTGGACCAAATTTCGGTCGCCCCAAGTTTGAACTTTCTCCAGGTCTTGATTTATTGCCGTAATCTGCTTCTGCCTGCGGTGATGAGTCTCAGTCGCTGGTAAGGGTTTTTCTGATCTAAAGTGGCAGACAAGGGTACTGTCATCTGCAAAACGGTAAACAGGATTATTTATTTCGGGCAGCAGGTCATTAATATAGATGAGGAACAGAGTTGGTGAAAGTATTGCGCCCTGAGGCACGCCCGCGTTGATGGTGAATGTGTCCGAGATGTGTCCATCGACTGCAACGTGCAGAGATCGGCTCTTAAGGAAACTGGCAAGCCAGCTGCAGAGAGAGGCTGGCAGTCCGAAGGACGGTAGTTTGTTGAGTAGTCCGTCATGCCAAACTCTGTCGAATGCCTTTGAAATATCCAACGCAATCGCTCGAGACTGTCCGTAGTTCTCAATTGCCCTACTCCATATATAAGTGACATAGGCCAATATATCTCCTGTCGATCTCTCTTTGCGAAAGCCGTATTGATTATCGCTGATTATTTTGTTGTTCTCGAAATACTTGAGTAGTTGCTGATTGACTACACGTTCCATGACTTTGGAGATTATTGGAAGCAAGGCAATTGGACGATAGTTTAAGGGCATGGTTTTCTTGCCCTTTTTTGGAACAGGTTGCACTCGAGCGACTTTCCAAGAAGATGGGAAAATCCCTTTTCCGTAAGACAGAGAAAAAAGCCTGGAAAAACGGGTGTTAGTTCGTTGGCGCAGTTCTTTAACACGATGGCAGGTATTCCGTCCGGTCCTGATGCCTTTTGCGTATCTAGTTCTCTAAGGATTTTGCGAATATCACGGTGAGAAAACTTGACTTCTGCCATGGTAGTGTTGATGTTCAGTATGGTGGGGAGAGTCTTGCCTTGGGGAACGTCTAAGGTAGAGTGCGATGAAAATATTTTGGCGAGCATGTTTGCTTTTTCCTTGGCTGTAGTCGCCGTGATGCCACGTTCGTCCGTCAAAGGTGAGAGAGATGTTTTTGTAAAGTTGTTACTTACTGCCTTTGCTACCGACCAGAAATTCCTGGAACCACCATAATATATCTAATGGGAGATTATTAGAAGCATACGAAATTATGGAAATTATTAAATGTAGGAATAGTTTAAATAGATATAGAGGACCTACTCCGTAAAGTCCATTGTATTGGTTAGTATAAAATAGAGTTATGTAGATTTTATATTTAGTTTTAATCATCTCCTGATGTTGCAGATGATGCTAATATGGTTTGCGAAACGCGAGTCGAGTGCAAACATTCCTGTTTCGGTATTGTGGATAAAACTCTCTTTTGCCGAACGTTTAAAACCCCAACATGGTCATCCTAGCTGTTAATACATAAAACTGTAATCGAGTGAATCATCCTAAGTAACAGAGCAATGACCCTTATAAACACAAAATCCCTTGTTGGGGAAACATCCCAACAGGCGTATTAATTTATCGTTTTTTGCCATATAGTTTGGCGTTAACACTTTGTATATACCCAAATAACTTTATTTCACCCCAGTTAAACAGCAATTTGTGCGTTTAAAAATTGTACTTGAGGTACTCCTTAGCCCGAACTTGTATGGTCGATTCCATTATATAAGACAATCGCTGGAAAGATTTTAATTTTTTGTGCCTTACAAGCATTTACACGTGAAGCATCGGCCTCAGTCGCTGCGCTGCTTGAGTTTGGCGCCAAGAACATCTACCAAGTCGTAGCCCTGTTTGACGCTAAAATATTTAGTCATTTTCTCATTTGTTTGCACAGATATTTAGAATATATCTGGTGTACTCTGTGTTCCTTTTTTTCAACACTGAATTAAGGACTCTTTTGAACGTGTTTACGCATTTTACTCAAGACCGCAACGCGGTAGTGTCTCTCCTGCTGATGAAGATCGAAGAAGGTAAAATGACGTTTGGAGAATTGTAGCTAGAAAAACCTATCTCTGTAATCACGATTCGAATCAAGTATCTCTGGTTAAGTTAAGTTGAGAGAATTGCAGACCAATCAAAGTAACACAGTATTTTGTGTGAACGGAAACGCAGTTAGTTGAATTAAAAGAATGTTGATTACATTTAGTAAAGAAAGAAGTTCATGTTAAATTCAAATATTCAAGAGGTTTGTTAGATAATAGATATTTACTAATAGTAAACCTAATGTATAGTATATAGTTTTATGTGTGAAAGGATGAATGCATGAAAGTAGCTAGAAATAATTTTGTTTATTGATCATATTTAATGCAAATTAAATCCTGCATTATTAAAGTACATAATATCTGAACATATAATACTTGTTTCAAATCACACCCTATAAAGTTAATTACCATCCCCTTCTTTGTGGTCATAAATAGTTTAAAAATTAACTGTTTATACCAACCATCCCTTCTTATTTAAAAACTTGGTCAACATCTTCTTCATCATTATCGTATAGAATAATTACTATATATATATAATTAATTTAATTTCTTTCACAATAACTCTTTTTTTCTTATTATATTTTATATTAATAAATTACAATTACTTCTACACAATAGGCAAACATCGGTCTTTTTAATTACTATTCTGTTAAACAGTGTTGGGGAAACACCCCAACACGTGTAGAAACTATCGTTTTTCACCGTATAGTTTGGTGATAACACCCTGTATGTATGTAGCATGAATGAACCGTAAAATAGATTTATTTCACCCCGGGTACAACCCAATTGGTGCATTTAAATTAGCATATGCCAGTTCTTCAAAACCTCTTAGTCCAAACCTGGACGGACTATCCCTTAATTCGAGCCTGTACCCCAGTACTGTTGGTATAATAGATTGCAATATAGCAAACTTTCACTCGTAAAGGAAATCGTTCTTAATCATATTCAATTCAATATCTTTTTGTCTCCGTCAGCATTGTACACAATAATGTGTCAAATAAAGAAAAAAAAACAGTTTCTACCCTTTGAATATCAAATGAATTCGGCTAAGCGCCAAGCCAACCCCCACTTTTTATTTGGTCTGCCGGACTCTGCCACTAGCGTCTTCAGACAGCAGTCTGTTTTGATCTTTTCTTGTGACCTTCGGCGACTGGCCATAATTAAGTTGTAATTCATTCGAAGAAGGGGGATTCTTTGTGAATGTATTCGCGGAAACACATGCAAGCTGCTGTATATATATTACAATAAGTAATATTTCACTTTTAAAAATATTTTACAAATAAAAACTAAAAAATAATTAAAAAAGTTTGGCACTGACGGAGATCGAACCAGCAACCTTTACATCACAAACACACTACCGATCCACTGACCTATCAGTCAGTTACAAGGGATCCAGCGTACCGCGAACACATTGATAATTCTGCCGATTCAGCCAACGTCGGGTCGCGTCGTGGAACCGACAAGAAAAGGTCAAAACAGATCGCTGTTAGAAGACGCTACTGACTCTGCCGCCTAGCGATAGACAAATTAGATTTCAGTGCTCTGCTAACACTCCACGATGCTAGATCGGTCACGTCACCGCGCTCTAACAAGTGCCTCTTCGCGCCAAAAACATCTAGCTTGTCCTAGCTCTGTTTAAGGCAAATAATTATTGTTTCGCTCATTTTATTAGTTATTTTCGTGTACTAGATCAGTCCAGTTACTGCTCTCTAGCCTCTCAAAGTACAGTTAAACTACTCACTCGAGCAACAGCTAAGTTGCTGTTCGCTGTCATTTCGCGCCAAATAGGCCATTTTCTAGTTTTGTTTGCACGGATATTGGAAATATCTGGTGTACCTCAGTTATCTTTGTCCAAGCTTGGACAAATACCTCCTTTGGGCGTTTTTAACGCGATTGTGAGACTACAGAATCGTAGCATCTCTCGTCAAGAAGAAGTAAAACGGCGGATTAACGTTGCTGGTCGAATAATTCTTGTAAGCAAGGTGAAAGCTGGATTCATGGTTTCCGTAAACACAAAAATTAAGTTTGGAAAGTAACTAAGTAAAATCTCTCCCCGTTGAAGACATGTAAAGCAGAGTCAAGGTGCAAAGGTACGCTGTGTGAAAGTTGCTAAGTTGGAGAACTAAAAGTATTCAAATAAGAAAGATAGAAAACTCATGTTTAAATCAAACAATCAAGACTTTTTACTAGATATTAATAATTAAGAAACCTTTTGTAACATTAGTTGAATGCTTGAATCAACGAATGATTGGAAATATTAGTCTAAGAATTGTACATATATAATTTCTATTTGACATAGAAAACGCTGTTTATTTATATCTATAATATTCAAATGCAATTTACACCTGCATTATTAAAGTAAATTAAACCGAATACATGTTTCAATTCCTCTCACTCCCTATAGTAATACAGTTCATTAAAAGTGGTTAATTAAGATACCACACCCTTCTTTATGGTATTAAACAATAATAAAATCACTTGTTTATCCCGACCACACAGTTTGTAAAAACATTTGGTGTGCATATTTTTCTTGTTCTAATGGATTGAAACAAATAGGATATTCTTCTTCCAATGGAACTTCAGTTTTACTATTTTTGGACTAACTATTCCTGAATAAATATTTTCTGAATGAACCCTTTTGAATACTCGATTTCTTAATTTGAATTCTTCCATAGAACACTAAACTTTAAGTTAAATAAATAATCGCAAAGCTGCTAGTTTTATTAAACATATTTAGAAGATTTTACTGGGAGGTAAAATTCACCACGAGAGAGAATCCTCCCGGAGAAAGGGCTGAAACACTCATGTCTTATGTCTGTATTTTTAAGGTAGACAAGGATAAGAAATGTATTAAGATTCTACAGGGAGGCAAACTTTTATTTCATCATGACTGCGGATCCTCCCGGAGGAGGTATTTTACTTCCTCCGTGAGGACTCCATGAGAACCCTCATGAATACCTTAATGATACGTATTCATTAGATAATAGTTTTAATAGAGTTATTTGTGGATGTGCTTCTTAGCATGAAATATTAAATATTAAGAAACTGCTCTTATGACTACACTAATCTTACTTTTTCTTTAATACAATTCTCAGTGTTCTTAGGACGCCACAGTATATCTAATTATATTATTCAACAACTGAACTGAATTGAATTGAACGGTTTTTCAAAATATTGGATCTGATGGAAATTGTTTAATTTTGCAACACTTTCATCAATAAGCAACGGCTTTGTTAAAGATCACTAAGCCAACCTTAAAGTATGTTGAAATCTCAACAAGCCAATAAATGGTTTTCAAATCAACTTAAAGAAAGACGCATCCCTAAAACGTTACAAGAAACGTCTAAATTTGTATTTACTTTTGAGTTTATTTAGGATATTGACTGGCTGACTTTCATTATAACCGGTATACAACTAGCCTCGGCAAAATAAGTCGTCTCAGAATACTTTTCTTTTTATTGCAGCCTCATAACCAGATGCAAGAACTACTCAAGAATTATGAACGTTGACGAAGACATAGTCAGCGTCCTGGAACGGAGAGATAAAGAATTGCCAGAAGAAACTATATTAGATGAAGACTGAATTGTTAAATTTACTGTACACTAACAATTCTATAACTACATTGTGATCCTGAACGTTGTACTGAAAAATAAGACAATTCCCTGAACATTGCCTTTCGCGTTTCAATGAATCTAAGATGTCAAATAATATATTAAAGTTTTACTGGTAACATGATTGTGTTAGGTACTAGGTGTATTCATACTTAATAATTTCAGATACTATGTTATAATAATAATAATAAGTTATGTTTTAGATTGAAGCAATACATTTTGACAGATATAAGTAATTAATTTTTTAGATCTTACTACTAGTCAAAATATGAAATATCTTGAAGCCAGTGTCGGCTACTGTATTAAAACATGGGTCAAGAGCTGCATTATATGAACTATAGAATACTTCGACCCAGTTACGCAAATATGTTTGTCAATTCTTTCTGCCTTTAAAGCTAAAGAGCAGAATCATAATTAGAAAAGAGCAAACACGGGCCAACAAATCATATTTAATACAATTTAACTATCGCGTAAGTATTCATATTATATTTCGACAGCCTAGAAGCCTTTAAATTAAAATTTTTAAATTTTACAGTTTTTTTTAATTCTTTTAACTGTTGCTGTTTGTAGGCCTTCGAATATTTAAAACGTATGACAGACAATATCATTAATAATTATTAATAATTGGCCCGATTTATTTGTAAGGTCTGGTCGAACAATTTTAAATTTAGAGGCAGTAGTCTATAATAATAATATTATTTGGAATCTAGTTTACCACTAGCCTCATGGAAAATGGTGAAAATAACAACAAACAGATTATGTAAAAACTAAAAATATATTATTGGTTGGTTTAATGTAAAAAATATGACATAAAGCCATAACATTCTGCGGTAACAATATAACGAAATTGTGTCATTTGGATAATAACTAAATACTAATTATCCATTATGCCAGCTGAATATTGTCTGAAGTATTAATAAAACCATCTCTTTGATCGGCGAAATCATATACTTATATGATTATATGGCATTTGGTCTTATAGATAATCGAAGTCGAAACATTGAAGGCTTATGAACAGAACTGTGCAAAATATCGATAATAGTGATAATTAGATATTTTCACAACTAAAAAGTTGATTTGCTCAGGTCATAATGTCGTCGAACAATAAATATAACAGTCAAATCAATAAAACTAGGGTTAGAGTCTATTGCCTGGGCAAAATTTCGAACAGTGCAAAAATATCAAAATCCTTTTTAATCATTTGAATATAACATTTTTCAGTACTTGAGTTATATATGAAATCGGTTTACTTAAATATAATGATGTGCGTTTCGAAAAATGGAGTTGTCTTGCAAAATGTACTGAATTTTCTCTGCTATTTTGCGCCCTATCTACACGCTTAAATGCAAAGGTTTTAGGACGCTTAGAAAAACTAAAAAAAATGACAATGGTAATAATATACGCGAGAAAAATTTCGCCAACCAGGTTTGATTCCTCTATTTTTAAAACTAACTGAGAAAATGAGAAAAACCGTGCCATGTCATTAATGTCTTAAAAAGGGAATGATGTAAATAATGTGTTGGTTTAATGCATTGATCTAATGCCACAGTTTTCGTAATTTTTCTCCGTTAGTTTTAAAGATAGAGATACCAAACCTAGAATATTCGGAATCAATAATGAAGTGACTATCCAATAAAAATATATTTTTTTCATGCTTCAGATTGTCATTTGTTTATTTTTTTAAACTTTTCTAGCGAATCGAGCAGAACCCTACAACTTTGTATTTAAAATCTTCTATAAGAAAGCATGTAGATAGGGTGCAAACGACCAAAGGAAACCCTGCTCGCCTTTTTGGTCATTTAATACCTACTTATCGACTTACGACTGAAAGTCGAAACGGTTATCTTAAGGAATGTTTTAACGTATTTGATATCTTATATCACTCTATATTTAAAAAAAAAGATACAACCAGAAAATCACTAATAATATCGAAGATATACAGGTGCTCGAATACATTGAGCTTTACTGGCATTGTGGCTATATTTAGCCTGTCCATCTAAGGAATTATATCACAGTGAAAAGGTATGTTAGCGAGAATGTATAAGACAGAATATAAGAGGGTGAACTGGATTCGGAAAGGTAACATCTTCAAACCCAATGAAAATTGAAAAATATGATCTCGGATATGGACCAAAAAAAACTAGGTTTCTGTTTTTTATTTTATTTTGCAGCCAGCCATCATAAGTAGGTTCATGCATAAATTTTCATTAAATCCTAAAATTTAAAATAAGAACTTATTTTTTCCAAAGATTTTTTATGAAGAAATAAAAATAAAAATATTGTACATACAACTTTATTACCCTTTTACATTTTTACACTATCAATCAGAAAATTTTGTGGAGTTTTAAAAACTAAGTATGTAGCAGTCTTTGCCAAAAAGAACACTACGCCTTAATAGGTTCACGGAGCAACCCTATTAAGCCGCTGACACATTGGAACGTTTGCGTTGCTACCCGCTCGCTGGAAACGTTCATCAAGGCTTGCCACACTTGAACGAATGACATGAAATATTTGCATCGACAGCGTTCCAACATTCGCGCCCTTAAAGAACACTGCTATTCTTTTTATATGCGCCCACACTACAACATTTCTGCATTCGCGGCAAGGTATTTCCTTTTAATCTTTTTAATTTAAAGCCGGGGCCGCACATGCGGCATTCGACGAATTCCGAGCAAGGGTTTGTCGAATTGCGATCAGTGCGTATGGGATGTTTGCAGTTTGGCAAATCGTTCGGCAACTCGCTCGTCTTTTCCCGCGCGGTGTCGGTAGATTTGCATCAAAGAGGATGACCACTCGCCTCGCTGTTGTTCGTGGAGCTAT
The DNA here is from genome assembly GCA_016904865.1 of Pissodes strobi. NCBI lineage: Eukaryota > Metazoa > Arthropoda > Insecta > Coleoptera > Curculionidae > Pissodes > Pissodes strobi. The sequence continues at coordinate 140,990 of MU182896.1, read as the reverse complement.
CCACACGGCCAGATATTTGTAGTTCGCTTTTAACAACAGCTGGAGATTGTGAGAGTGGTTTTGTTTCACCTTTCACCTAGTAGCAAGTGATATTTTGTATTTTGGCATTTTTGCGTAAATTGAATATTGTTTATATACATACATATTCATTATTTTGGTAGGTACTTTTCTTTATGCAGCATATTTTTACTTTACTTTTATAAACCTGAAATCCAGCTGGTATCTAGGATTTTGTTTCGAGGGGAGTCTGACCATTTGCGGGATAATAGTCTCTCAGGCCTAGAGCCATAAAAACCCGCCGCATAACAGGACAAAAGCAGCCGCATCAATTGTCACAGAATCATCGCTATTCATGTTTATTTTCAAATTAAAACTTTCTGGCGAACATTCGGCGTTTCCCACTTTTTCGATCGAAATTCGGCAATTCCCGCATGTTTGGATGAAAAGGCGAACTCCGTTTGGCTAGATTCGGTAGTTGGCGAACATTCGCAGTTCGCCGACTACCGCATGTGCGGCCCCGGCTTAAGCCAGAAAGGTTTAGTTTGAAAATAAACATGAATACGATGATTATGTGACAATTGCGGCGGCTGCTTTTGTCGTGTTATGCGGCGGATTTTTATGGCTCTAGGCCTGAGAGACTATTATCCCGCAAATGGTCAGACTCCCCTCGAAACAAAATCCTAAGTACCTGCTGGATTTCAGGTTAATAAAAGTAAAGTAAAAATATGCTGCATAAGGAAAAGTATCTACCTAAATAATGAATATGTATGTATATAAACAATATTCAGTCTACGCAAAGATGCCACAATACAAAATATCACTTGCTTACTAGGTGAAAGGTGAAACAAATCTTCACTCTCACAATCTCCAGACGTTGTTAAAGGCGAACTACAAATGTATGGACGTGTGGATGACTCCACGAACAACAGCGAGACAATGCTCATCCTCTTTGATGCATACAAATTTACCGACACCGCGCGGGAAAAGGCGAGCGAGTTGCCGAACGATTTGCCAAACTGCAAACTTCCCATACGCACTGATCGCAATTCGGCAAACCCTTGCTCGGAGTTCGTCGAATGCCGCATGTGCGGCCCCGGCTTTACCGACAGGCGACGGGAAACGTTCGTTCACACTGCTGACCACAAGAATAATAAATAACCAGAATCCAAACTCTCAACCGTCACCGTGTATATTGACTAAAAGCACTGGGTGACCTTCAGTCCACGTCGCAGCCATAATTCCATGAGCGTGCTTATTGCATTTTGACTGATTTAATATTATCCATCTTATTAAGAAAATAGTACGGTGGGCCGGATAGCTGAACCATTGTTTACAGTGCTGAACTTTAGTAGAGAATAAATGAAACTAATCGAAAGTTGATTGGACGACTAATCCAAATTAACCAAGTCTATTAAAGTGATTATAACGTATCGGAACCGGCTCAAATAAGTAAAATAAGTTGATACTAAGTAAAACTAACCAAAAGTTTATTAGACTACTAACCCAAATTAACCAACTCTATTAAACTTCATTATAATGTATCGGAACCGGCTCAAATAAGTAAAATAAGTTGAGACTAAGTTAAACTAACCAAAAGTTGATTGGACGACTAACCCGAACTAACCAAATCTACTAAAATTGATTATAACGTTTCGTAACCGGCTCAAATAAGTAAAATAAGTTGAGCCTAAGTTAAATTAACCGAAAGTTGATTGGACGACTAACCCGAACTAACCAAATCTATTAAAATTGATTATAACGTATCGGAACCGGTCCAAATGACTAAATTAAATTGATATAGGTACCATACTTGGACGACTAACCAAATCTATTAAAATTGATTATAACGTATCGGAACCGGCTCAAATAAGTAAAATAAGTTGAGACTCGATATAGAAGTATTCACTGCCATCACGTGTACTGTGATACCCGTGACTTTTTTAATTTGTAAATATGAATGCCTATCTTTTTATGTACTATTATATTAATAGATAATTTTGCATATTAATTAGTCTTTTGATATGGTAGGATTCAACAGGAAATTATTATTTGGAACGGTTTTAAAATTAAAACTAAAGCCCATATGCTAAAAACGCTTCAAAACGGATATCTGTGAATTTGCCAAATACCGATGGTTTGGAAAAATTAATTAAATAAATGGTACTACTTTCTCGCTTATTGAAACTATCGGAACCGGTTCAAATGACTAAAATAAGTTAAGCCTAAGTGAAATTAACTGAAACATGCTTCAACGACTAACCAAAACTAACCAAATCTATTAAAATGTATTATAACGTATCGTAACCGGTTCAAATGACTAAAATAAGTTGTTACTAAGTGAAACTACCCGAAAGTTGATTGGACGACTAACCAAATCTATTAAAATGTATCATAACGTATCATAACCGGTTCAACTGACTAAAATAAGTTGAGACGATGCCAAACTAACCGAAAGTTGCTTCAACGACTAACTAAAACTAACCAAATCTATTAAAATTGATTATAACGTATCGGAACCAGCTCAAATAATAGGGAGTTTTCGTTGCTTACAAAATGCGGTTTCGATTAATGCTAATTGACAACTTTACCATTTGAATCTCGTTTGTCGTATATCGTAACCGCTAAATGACCGTATTGTACGGACGATAGGCATAGACGTTAACAAAGCGAAACACATGCGCAGTAGTAGAAAATAAGTATAGATCTAACTTAATTTTAATTATTGTCAGAGACTATACAAAAGAAAGAATTTTTCGTGTACTGTGGGTATAAACAATGTTAACTTTAAACCTAAACATGATCTGAGAGTTCTTCCAAATTAAAAGCCATATGGATTCCTGCTCTGTTTCCAATAACATTTTGCCCATTCCCATGGTTAAAGATATTTAATATAAATATATCTTCTAAGTCACTGTCACTATCAGAGGATTCTAAAACAGCAATGTCCAATAATTCATCTATATTTATCAGTCCTTATTGCTACTCATACTCATTACCAAGATCCATAAAATAATTCTGTGACGATCATACTGTCAATTAACCGCATAGATTGATTAATTGTCATCTGTCCTTTTTTTCAAGTTTCTTGGATTGAAAAGTGTATTTAGAACTGTCAAATAGTCGCTGCGTTAACGTATAAGTTAGGGTTAGATTTGGTTGTCGAAATCTGTCTAATAAGTAAAATAAGTTGAGACTAAGTGAAACTAACCGAAAGTTGATTAGACGACTAACCAAAACTCACCAAATCTATTAAAATTAATTTTTATATGATTCTCACACACTCTTTCTCTCTTATAAAATCGATAAAGAAGTATTCACTTCTATCACGTGTAATGTGCTACTTGCGATTTTTTTTGCCAATCTCGACGAATTATGACCTCTAGAATCCACAAAACATTAAATTTTGAAAAAAACAAAATAGTGGCTGTGTGTGTGTGTGTCTCTGTCCGTCACACGACTTTTTTCCAAACCCGTTAGGCCGATTTCTACCAAAATCGGTATTTAGGAGTTTCGGGATAATATCTACAGAAGTTTTAAAAATGTTTTCTGTAACCTTACAATTTACGATAGTTTATATAAAGAAAAATATTCAAAAATTGGTTTTCACAAAAACGGCCTTAACGATTTTCATTAGATTTTCTATATATTTATAATTTAGTAGGCAAATAATACGTACTACCCTGTTTTTCTGTGAAAAATCGGTGAAGGTCCCATTGCTCTTGAGAAAAATGAGCAAAGTCGATTTTCTCGGAAACAGCTCCAACGATTTCCTTCAAAGTCTGTACTTATTTACCAAATAGTAAGGCAAATAATATGCACTTCTTTGTTTTCCTAGGAAAAATAAGATAAAGCTACTTTACTAGTGAAAATATTGATCTTCCAATTTTTCCTAGTTCTGTGGCGGAATGTTCCAACTTTTTTTTTAATTCCAATAAACGAGAAAAAAGTGCCGCTTATTTAATGAATTTTTCCAAACCATCAGTATTTTTCAAATTCACAGATATCCGTTTTGATGCGGATACGAAATGGCGAATTTTGTCATTTATTAACCGATTAGCCTCGAACTCGGTGTATAGGGATTTTTAGGGTTGCTTATTAAGAATAGAAGGTCAATATTTATAAATCCAAAATGGAAGATCCAAAATGGCGGATTTTGTTAGTATTATTATTCTACAAAGCAACTAAAAATAATAAAATAACTTTGTATGCGGTCGGGCGCGGTCGGCTGTGATATTAATACAGGGTGTTCTCCGTTATCTTATCCTTCGTAGAACAATATGGAGAGACAGTAGGAAGTTGGAGCTTTTTTTTTAAACACCAATAAGTATGTGCAAATCTAAACTTTTAAATGCCTGCGGTTTATGTTATTTACCCAACATAGTTCTGAAATTTTGAGGCGGTTAATATTTGTTTTTTCAACCAGATGTTGTGTGTAAAATATATGAAAAGTTAAAATTTTAAGTTCACATACAAAGAACTTCAGAAAAATATATATAATTTTCAAAGCTAAATTACTTTTTGCATATAATAAAAAAAAAAGTACTTTCAGAAGCTGCTTTCTTTAAAATAGTTATTTATGCAACAAGTGTGTAAAGTGAATCTTTTTTTATGAATGGGAATATTGTCGCATGAGCCGTAGGCGAATGCGACAATCCCATGAATAAAAAAAGGATACTTTACACATGAGTAGCATACAAAATTTTTTCTACTATCGAAAAATATATGAAAAAATTTAAATAATATTATATTACTTTACGCACTAGTGCGTAAAATAAATTATTTTACGCACTAGTGCGTAAAATATATTATTTTACGCACTGTCCAAAACGTCAAAAAATATGTCAGTAAACGTCAAAAAATATGTCAGCTTTACTTTACGCACTAGTGCGTAAAATAACTTACTTTACGCACTGCACATTAAAAAGGCCTATTTTACGAATCTTAGAGAGTGCGTAAAGTGAGTATTTTACGCACGGTAGTAGAAAAAAATATTTTTTTTAAAAGAATATCTTTTTTTACACTCTTTATTGATTAATGATAAATATAAATCACTGATAAGTACGTCGAAATCGAATAATTTTTTCCGAAGGTTTTTTCCAAGTCCCGCAACACTGTGAGGCGTAGCAAAAAGAAAAAATTGGGTTCTGGGTATTTCTTATTCTTGTGCTGCTGACCCTTCGCAGCTATTCGCGCCTTCATGAAACCGCTGAAAATGACCGTCCACACCTGCGAACGAAGGGGGCGAATCCTCGGCAATGCGAACGAATGAAAACCTTCGTTTCAATGTGTCAGCGGCTATAGATTTAAAAAAAAAATAGAATAGTTCAACTTTCATTATTAGGTCGCATATATTTTTAAAAGATTTTAAAATTGTTGTCTTTTGCAGAAATAATGGAAATAACGGCCTAGCAATGACAATAATATCGGATTTATGACCTAAAAACCAGTCCAATGCAAAGTATGTTCTTTAAGCACAAATCAAGTGAACTCAGCTAAAGAAAGAATCGATTGCTTTTGTTTTCATTTTTAAACTAAAATTTCTAACATAATTTTCTTTCAAATGGCATAGTTTACCAGGCTAACCTAAACTAAAGTGTAAAACTCTCGAGCAAAACTGAGATATATTAAATGATTATTTTTATATTAAAAGTGAAACAAGAACAATTTTATCGAGTTTCCAGGGGAAAACTAATAATTTAGAAAAATAAACTTCCATGGTTTGTAAAAAGTACTAACTTGATTAATAGTCGACAAAAAAATTTATTTTAGGTATACGACACCGGCAAGGTAACATGTACCTATGCATGGAGCATATATTTTTAGCTGTCTAATTTCAGTAAACTAAGTCGAAACTAAATAACTGATAAGACACTAAAAGTAATTTACAAAAATATTGTAAATGAATAAAACATTTCTGGTAAATATTTTGCAGCAGTACTAAGCCATTAGCCTACAAATGTCATTTTTCGGAATTGAAAATTTTTTGCTTTATAAATATATTTTTATTCTCTGATTGGTCCTAGAACCTTAAAGACTTTTTATAGCGCGACTATATTATAAATGTGCATACTTTTCATATTGTGGGTTAGTTTTTGTTAGTTGCACCCCTGAAGCAAGCGAAGCGAGCGTAGGGCCGGGCCTTAAGTGTTGAAATATTTGAAGAAACGTAACGGAGGGTATTCTAGCTAACATTTATATTACAGTCACGCTTTAAAAAGCGGTTTACTGGATGCTCGATACAAAAATGCCTCCAGCACGTGACAAACGACCAATCAACATTTATCGGCAAATTCAAATTAGCTCAAGTTACACTTGCAGAAGCCATTAATAAGATCTATGGTACGCGGTGTTTGTTTTATTGCGTAATATGTGAAACAGATTCTTAGAACGTAGATTAGATTTTCTTGATTAGAATATACTAAATATACATTTTATTACGAAGACTATTTCGAGATATGTGAATTTTATGGTTATACACTAAAAATGGAATTAGGAGGGCAAATATGATAAAACATTATTTTTTGACGCGAAGGTGCGAAGAGTCTCGACAATAATGAAGACTACTAATAAATTATAGTTGTTTTTTTTAGCAATCGACAATTAATCAAGCAACTGTTCACTGTACTAACCCCGACATACCAGCGACGATAGCTCGCCTTGAATAAAATGTTACATTTTCAATTTTCTATACTGTGATGTTTTGCATTTTAAGACAAGCTGTAAGCGCTAAATGCTAATAGTTTTTGTATATTTTCTTTATTTGTTAAATAGCCATTTTCTATTATACATGAGCCTCTCTTTGTCGTAAAAGAGTTTTTAAAGTGGAATATTTTCGATTCAAATTTCATGGCTGTATGGTGATTTTGACTCGAAAAACTACCAAAATGGCTCGTCATTCACACTTTTCTAAGAGTTAATTTTTATTGGCGCAAAGTTTGATTGAATAATACATTTTAGTTTCATACATGAGAATAATTATATAGGTTTTTATCGCTTAAGAAACCACATATAAACGTTGTAATTAATTAATGAGTGGTATTAATTTCGGTATAACAATTAACCGTAAAAATATTGGCAATATATTTAAACTTTATTTACCTATTTGGTCCACAAAGGCAAGTAAAAGACTTTTATAAAACAACAGAGACTCTTATTAAAAACATAAATTATAATGGTGTATTATAAAAGTGGAAATTCTTACTCGCCAATATTTGCCTCTTAGTTTCAGTTTCTCGGATATAAATTGGTACTCGAATTTATTGACCTTAACGAAGTTAAAATTCCTAAAAAAGACTCTAAAAAACTTTTATTTGATGCAATGTCTGCCAAGTCTGCATTCTGACATGTTGCTTAACTTTACACTTTTTAGTAAATGTCTTCATTTACTAAAAATGTTTTTTTTTCTATTACTCATAATAATGTTTAATTAATTTTGTACTGTTGAGTAACTAAAGAATCATGAAGACAACTAGTAGAAGTAAGTGGTATGAATGTACTTAAGTTCGCTATGCGGTTAAAGAGCATCGTAAAATTTAAGAATAAAAAAAGTAACGGTTTTGTCAGATGCTGATACTAAATGTTTAAAATTTCTGGTAAAGGATTATGTCAATAAAGCTATTAAAAAGTGTCAATACCGCCGTGTTCCATTTAGCGTAGATTATTACTTTAAGTGTACTTATAATTTTATCATATTATCATATTACGATGTAATCAACTAGATGATGGCAGAAATTAGTTGCACCTATGTTCTAATAAGCCGAATCGCGTGCATGGAAAAATAAATAAATGTTAATAGGTAAGTAAAACGTAACATAAAAATAACGAATCAGTGATAATTGAATGGATTGTGCGATGTATTTATGTAGGTATAAAGTAAACGGTGAAACAAAACGAACATTTTTGCAATGGGCTATGCCACTAAGTTTCGTTAAGTCTTAATAAAATTATTCTAGTTTGAGCTTTGAATATAAACATACCGGGTGTTGCATCGGAAAACCGTCCATAGGAAATCCCATGCAAATTTTAGTACCTCCTAATATTATCTCCCCTATTCATTTTAGAGCAAACTTGTATTAGACTTTTTCGAAGGTGCTTGTATGGTAGACTCCCATGTAAAATATGAATAGTTTTCATTTAGCGAATTAAGAGGTATTTTGAAAAATGTTTCCTAAAATTTGTGGTACAAAAATGCGATCCTGATAATTTTCTCAATTAAACCTTCAGCAGATGTCAAATTATAATAACTGACAAACGATTTCTTATTTTATAGTAACTATTTGTCTTTATTTATTAAAAAATAGCAGAAAAAGGAACTTTAATCATCCTAATCAATAAAAGCAAAGAAATAGCAACAATAATTAAATATAATTTGCTTATTCTACTGAATCAGGTGTTCAAATAATCCCCCATTTACTGCTAAACATTACCCTAGACGGTCATAAAATTCCATTCTTGAGTTGCTAAGCTGTTGAGGGTAAATTTGTGCACAAACCGCAGAAATTATATTTTTTAATTGTTCCATGTCTTGGTAACGGGTTTTTTTTGTAAATGCGACTTGTCAGGTGTCCCCACAAGAAGAAGTCGTTCATAGAAAGATCGGGCGATCTGGCTGGCCAACCAATGGTGTGATTTGGTCCGATTACGTGCCCATTGAAGGCGTTCTGCAGGTATTCACGAACTACTAGTGTATTGTGTGCAGGACAACCATTCATCTAAAACCAGGTCTCTTCATTTTCCGGAGCAACTTCTGCCAGTGTGGGCCCAATGTAATTTTGTAGTAATTCGAGAAAAGATTCCCCAGTCAAGTTTCCTTCCAAAAAAATGGACCAATAATATGATGTCCCAGAATACCCGCCCACAAATTAATCTTTTGGGGATATTGTGCCCTTGTTTCAACAAAGCGGTGTTGATTTGTTTTGCTCCAATATGTACCTGAGGTTTTGAGAATTAGGTTCATTGTTCAGCGTAAACGTACACTCATCCGTGAAACAGATATTGGGCAAAAAACTTCTGTCATTATTGGCTCTTTGCATTACATTAAAACAAAATTCAGCTCTTCGAAACTCATCTCCGTCTCGTAATTCCTGATGGTTTTGATCAAAGAATAAAGAAGAGAAAGGAAGGAGCTTGTGCGCCGTTTGACACTTAATACGTGCGACGAACTCCTGAGACATCGAGGAGGCTGCGGAGGAACCATAATATGTCACATTCTGACGTTATGTTTTGGTGCTTCCTACGTTTTGATAGTATTTCTTGTGTTTAAAGCTATTTTTTGCGATTTACTTTCATTTGGAACATTGTTTATTTGTTTAGTAATATTATTATAGATAACGCGTTAGTTCGTATAGTGTTTATATAGATATTTAGTGGTAAAAGTGTGTATTTTGGACTAAAGAAGCAAAGAAAACATGGTTACTTGTTCAGCTTGTGATCTTTCGAAAACTCCAACAAATTCAGAACTTGGAATAACATTTCATCGGTAAGTAGGTATTTTACCCCTTATTTTTCTGTTTTTTACCATTTAATAAAGCAAAATTATAAATTGTCTAATTGTCAACAAATAGGTGACAGATCTAATCATGAGCGTACCAGTAGAAAATATAGCATTAAAAATCAATTTTTGCAAGAATATTGGACAGTGCTAAAAGTAATACTTGTCTTTTATACTTGACATGTTAAAGTTTATTCTGCCAATAAAATGCTAAAATTAGTTATTTGAATATATTTGGGCATTTGAAATGCAAAAATAAGCAAAATATGGTTAGAGAATAGTGCGTTAGTTTTGAAGGGTGCTTCTTCAATAAAATTAGGTAGTACATATTTTTTTTAATAAGAAGCACACTTCAAAACTACCCCACTATTATCTAACCATATTTTGCTTATTTTTGCTTTTCAAATGCCCAAATATATTCAAATAACTAATTTTAGCAGTTTATTGGCAGTATAAACTTTAACATGTCAAGTATAAAAGAAAAGTATTTATTACTTTTAGCACTGTCCAATGTTCTTGCAAAAAATGATTTTAATGCTATATTTTTTACGGGTATGCCCATAATTAGATCTGTCACCTATTTGTTAACAATTAGACAATTTATAATTTTGCTTTATTAAATGGTAAAAACCAGAAAAATAAGGGGTAAAGTAGGTAACTACTTACGGATGAAATGTTATTCCAAGTTCTGAATTTGTTGGAGTTTTAGAAGGACCACAAGCTGCACAACTAACCATGTTTACTTTGCTTCTTTAATCCAAAATACACACCTTTACCACTAAATATCAAATTAAACACTATATGAATTAACGCAATATCTACAATAATATTACTAAAGAAATAAACAATGTTCCAAATCAAAGTAAATCGCAAAAAATAGCTTTAAACACAAGAAATACCATCAAAACGTAGGAAGCACCCAAACATAACGCCAGAATGAGTCATATAATATAATATACTATACTGTCATGCCTTATTTAAAACGAATCCAACCCCAAATTTGCAAAAATTCGTTTTCATTTTATTTACTCAGTCGTTTAAGTACTAAAAAAGCATTACTGGAAAGAAAAATCCAAAAAAAAATTGTAAATGACAGCAATTTACAGACAATTTTACAAAATATCTTAAGGCCGACTAATTTATTAGATATTTTAGTGTTACTTTAAAGGCAACGGATAACATTTTTAACGTTATGTTTGATACTTTTCCATTTCAAATATGAAAATTAAACTTCTGTATGTAAATTTCAGGTGCCTAAACTTATATGTTTACATTTACATTTAGATACAAAAATTATCGAAAAAAAAAACAGAAAGTTGCGTTTCTTTTTCGGATAAGTGCTGCTTTTTACATATCTCGTAACCATCATGTAATAATCATTCATGTAATTTAGAATAATTGTCAATTGGTGATGTTATTTATTTAAAACTTCACTTTACCTATTAACCTAGAAAACAGGTATATTTTTCCAAAAAATTAATGGGAAAACATAGAGCATATTATAGGGAAAACAAAATTTTTTCACACACCACTTTTTCTTGGTATTTTCCCAAGATTTCTTTACATAGGTGTTTAGCTAATAAAATGAAGTTTACACATGTGAAATTTATCCTAAGGAATTTAATTTTTATATTTCGAATATACCTAAAGTATCTAGCAAAGTTAAAACATTTATATGACCCGCAAAAAACGCACGTATTTTATATACATGTTGGCAATATTTATAAATTATAACTTTTTGAGATCACTGTACCAGTAAGTAATAAACAACCAAACTATATAAATACAAGTATAAGTATTTATTTTTTTGTTGTGCAATCGTTTTAGGAGACGCCACTGGTAATCTGGGTCGCCATATGCAAGAACCATTCCGGTCTAATGTCAATATGTATTTTGCTCCTTCCTTCCTATTCTTTATTCATTGGTTTTGATACTTGTAAGGGTGATATTTATATTTTCTCAGTTTACGCCACACTGTGGTGTGACACTTATCCATAACTTCACCAAGACATCTGGTGCTAAGGCCACTATTCTCCTCGACACGAAGAAGGATTTCCAAATCCGCGTTATTTTCCTGCTCTTCGGCTCCGGCAATCGGTCTCGAGCAGTTGCAATTATGAATTACAGTGCCTTCTTTCTCGAAACGTTGATCAACATTACGCACTGTTGACTTGCTGGGTTATCAGGATAATTCAAGGCAAACATATCGGCTATTGCCCGAAAACTGTTACCGGAATAGTACCATTTAATCATGGTTACTTTTTCTTCTGTTGTGTAGAGCATTTTTAACAAATAAAGACAAATAGTTACTATAAAATATGAAATCGTTTGTCAGTTATTATAATTTGACATCTGCTGGTGGTTTAATTGCGAAAATTATCAGGATCGCATTTCCGTACCAAAAATTTTAGGAAACATTTTTCAAAATACCTCTTACTTCGCTAAATGAAAATTATTCATATTTTACATGGGAGTCTACCATACAAGGACCTTCAAAAAAGTCTAATACAAGTTTGCTCTAAAATGAATAGGGGAGATAATATTAAGAGGTATTAAAATTTGCATGGGATTTCCTATGGACGGTTTTCCGATGCAACACCCGGTATAAAATTCTAGCGTGCCGAAAAATGTTTTTTCTGCTACCGTGCGTAAAACACTCACTTTACGCACTCTCTAAGATTCGTAAAATAGACCTTTTTAATGTGCAGTGCGTAAAGTAAATCTGACATATTTTTTGACATTTAGGACAGTGCGTAAAATAACATATTTTACGCACTAGTGCGTAAAATTATTTCTTTTACGCACTAGTGCGTAAAGTAATTTAATAATAGTTTTGTTTTTTCATATATTTTTCGGTAGTGGAAAAAATTTTGTATGCTACTTATGTGTAAAGTACTCTTTTATTATTCATGGGATTGTCGCATTCGCCTTCGTCTCATGCGACAATATTGCCATTCATAAAAATGGGTCACTTTACACACTTGTTGCATAAATAACTATTTTCTACTACCGTGCGTAAAATACTTACTTTACGCACTCTCTAAGATTCGTAAAATAGGCCTTTTTAATGTGCAGTGCGTAAAATAAGTTATTTTACGCACTAGTGCGTAAAGTAAATCTGACATATTTTTTACATTTAGGGCTGTGCATAAAACAATATGTATTTTACGCACTAGTGCGTAAAGTAATTTAATAATATTTTTGTTTTTTCGTATATTTTTTGGTAGTAGAAAAAAATTGGTATGCTTCTCATGTGTAAAGTACCCCTTTTTTATTTATGGGATGTCGCATTCGCCTACGGCTCATGCGTCAATATTTCCACTCATAAAAAAAAGGTAACTTTACACACTTGTTGCATAAATAACTATTATTCCTAGGAGTCACAGAAAAGAGCCGGAATACAAAAAAAAGTGATTTTAGTACTTCAGGAGCATTTAAAAGATTCTAAGTGTATCGAACGATAAACTTATTGGACTATGACATCATATCTTGTTTATAGTAAAAATAATTACCTAATTTTTCATTGAATCTGTTTCAACGTTAATCTATAATTATATTTTTTTTAATGAGAAATGTCCACTTTTTAACCCTATGAGGCCGGAATTATTTTTCTATAATATTCAGATAAAAACTGTGTTAAGCTAATTTATTTCTTGTGCCTGGAACATATTTCTGTCACAAATCGCTTGGCTTCATATCCAACAACTGCGTAAAAAATAGTATATTATTTTATATGGAGGAAAAGTGATACTTTTCATGGCGCGCTCGTGTTTAACAGCCGAACGGAGTGAGGCTGGTAATAGAGAGCAAGCCATGAAAAGTAACTTTTCCTCCAAATAAAATATGCTGTGTTTTCTTCAAATGTCGACAAATTAATGCAAAAGCGTCTCTTTTTAATATTAATAATAATTATTATTAAAGATAAGTGGGTTCGCAAAGCGGCTTAGACCGGTGTCGGTGAATAGGCACAGGTTGTTGCTATAGTAATGTAACATAAAGCTGTCAGTGGACACTATCAACAATAATTATTTTTTTAAGATTGAGTCTCCGATTGCGTTTTAATTCCGTATTGATAAGCAGTTATTGAGTAAGTTCGATTAAATAATAGCCAATTTGTTCATAAATTAGTGATTTTTAGAAATGCAGTCACAAATTGAGTGATAAATACAAAGTTTAGTTTAATAAATCTTGAGTTATTGACGCTTATTTTGTTGTTTGTTTGTATTGTATCTATGACAACACTTTTACCTCCGCCGACGAAAAAGTGAAAAGTAAAGCTCCGGCGGAGGAAAAACGAAACTTCACGGCCGCCTACACAGTCGAGTAATGACGGATTTACTGACGTTTGAAGAAAAAATCTTTTTTAGGCCCTGCAACAAATATTCTTAGAATTCCTAGTGGCTCCAGGAGGAACCCACCACATATTTTCCATCAAAAATCATATAATTGTTTTTTGTCATACGCTCCCAAAAATAGCCTAGTCCCTAAAAGTCGTCATGGCAACCTTTACGGACTATTCCAAAATTCCTGAATATGTCTAAATGTCAAATTTCGAATGACATGACAAAATTGTCAAATAGTTGCTACGATATCAAATTCTAAGCTAACTTTGTTGTACATTATGATTTCAAAAATTATGGTAAATTTGCAAATTTAGGCGTTCTGAAGAATTGCAAAAAGCGTATAAATAAAAATTAAATTTTGGGAGCGTATGACAAAAAATAGTGTTTGTCACACGTACCTAAATGAAGTTTTTCAGGACTCATCTGCTATTCCGGAGTCGGCTAACGCCTCGTCCGGAAACAGCAATTATTCGTTCTGAAAAACTCCATTTTAGGTACTTGTAACAAAAATAACTATTATTGAATCAAAAACAATATTATAGGTGTCTTATAAAACATATCAAGTAACAAATAATTGAAAAACATAGTCGCCTTCACACGATAAAACACAATTTTTCCAATATAAACAAATCGCCTACGTCCACTTATCATTAGCACGTCTAAGCAATCACTGCCATTATACCTCCATAATGGCATCTAAACGCGACATAGAATTATGTTAGCGGTAGGGCGGACCTACAGTGCATTTCACAATAGGTGTGTCCTCACGGTAAAGACATCAGACACTTTGAAATAAATTTATTTTTAAGTGGCTTCACCACGAGCCCACTTGGCGGCAAATTAATTATATTTTTCTTTATACTCAAAGATTATTTGACAGTTTTCGTATTTAGAAAAGTTGTGGAATATATACCATTCAATTGAGATCAAAGTAGCTAACAAATTCCTGGTTTAGTATTTGGCTATTTGCTGACGTCAAACTCCAAATTATTATGTTCTAAATCAACCCGCTTCGAATCTTCCCTTGATACGTAAATAGCTCATGTAGTTCCTTCATTGTAAAGATCTTTGTATATCAACTTTTTTATCCGATCGGACGAAAAACTATACCTTCCCGATGTGTTTTCTCATCGCAAAAGTCATGATTCCAGTATATTGTATTCGTTGCTTGGCAACATGCAATAACTGTACGTACGACATTTCCGTCCTAGGCCGGGAATATAATATTTCTGTCATATTTAAACACCTTGTTTGCCAGATCTGACGTTTATTAAAAGCATGATTTAGCTGTGGTTTCCCTAGCTACGTGTTACCAAAATCGTCCAGCAATTACCACAATCGTCTGAATGGAATCAGCATCTTTAGGGTATGCTTAGTTGTGGCACCCCAGATGTGTGAACAATATTCTATGCACGGTCTTATTTGCGCTTTGTAGAGCAAGAGCAGCTACTGCGGTGTATACGGCTTTTGTTGCGAAATAGCGCACCAAGTTTCTACGAGGCTTTTGCGATGTTAGCAACGTGGTCATCTCAGGATATATTGTCGTCGACCGAGACACCCAGTAGACCGATAAACGACGATAAAGGAATGGTCGATCCTGCCATAATGATGTCAAGGCCCGCCGTATTCGCTTCCTTGGTAAACGTGGCTGCTTCAGTTTGCATTGAAATGGACCGAGTGCCTGTCGCCTCAAGTGCGAACCTTTTCCAGATCATGATTAATTGTTGTAATATGCTCCTGCATGTCTGCGGTCATATGACTCAGTCACTAGTAAGAGCTTTTCTGATCTAAATTGGGATGGTCATCTACAAAACTGTAAGCAGGATTACTGGTTTCGGTCAGCAGGTTATTAATATAGATGAAGAACAGAGTTGGTGAAAATATTACACCCTGAGGCACGTCCGCATTAATGGTGACAGTGTCTGAGATGTCTCCATCAACTACAACGTGCACTGTGCAGAGATCGGTTCTTAAGGAAACTGGCAAGCCAGCTGCACAGAGATGCTAGCAGTCGGAAGGACGCACTTTGTTGAGCACCCCGTCATGCCAAACTCTGTCGAATTCCTTCGACACATCTAACGCATTCGATAGAGGTTCTCCGTAGTTCTCAATAGGCCAATATATCTCCTGTTGTTATAAAATTTTTAAGTTGTTATAATTTTTATTATAATTTTTTATACCCCTAAATATTTCTTAAATAAATAAATTCACTACTTGTCAGGCCGTTATTGTTTTATATTTAGGTAGTACGATACTATGGATGGCTACAATAACTAGTATTTTTATCTCGACAATCCAGGATTTTATTGGGCTCTCCGATTAGCAGTACCAGATGAGGTAGAGTGGTGTGGATACAATAAGATTTAAAAAAAAAACTAAGCGCCACCTGTTTCTGGTCCCAAAGCAAAATCCTGTATACGATGAAAAGAAACAAAAGAAAAAACAGGAAAAGTAACTGCTCAGAAATAAATAAAACACCAATATACGCAGTAGTTCTGGTTTAACGGCTTTACTTTAGGAAAAAGAACCCTAATTATCAACAATGTAGCTCGAACATTTGAAAGCAGTAAAAATAATAGCCCTATTGTGTTCCCAAAAGAGCGCCTAAGCTCTCCGGTCTAATTACCGAACGCACTCACCAGCCACAACTGACACGTCTCACAGTTGACCGCGAGTTTCTTTTCTTCACGTCAGTTTAGTTTTAGTATTGGTAAAACATAAACAAATAAACCGATACAAACAATACAAACATATAATTACGATGCGTTTCCCCTTTTTAAGAACACAACAAGTGATAATTATAAATTCGCTAGAACAATAGATAAATTGTTAAATTACGAGTTAAGTTAAATTGGTAAATTACAAGTTAAGTTAAATTGTTAAACTACGAGTTAAGTTAAATTGATAAATTGCGAGTTACGTTAAATTGTTAAATTACGAGTTAAGTTAACCTGTTAAATTACGAGTTATGTTAAATTACGTTAGCCAGATCGAGAGTTGGTGATATGATAATATGCAATATTCAGTATTGAAAATGAATATAGTTTAGTTGGTTAGGTGCAAGGAATTAAAAATGGAAACGTTATAATTAAGTTAAATCTGGTGAAGTGATGTGGTCGAACTTTCAGGAGTATCTAGTTACCTATTTAGCAATAATTAGCATGAATGGTACAAGCTTTCAAACTTTACACGGGGCTCGCTAAAAAATAAACGGCATACAGGAACGACAGTTACCGGAATTTCCAAACGTAATCAATAAAAGGCCTACAAAGAACCGAGACTAAGAAAGCTGTTTTCCGACAACACTTCAGGTAGGTTGGTAGGTACATAAAGCAATATTTCATTGTATAAATAAGTATAGCAGTAGGTATTAAGAAAACATACCAAAAGATGTAAGAATAGCTAAAAGGAACACTTACCAATGAGATATCAGTGGCCTTTCACACACAAAATCAGGAGTTTTAAATGGTCTAATCCACTTTATCTTAAAATTAGCACAAGGCTACAATGGTTCAAGACTATTCTATACTTGTCACTAATTATAAAGTCTCAAGATCAACTCCTTAAAGTAAAATCGGCAAGAAATACCAAGAAAACCACGAGACAGCACTGTAGTTGTAGTGTTCTTCCGACAAAAATATTCGAATTGCTTCTTCTCTTTGTTTTACACAAGATCTAGAAACTCTTGGTAACAAATCCAGGGATACCTTTGATGAAAATAAATTATGAGAGACCACGACATATTTATTTGACTGCTATCACTTTTTGAGGTTGAATCAGAATATTTTACTATTTTTTCCAATTTCCTATGATACTTCAGAAGGATTTATGAAAAGCATCTGTAAAAGCCTAAATACCTTACAACAAACCTTCCAGGTAACAACACATTTACTCCTTACCACTCATATTTGCAATAATTTAGATCTTTGTTATTGTGTTGATAACTGACCTGCACATTAATTTTGATAAATTTAATTGGAGTGGCAAATAGGGAAAGGTATTACTAAGTTACTAGTAAAAAAAATGGTGTCTAACAGTTAAATTTGATTTGAAATTAACCAGTCTACAGTTTATATAAGAGAAATTTAGTATTTAAAAATTTAAACTTCCGATCTTTGGGTAACATAACGATTACCTACTATTACTCAATAAATTAGTTTACAAAGCGAAATTAAGGAAGAGGCGAATAAACATATGCACGGCTTGGAATTTGCCAATAGGCTATGGGATTCATTTAGCAGAACCTTCTGTGATCTAATTATTCTTTTCTTTACTTTTGCAGAGTTTTGGCTGATCCATGAATACAGAGGGCCGAATGGGAAAACTCAGTTGGCAAAAGTGATAAACCTTTAGTTAAAATAGTGAAGGTGAAGGTGATTTGATGTAAATTATCACTAGAAAATAAATGCAAAATTACCAATTTAATTTTTATTCGATCTAAATTTTAAGATATAAGATTTATCCTGATTTTATAAAAAAAATGGCATATTGAGTTATTTTATTTAATGGAGTATTTTCAAACCGTAACACTGTCGATCTCTCTTTACGAAAACCGTGTTGGTTATCGCTAATTATTCTGTTGGTCTCGAGGTACTTGAGTAGTTGCTAATTGACCACACGTTCCATAATTTTGGAGATTATTAGAAGCAAGACAATTAGGCGATAGTTTGGGAGCGTGGTTTCCTTGCATTTTTTTTTTGGAACAGGTTGCACTCGAGGGCCTTTCCAAGAAGATAGGTTAATCCCTTTTCGGTAAGAGATAGAAAAGAGTCTGGACAAAATGAGTGATAGTTCATTAGCGCAGCTCTTTAACACAATGGCAGGTATTCCGTCCGGTCCTGATGCCTATTGCGCATCTAGCTTTTTGAGGATTGCACGAATATCGCGGTGATGAAATTTAACTGGTAGTAAGGAAAAACTTACCCTGGAGCTAATATGTACAGAAACCACAATATTTTGGTAGGTGTAATGAGAGTTAAATTAAAAATATTACAAAAGAAAAACGGTACGATGTATCAAGGATCAGAGATCCCAATGTTAACATTACAATAAACGAACAACTAACTCAAAGCCTAAAACACATCAACATTTCCGAGGACATAGATGTTACTTGGACAACACTAAAGGAAACCATCGTTGGAATCTTAGATCAGAATCTCTTAAATAATAATTGTAGACAGAGTAAACAAGAATGGATGACTGCCGAAATTCTAGAGCTGAGCGACCAACACAGGGCATGTAAATCACGAGATATCCATCGATATAAACAACTTTAACGCGAAATTCGTAGTAGATGCGTTGTAGCTAAAGAAAATTGGCCGAATGCTAAGTGCCAAGAAATGGAAGAGTTGCAGAAAAAAACACGACTCATTCAATCTATATAAGAAGATCAAAGAAACAATAGGCATAAACAGAAAAAGTAACGGCGGATGTTTAGTAAATGTTGATAACACACTTATAACCAACATCACTGATAAAATAAAAACATGGCAGCAATATATCTACGATCTATTCCCTGATGACAGACTAAGTCAACACATCTTCCAAGTATTATAAGAGAAGAGGTAATACAGGCCATTCATCAGTCAAAGAATGGCAAAGCAAGGACCCGATAATGTTTGTGTAGACTTACTCAAATTAGCAGAGTTTGATATTGCCAGAATTCTCACTGATCTTTTTAACAACATATACAGCTCCGGAAGAATACCTAAAGATTGGCTAAAGTTTACTTTTATTGCGTTACCAAAAAACCTAACGCCAAAAGATGCTCCGATTACCGCACTCTAAGTTAAGATAATTCACAACCGAATAGATAAAAAAATGCAAAAAAATATGTCCGACACATAGTTTGGATTCATAAATGGCTTGTGAACCAGAAATGCTCTATTTAGCATTCAGGTATTCATTCAGAGATGTCTTGACATGAATAAGCCGATATGCATGTGATTCATAGATTACGAAAAGGCTTCCGATAAAGTTCAACATACATAAATGTTACAACTTTTACATAGAATCGGGCTGGATCAACGGGACATAAGAATTATCGCCAATCTCTATTAAAAACATCGAGCTTCAGTTTAAGTAGAAGAACAGTTCATGGGGGAAATAGAAATCCAAAGAGGAGTAAGACAGGGCTGTGTGCAGCGAGCAAAGCCAACGAACTAAAAATTAACATAAAAAGACTAAATTAAATGGTTGTTTGTAAACGGAGAATTGATAATTTCTACATAAAGTTGGGAAACGAAAATATTGAATGCGTGCAGACGTACAACTATCTCGGATGCTGCCTGAACGCTGAATGGGATATTGGACAGGAAGTGTGAATTCGCATTGAAAAAGCCCGTAATGCGTTTATCAAAATGAAGCAACTTTTAACCTGTCGACAACTAAAGCTAGATCTGAGGCTGCGTCTAGTTAGATGTTACATCTTTCCCATACTGCTCTACGGATTGGAGGGGCGGACATTGCTGGACCGGCACTGTAAGAAAATCGAAGCATTTGAAATATGAGTTTATCGAAGTATGCTTAGAATTGCCTGGACCGAACGAGTACTTAACGTTGAAGTACGCAAACAGATAACCAAAATCGAAGTCTTAGGGATAATAAAGTGCCGTAAGTTCGAATATTTCGGACATATCATGAAAGGTGAAACATGTCGCTTAATGCAGTTAATCAGGGAAAAATAGAAGGACGCAGAGCACCAGGACGCCGACAAACATCTTGGCTGAAAAACCTAAGGGAATGGTATGGTAAAAGCACCAGATCATTGTGTGCAACAGTCTCTAAGATACAAATTGCCAGAATGATAGCCAACCTACAAGAGAAGACGGCACCAGAACAAGAGAAGTCTTGACGTTAGATATGGTGGAGAGAGCCTTGCCATGGGGGACGTTTAAGGTAGAGTGCGATGAAAACATTTCGGCGGGCATGTTTGCTTTTTCTTTAGCTGTAGTCCCCGTGACGCCGTGTTCGTCTGCGAAAGGAGTGAGAGGTGTTTTTGTAAAGTTATTACTTACCGTCTTAGCTACTGATCAGAAATTCCTGGAGCCACTGGGGTATTCCAATAGTTTAGTCCTGATCTTTTGAATATGTTTGCCTTAGTTTTTTAAGTCACACTGTAACAGTCTGAATTTGCCAGTGTAAAAGATTTTAAATTTTATTTTATATGCTATATTTTGTGGTAAGAATTATTGAATATTAACCTCTTCGGTTAATTAATTTTAAATTCACGTATTCGATTTGTTGCCAATAAGCTTAATGTTGCAGCATTTACTAAGGTAAATTAATTTTATTCTACATACGGTTAATAATATATTTGTACTAGCTTTTATAACACTGTTATGGTCTTAAGAATCTATTTTGATCATCCCTTTCTCTTATGTTGTCCTCAGGCACTTTGTGACAATATTTATTTTAGTTGATAATCTGTGGCTCGCTTAGTTTTGATCAAACAACTAAAATAAGATATTATGTTATTAGTTTAACTTTGCTTATTTACGTTACACTAATTATATTTGCTTACCGTTCTGTATTTTTAAGGACGGAGTTAATAAAGCCTACCTTTGAGCCTTCTTAGATCCGTCAAATTCATATTCTACTTTCGGTTTAAATATTTCACTTCTAATCTCAGGCTAATAACTTTTTGGGGGCACTGATTTGCTTCACTTCTAATCTCAGGCTGATAACTTTTTGAGACCACTGATTTGCTTTGAGATACTCATATATATCTTTTCACGCGGCATGTTGTAACTTTTATAATATTCGGTTGGTAGCCACCTCTCACTCCTAAATAGCAGTAATGGGCTATTTTTCCCATAATTGTTGATGTCGATTTGGATTTTTAAAGGTTTATTATTTCGTTTAAGAATATTTCTTATTAAACGAGAACTAAGTCGTTTATTATCTTAGAATTATTCTTCGTAACGATTCGTTAGGCATTTCTCGGCACTTACACTTTTTCTGATTTAACGTTTTTTCTCTAATTTCATGGAAGTGGCAAAGGCAAATTGACTGAAACCGATGCCTCGTTCTTCTAGAAATACCTGTCGGGAATAGAGGAAGCGTTTTGCTCTTAGGGCAGTCATAGAGGACTCAACTTTTTGTATTGTGTTAATACTACCCTTCTATGGGACCTGTGAGTGAGCCCCTAATTAGTGCTTGACACTACCAAGTTATTGGGATATTCGTACTGCACTAGGTAAGATTTTTCTGGATTTTTTTTTTATTGCCTGAGAAGCACATGGTCGCCATAACGCTAAAGTATATTTTCCATTATTTCTAGAGGCTTTCCGAGCTCATCTTACAAAACTGAGGCAGTTGATCCTCCAGCAACCCTCCAACTCGAGAGAGGTAATTATTGCTAAAGTTTTATTTGTCTAATTTAATGATTTAATTGCCTTTATCTGTGTTAACTTTTTGCAAACCATTTGCATTGCATTCCATGCGATATTTTCCCTATTTCCTTTTATCATATCTGAACTTTTTTTAATGTGACTTTAGTTTTGATCATATGGGGAAGTTTATATTATTCGGGGGTGGTTCATACCTATTTCCTTTCATATTCAAGTTGTTTGCACCTTTTGTATCTCTTTTATTTGCTGATGGTACTGAAAATCCGTTGATAATTTTTGGGGGATTTGTTTTATAAAAAAATATAGGGGCTATAATTTCTTCATTAAAGTAAGGGGCTTGGTCTAATTAGTATTAGGTTATTTACAGGGTTTTATCACTGGGCTACCCCGTTGCAAGTTTTATCACCGGGCTACCCCCACTGCAAGTTTTATCACCGGGCTATCCCACTGCGAGTTTACCACCGGGCTATTGAGTCCACTGCAAGTTTCACTACCGGGGATAGAAGCCAGTACCTGATTTTTGCTACAGGTGTCCTCCACCAGAGGTACCTCTTTTACCTATCTATACTGCTGAGCTGAGCAATCTTACCAGCAGCCGACCTTTAACCGGATCTAACGGGGTATAGTATAGTATGTTTTAATGTAATCTCATTTATTTTTCTTGCCGATTGATATAATCGTTCTTAATATTTAAATATAAATAAAGCTTTGACGGCCAAGCTTTAAGATAGCTTTCATTAATTTTATTATTTTTTATTCATTTATCTGGTCGATTGATTTAATTGCTGTGGCCTTTATTAATTGATATTATTATTACTACATTGATAATTAGTGCAGCTACTAGTTAAAGTATTTGTATATGTAATAATCTTAGGTTAACCAAAGTGATCACTTCGGATTGTGGTGTTTAGAGCGTTTAGGTGTACAGCATACAGTACCGAGTTTACCAACAGAATTGGTCTCAATACAATCGTCATATTGTACCCTCATTATTCATTACCTAATAGTTTTTTTAATCATTCCTTTGCTTTAAATTGCTTTTAAATTTCACTGTTAGTTTGCTGCTGTTTAAATTTAAAAAAAAAACCTAGAGGCCAATAGATTGATCCTAAAGTTAAGATTGTGTTTTCTTGTTTAATAAACGCGCCTAACAACCCCGTACAACACCAGCGGAGCTTTTCCAGTCTAGCTGGTAGAACTGGTGACGTTCATGAACTCCACTCCTGGAGCCGGGTATTGCAAACACGGCTCTCCGGTGTTAGGTTTGTTTTAATTAAAATCTTTACTTACTTGCCTTTTAACATTAATTAGAAAATCGTGTTGCAACGCGTTTGCATTCGTTTCTCGCTTCGGCAAAATAACTGCGACTTTTTAGTACTTGTAGGCTTGCCTTTTCCTACCTACAGCTCTTTCGCATCATCTGTGAACCAGAGCTTTCCTTTTGATGGTAACTTGATGGAATTTGGGATGCATACTTCTATTCTCGTAAATATTGCCTAATCTCTTCGCATTATACTGATGGGTCGTTAGTGCCAAAGCAGATGTCGAGCCAATGAGCATCTAAGTAGAACTCTCTTAGACCGTCCCAGTTTGCACAATTGTAATGCTAGATTTTACAACGCAATGATGGATCCTTCTGTAATTCACAAACCGTTGCGTTGTAATAAGTTTGCGGTCTGAAGTGCCTAATGGCGGACTAACTGTAATTGTGTACTAATCAGGATTTGTGGTTAGAAAATTCGCCCCCCTCTGAGATCTGTGTTGGTTCATGTACAAGTTGAGTGAGCCCGCAGCTGATGGCAAATGCTTCAGCTTCTCTACCTTCGTTGTCGGTCTTGTTGTGATGTTTCAGTCAGTTACCCACTAAGCAAAAATCTATTTCAGTTTCGTTCAAATAACGTTTTCTTGTTGCATTGTTACGTTATTTATTTTGAAACATTTGCATTGCAGTTTCATTACATAGTCGTCATAAGCCCCGCAACATAACAAAATCGCATTTAAGTTAAAAAGTTACTTCTATGCTACGTTTCAAAAACACATCAAAGACGTAACATTTTTATTACAAATACGATATCATTAAACGTAATATTTTCGTTAAACACTAACTAACATTATTAAAACGTTTCCATTTTAGCACATTGATGAAACAAAAGAATACCTGCATTGTTAAATATAACATTTATGTGCTTGTTGTTAACCTGTCCAAAAGTAATTATTTTTTGTATTTTAATGGCAGCTATTGTAAAACCAGTTTTAGTGTCCATATTTTCAACACCGGTTGCTGATAACTAGAGATTAAATTTGTTAACTGGGGTTGGAAATATCGCCACTAAAACTTGCATTTAAATCAAGTTGTCAGCAAATTTTAAAAAATATTCTAAATATCAAAATATTACAATGTAATAGAAAATTTATATGTGTATACAGAGTTCAACAACATTTTGGTGAAAGCAAGTTCTTACTAAAATTCTTTTCCCGTGCGTGTGCCACTATTGCTATCTCTAAAAAGGTAAGTACGACTGTCAATTAAATAAGAGAAAAGTTGCCCTTTTTGTTGCTCATTCAAGGTCCATCTACAGTGTTGGCAAATTTCATTTATATAGTTTCTAAGATACAGGGTGATTTATGAAAGATGCCTAAAAATAATTCGTCGATTGTTACAAAAAGTGTTCATTTTCGAGGCACAGTTTAAATTCGAAAGTTTTATAATTTTTTTCACTCGAAACATGGTGTCTTCAAATTTCACCTCCGGAGTTTCGTGTCCAGGTCACCACCATCAACTTAATTTTCTTAAATACGGACCTGGATTTCTTATTTCAGATTTTAAGACATTGATGTCTAAAGGTGCGTCCAGACTTGTGACAAAACCCCGTGATGTGACAGCGTCGCGAACATTTTCACGACGAGGCGAACTTCGATGTCTTCGTGTCATCGTCGCCTGTCATCCCCGCGTGTCATCGTCGCGTATCATAGTCCCGTTCACAGCGTTCCGCTCATTTAAATAAAAAACAGTCGATGATCATGGACGTTGCAGCAGCAGCGTACATAGTTATAGATCATTTATCGCGTACTTCTATAAATGTTAACGTTGTCTCCTGTCCCCATTCCATCTTGATATTAAAAAAACAAATACTCATTCGAAACAAAAATAGCCGCTACACTGGTTAAAATTCAATTAAATATGCAAAACGTTCTGATGATACGCGGTCCCGTCCAGACTTGTCGAACCAAGCGGCGTAGCATCCCTTTGATGCGACGCTAAAAGACCGACAGGACATGGAACGGACTGATGACACGCGGTAAACGCAGCGATGTGACGCGTTGCGGTTACGGGGTACCGTCCAGACTATACGCGACGAGGTTCGCGGCGGTGTCACGATACGCGGTCTTGTCACAGGTCTGGACGCACCTTAAAAACCAATGACATATCGCACTTATTCGAAAAAATACTTTTTTCACTTTTTATTTAATTCCTACCAAAATTCCCTTTTTATATATCTCTAACACATGATGTTCTTATGGAAAGTGCCAATAATATGAATTTTTCGAATTTGTCGTCATTGGTTTTGGGACATCAGAAGGTCTTAAAATCTGAATTAAAAAATACAGGTCCGTATTTAGGAACATTAGGTTGATAGTGGTGGTCCGAACACGAAACGCCGGGGTGAAGTTTGAAGACACCATCTTGTAGAGTGGAAAAAATTATACAGCTTTTGAATTCAAACTCTGTCTCGAAAATGGACAGTTTTTGTAATAATCGACGAAATATTTTTAGACCTTTTTTCATAAATAATCCTCTATCTTAGAAACTAACAGGAATTTGACAACACTGTAAACGGATCCTGAATGGGCAACAAAAATGTCAACTTTTCTCTAATTTAATCGACCTCGTAGCAGTTACCGTTTCAGAGATAGCAATAGCGGCACACGCTTTTTAAGACACCCTGTATATTATAAAATTGCTTAAACTTTAATATTTAATGATCAAATTTATAACACAGGCAAGTTTTTGTTTAGTCTAGAAATTTTAACTTGTTATTGATTATTGACGAGATGTAGGAATAAAAAAATAAAAAACATATAAACAAGGGATATTTTATATTTTAATAATTTTATTATTAAAGTATGCACATGTGTATTTTAGTGCCAATTGTTGTGCCTCCCTTTTGCATCTCTGACTGGCGTGGCGAAACCAATCCATTACGGTCACTTCGAATTTTTTATCCGTAACATTAAAAGCTTTCTGCACTGCTCCTAGAAGTAAACCAAAAAAGCTTTTTTAAAACAACAAATTATCGAAGACGACGTAGGTACAAATCGCTTTTCTAAAAATGTGATTCCTCTGTAATTTTATTAATTTTTCGTTATTGCATTATGACTAGACTTCGGAATCAAATGCAAGTTTAAGTTTAATAATAAAATATCCAATATCCTCAACTGGAAAAAAAAAATCTTTAAAATTTCAATATTTAAAATTTGAAGAGCAAAAAATATTTATAAAAAATATGATTATTTTACTTCGACAAAAATAACGTTTTATTTGCGGAAGAGAAATTTCTACAATAAAACACATGGGATCTACTTACGCACTATCTTATAAGTTGTTCAAAATGTTGTCCATTTTCCTATAAGCAATAATAAGCTCTGTTTTCGAACTCCTCCCTAACATTTCGGAAAACTTCACCGCGAATTAACCGGCATTCTGCTGCAATTCTCCTTTTAAGATCATCAATATCAGCAGGTTGTGTTTTATAAACAATGGATTTAAGATGTCCCCGAAGAAAGAAGTCTAAGGGTGTTAAATTCTTTGATCTTGGAGGCCATTCAATTGGTCCCCTTATGCCAATCCATCTATCCGGGAATCTCTCGTTTAACCACTGTCGGACCGAAAGAAAATAATGAGGTGGAGCACCGTCCTGTTGGAATGTTAACAAATCCTCCTGTAAAACTGAATTATTACCCTCTGCATCAATTTGAGTTTCTAGCTCATGGGTGATAAGAGGATCAATAGTCTCTTCAAGTATATTAAGGTACAGATCACCTGTCAAGTTTCCTTCAATAAATAAAGGAACAATAATGGCATTTCCAAGAATACCAGCCCAAACATTAACTTTTTGAGGATATTGTGTATGTCCTTATCGAAAAATATACGGATTTTCGTTACTCCAATATCGACATTTTTGTTTGTTAACATTTCCATTTAGAAAAAATGAACATTCATCGCTGAAACAGATATTGGGCAGAATATTAGGGATGGCGTTGACTTGACGACTCATGAATTCACAAAACTCTATTCTTCTATCAAAATCATCGTCGTAGAGTTCTTGAAGTATCTGCATTTTGTATGGATAGAGTTTATGCATTTTCAGTGCTTTTCTTACAGTCTCGTGTGATATTCCTGTCCCTTCTGCTACTGTCCGCAAGGAGTTTGTGGGCTCTGCAGCAAATAATCCCAAAACCTCAATTTGAGCTCCTTCATTCATCACTCGTAGGTTATTTCCTTTTCTATTACTCACCGAACCAGTTTCGGAGAATTTTGCCACCAAATCCAACACATATCTGTGACTTACTTCACGATTTCGATTTCTTTCATTGAAAACCAATGCCGTCTTTCGTGCGCACTTTCTAACCTCTCCATAAATGAAAATAATTTCAGTTCTTTCTTGAAGAGAATAAACCATTTTAGTAATAAAAGTTATCACTGAACAGCCCAACAAGCAAAAGCGAATTAACAATAATATTCCTGTTTTGGCTACATATTTTAAATTTGCTGACCTTGTTTTTTCTTTGGTAAAAAACAACGTATTTTTAGAATTTGTTGATAGAATAGTAACTTTGATGTAAATTTTTCGAGGTTACTTTGCCAATCCCCAAATAAAGTTTGAAACGGTGCCACCCATGGACGTAGCGGGAGGGAGGCAGGGGAGGGCCATACCCCCCTCCCCCTGGAAGTTGCCACTTATTGGAATTTGAGAAAAAAAAAACGTTAATATTTATGATGTTTTGTGTTTATTAGTATTTTCTTCCGGTCCGACAGTGGTTAAACGAAAGATTCCCGGATAGATGGATTGGCAGAAGGGGACCAATTGAATGGCCTCCAAGATCACCGGATTTTACACCCTTAGACTTCTTTCTTTGGGGACATCTTAAATCCATTGTTTAAAAAACACAACCTGCTGATTTTGATGGTCTTTAAAGGCGAATTGCAGCAGAATGCCGGTTAATTCCCGGTGAAGTTTTCCAAGATGTTAGGGAGGGGTTCGAAAACAGAGTTTATTATTGTTTACAGGAAAATGGAGAGCATTTTGAACAACTTATAAGATAGTGCGTAAGTAGATCCCATGTGTTTTATTATAGAAATTTCTCTTCCGCAAATAAAAAGTTGTTTTTGTCGAAGTAAAATAATCAATAAATAGATTTATTTTTATGGCAGTGGCACACACACTAAATGGAGACTCTATGGCGCTCGACGAGCGGTGTGTGTGCGAAGATGTTGATTGACACGGTTCTTGAACAATTGTAGGTTGTAATTAGTGGGAAAAAGATGTCCTGGGAGTGAGTTCCACAGTGATGCAGTGCGCCAGACAAAGGAGTTCTTGTAAAGCGATGTTCTGGGCGTTTCCAGTTGTACGACGAACTGGTGCGCTCTTGCCGTCTGTCGTGACTGTCTGACAGGAGTTGCCAGAGGCGGGATGAGGCGGGCCAAATCCTGGGAACATCTGCCGTGAAAGTATCTGTAAAACAGAGACATCTCGGCCACATGTCTGCGGGTCAACTCCGGGTCGCCGACAAGACGCACAGCTCTCGTCTGAATGGAATCCAGCAGATTTAGAGTGTGCTTTGGTGCGGCACCCCAGATATGTGAGCAATATTCTAATATGTGAGCAATATTCTTATTATCTGTACCTGTTATTCAACGATTTTAACGGTGTAACCTACTTTTCTAATCATTTGTACTACAAGGAGACCCAATGCAATAATTTTTGTGTAAACACTAACCTGAAAACCAAAATCTCAATGCAGGCAAGTTTAATTGTTTCTGCAAATTTGAAACACGATTATTCCTAAACCTCTGAACAAAAAGCAACAAAGTAGGATACCACTGAAAAAAGAATTGAACGCCCTTTAAAACGATGTGCCACTTGACCCCCATTCACATTTAAGATTCTAATGGTGACATCTGCCCCTCTTAGGGGGTTGAAACAAGAAGGCTAAAGTGTCACCCTTACAAATAAAATTGACGTGTCTTTCCGATTTTTCATATTTTTAACTGCAAGAATGATATTAAGGGTGGGAAGTTTTCAAATTGACACCTCGTATTCCATTAGGTTAAATTCAAATTTTACGAACCGCCTGACATCATGCGCCGACTGGATGAATTTGGAGGGACGATTTAGCATATCTTCTTTTCTTTGTATCATGGGTTCACACCCTATTCAAATATAAGTCCTTGCAGTGTCGTGCATTAAAATGTATTCATTTCCAATAAATGAAGCATATGAAACCACAGCTTCTTGAAGGACATCTGGCATGTAACTAGAACTGCGTTTTTTTACAAACAAAAGGCCAGTACGTGCTTCACTTGAAATTTCAGTCCACACTTTAACAAACCCTGACTGGTTTGAGACACGTTAGAAAGTCTGCACTCGGAAAACCTTTCATATTGTCGTCTGTGTGCTTCTTCATGTTTATTATTTTAATATTTTCAGGTGACCACAGCAAAACCCAGATTCAACAGTAAGTATTTAAAAAATTTGAGATATTGATATAAATCAAAAAACAAAATGTTGAGAATTAATGGAACTTTATTACATAGTGCATGATAATTTGACCAGGATAATAATTGTTGTGGAGTTTTTTTATATGTTTTATTATATTTATCTTTCAAGTCCAAATAAAAATATTATATTCTTTTGGACAAATTTTTTGTAATCTATGTATCTAGGAATAGTAATAGATAAAAGAAAGGGGATAGGGTTAGAGACAATACACTGTTAAACTTATTTTTTGTCGGTTTTAACTGTTCGACCATTCCAATGCTATTTTAAAATTTAAAACAAATAATATAGGTACCAAAGTAAAATTTCAATGCCTAAAAGAATCATAGTGACGGAGACTGAACCATTGAAACTGGCCTCGAATAAAATTCTCACAAACCCTAACGTGCAGTGGACCGAAAAACGAATAACTTTCTCTCTGAGGTTCCACCTCCTCTGGACATATTTCCCTTTTACATTATTTGTAGTTTGCGTTGATGAACGAAATTCTTGGGATAGAAATACTTAGGCACGCTCGCTAAATATTTTACGCGAATATCACCTGTATTAAATAAATAGTCAGGTAACTTTATTATATCAACAATAGTCAAGGCAGCTTAGATTTTGTATGAATGTCACGTGGTCGCGAAATCAAAAGTACATAGGCGCACGCGAGTTGTCTTTAACCAGTGATCGTTTAGTTTCAATAAGAGTGCGGTAAGCCGCGTGTTTTACACTTCTTATCAAAACATCGCGGATTATTTCTTCATAATTAGAGAAATCTTCTTTGGTTCTTACTTGTGTCTGGTGGAAATAATATAACTTATGATCAGCTTATTTTAATATTGTCCACTTAGTTTAAATATGTATAATTCCAACTCTAATTGATAATAGAAGAACTTTGTAGAAACATTAAAAATACAATTATCTTTCATACATTTGGTAGCGTATCGCAAAGATGGTGTTTAAACACGGTGAAATGAATATAGCTGATAATGAAAAAAAAATCCCTCCTCCACCTTATGAAGAAGAAATTGTCCCTCCAACAGGTAAATATATTTTAGTAATTAACATAAGTTATTTTTCTATACAATATCAAACTAATTTTCGTTGTGAATCTATACAATAAGTTGCATCCAAGTTTAAAATTTAAATTTATCTGCAAACTCGTTTTTTGCTATAGGTACAATAATTTCATTCTAGATATTATTATGTTCTATATTATTGAGGTGGCTTCACAAACATTAGACAAACTTGCCTTTTTCTACACCCTAGTCCTAATTAATGATTCTAAAAAAGCTGCAAAACTGAAAAGAACTTGAAAATGCTTGACGTTTCGAGGAACAAATCTGCTTCTGTGGTCAAAAACGGAAAATCTAAAAATAAAAATATTTAGTAGATGAAATTATAACAGTAAAATGCTCGTGCACTGTTAAGTTTTGAATTTGACTTGTATTACCCTCCCAAAAACACAAAAAGTCGTACCATATAAAAATATAAAATGACGTGTTAAGCAGTTTTTTAAAATGGCAAATAGTTTTTATCTTCACTCTTAGAGGGTTGCTTCATTCCCTGAAATTCAAGTTTTGAATGATTCCTTGTTACCGAACCCCTACCTCTTATTTTTGACATTGGAGGATTATTTCAAGCATTTTTATAAAGAATTTGCAAAATTTTGGCCTTATGTTTTTTTTACGTCCTAAAACCAATATCTATGCTAGGAGTTAAAATTCTAGTATAAGGAATTCCAAGCAATTTTTAATACGTGGTAGACTTACATCTCAAATATACACAAATGATGTACTATGGAAAATATTAAATTAAGGTGTTTTGAGATTTGTTTTAATTAGCAAATACATTTTGACATAATAAATATTTTAAGGGTGATGTCTCAACTTCCTAGAATAAAAATTTGACACGTTTTGGCTTAACGTTTTTCTTAAAGCAATATGTATGACATTGTTTAATATTTTAGTGTAAGGAATTTCAATTAATTTTTAATATAGGGAGTTTTCACCTCCTCGCATTACCGTCTCAGATATGCAAAAGAATGGTATACTGTGGTGTCACGTCCTAAAACCAATATTTATGCTAGGTTTTGACATTCTGGTATAAGGAATCCCAAGCAATTTTTAATCCGTGGCAGATTTACCATCTCAAATATACAAAAATGATATACTATGGAGAACTTTAAATTAAATTAAGGTGGTTTGCGATTTGTTTAAATTAGCAAATACATTTTGAGATAAAAAATATTTTAAGTGTTGTCTCAACTTCTTAGTATAAAAATCTTGACCCATTTTAGCTTGACGTTTTTCTCACGGTCTAAAAGCAATATGTATTACATTGTTTATATTTTAGTGTAAGGAATTTCAACTAATTTTTAATATGGGGTAGTTTTTCATCTCCATTCATCGCATTACCCTCTCAGATATGCAAAAGTATGGTATACTGCGTAAGAAAAATTAAATTAAATCAATATGTTTCGCAATTCTTATGTCTCTGATAAACATAAAAATATCCCTGAGGATTATTCTGTTGAATAATTGGGATAACTCTACATGACCGCATTCTCGGCTGAAATTGTTTCTAGCCAGAAATATTTGAAATTCATTTAACTTAATGGCTGTAATGAAAAAGTAATATTGGCTGATGCTAATGAAAAAGTAAGCGAAATCAAGAAACAGTATTTCCTAGTACATTTATAATTGCACTTGATTTTGTGTTATTAGCTGCCATTTACGATAACTTTGGCCATTTTGTGTATGTATCTAATATTGTTTTAAAATATATTTACTAAATATTGTACTCAGAGGAAGAGTTCCATCTCATTTAAACAAGTCTCACAAAATTTAATTACAGTTTCAGTATCATTATTTTATATGACACCACCATGAATAAGAAGGAACCAAACTTTTTGTTTTCACCATTTCTAGGTGCGTGGAGTGTAAACTATTTCAGAATATATTTTTTGTAAATTTGCAAGAACAACAAGCTTAACCTTTAACATTAAAGACCAATTTACTACATAGTAATTATTCTGTAGTGAATATTAGGATTTTTTTTTAATTTCGGCACAGACTCAAATCAAAAATCCTATGCCACTCAATGTGTGCGGTGAAGATGGTGGACGTTGGACTTGAAGCGCTGTAGGTTGTAGTTTTCGGGAAAGACGTTACTCGGTTGCTTTCATACGAAATTTTCTATGACAGTCTTAAATTAACATAATTACCAACTTGTATTAAAATATAGTATGTTTCATTTTTGAACTGTTCTTAAATAACTGACAGCTCAGAGTCGGATGCGATAAAACTGAAATTCAAAATATCTATATGAAACTCTTTTAGCTCTTCCTTCAAGGGTAAACGTGATAAATAATCAGCCCCATTTTTTGGTAATTTGAAGGGCTGGTGTTTATTTATTACCAATGAATTATTATGAATTATCAAAACCCTAACTACATTACTTAAAGATTTTTCCGGGAGATTTTAAACATATCAGGCTATGTTAGTTGAGTTTCTTATTTTGTTGTATTTTAGAACATCTTGATTTCTTAGTCGTGCCCAATAAGTATTCTCTCAGGAATTCTCAGTTTTAGATATCTAGTCTAGATATCTGCAGCTGAGAAATTGACATAGTGCGGTATATAGTCTGCTAGAATTGCGAAAACTTAAAGAATTACTTTAAAATAATTTTAGAAGAAGAACGTTAAGTCAGAGTTTACAGAATAATATTTTATTCTGCAAACTTTGGTTTAGTTTATTATTTGTACTACATTAAAACCAATGTGAGTTTTTCATCGACTGCAAGACATAATAACTGTTGAATTCATCGGAAGCACAAATTTTAATATTTTAGGCTGTTTCACTGAAATTCTTCAGAATAATATAGACGAAAGCCTAAAAATGTTATACTTTCGATTTGCCGAAATTTGACATCGAACGATTGATAATGTAAAACCAAAATATGTAACTGCGAACCGTTTCGCTTTAAATCAAACTGTTTTTATTCCACAGGGTGTCAAAATTTGAAAATGCCATTTTTCAATCGTCAATATCTCGAGAACATTTAAAATTTGACATAAGGTTTGAAATATCAAATAAGCCTAGTGTCGAAAGAAAAACAGGTTATTTCTTGTGAAGCATTAAAAATGTTTTTTTCTTTCATAAATATTACGTAAGTAGGATAATTAATTGCTTTTTTTTCAAATTACTATCATAAATAAGCATTATAAATAATTGTACTACGTTACTCATTTAAATGGTTTTGCAGTTATAATAATACGGAAGGCAGTAGCGCCAAGTGGAGTTTGTATAGCATGCTACTTAAATATGATTAAAATTTCGTGTAAAATTCAAAAATTGAGTAATATAGAGAGTCATTTAGAGAAATTAAATTCACACAAGTTTCGGAACAAAATGTGGCAACAACAGCGATATCAACATTGGATCTGGAACGTTTTCGTATATATTTTAATAAATTGATTTAAATCTTTTATTAGTTAGAATGATGGTATTCTAGCTATAACTTACAATGTAAAAATAATTCGCCACTCTGATAAAATGAACAGGTTAAATACAAAATGCTTTTTTGCTGGTTCAAATTAAGGAAATTTAAAATAAAAAATTCAGTATCGACCAAAGGAGGTCTTATTGACAATAATTGCCATTGGGAGGGGGGAATTTTCAATAAAAATTCACATGTTGCACACTGGGTAGCCAACAGCTGCAATCTAGTGTACTAATTACATGCAAGTTCAAAAGTTCAATAATATGTCGAACATTACATTTGACAATATATGCTTTAATTTACCACATGTTTCCAATACTATTATCATTTGACAATTTTCTCCTACGTTCACTAACGTTATACAATTTCTGTAATAATTTTTTTGCTTCCCGTCTTTTCAAATAAACATCTAGTACAGCTTATTTCTTAATTCCTATTTTTATTCGTTTCACACTGTCCTTACGAAGACTACGAAGAAGTGTTTTTTACTAAAATTTTTAGTTGGATTTTACCTGTTAAAATTGTTTCTTATGTTTATCCCCCGATTCGAAATTCTAGATCCGCGCAATTATGTGCAGTAAATGCTTAATAGGTGAATAGGTGAGGTTACGTGTGAAACAATTTATTACAATGAATTGGACTGCTTATACAATTATGTTATTCTTTATGCCTTCCTGTCGTAATTAAATAATTTCGTACATCCTATTGTTATAAATCGCATGGATGATTAACCGTGGTAAGATATTAATCGGTTCCTTATCTGTTATTAGGTCAGTCATGTTTCACTGAGGAGTTTTTTGGCGATGAATATTTACCTTTCACTTACTTAAAAATTTCAAACTTGACAAATTGCAAATACTTTCTAGGAACGAGACTTATATTTTCCTACATAACGTTTTTATTTCTAGATTTTACTTTTCAAAACGAAGTCAGATTTGCTTTCGATGCACAAAAATTATATTTTAGTTATTTTCAAGGTTTTTTTACTTTGGTTAGAGATCAATAAATAGGGCTTTCCACTTTGAGACATGGGCATACGGGGTCATATGGATTACATATTCAAGTGACATGAAAGGTACCTAAATATTTACTTTCAAAAGATGAATCCACCACCACAAAATAAAACATCCCTACAATAAAAAACATATTTTTATCATATAAAATAGTAAAGATTAATTTATTTTTAGTTGCATCGACTTGTCAGAGTTTTCTTGTCTCGATTTCGTTTACTACAAAATAGAAATATGTATTATTGAGATCAGCATATCTTATTAAAATACAAAAAATCACTTTCTACTTAAGACTCAAATGATTGATTATGGATAGTTTAATACATAGGTTGATTTAAGCTTATTCACTTAATATTATATCCTGTTTACTTTTCATGATAGCGGATAATCGATCTAAGTGAGCGAAAAAGGCCAAGATAGAGAAAATACGTAAAAAATAGATGTCTGAATTCAATAGATTATTTCGCATGATCCCATTTTATAGCTTGCCTAGAAAGAATGTATAGTTTATAGGAATCTCGGGAAAGTACCACTTTTACTTCTAATGCTCCATTCTATTTTTTCTTCAAACACTAAAATATTGGATTAAGCTTAAAATGCTTAGAACCTTCATAATTCCCGAGCGGCTGCTAAAGACTTCAGAAAAAGTAAACAGTTATCAACAGCCAACGATATTTATTTATTAAAAACATTGTCGAGATAGGCTTGAAAATTGACAGACATGTCATATAAAAAATTATAGAATCAACCAATGAGGTGAAGTAAGTAAATTCGTTTTTTTATTGGATAAAATGTATCCAATCAAAAAACGAATTTACTTACTTCACCTCAT
Source organism: Pissodes strobi (assembly GCA_016904865.1). Lineage (NCBI taxonomy): Eukaryota > Metazoa > Arthropoda > Insecta > Coleoptera > Curculionidae > Pissodes > Pissodes strobi. The sequence continues at coordinate 104,698 of MU182896.1, read as the reverse complement.
TGGTTGATTCTATAATAAATAACAAAAAAAATAAGCGAGTCTGCTAGTACTCGAGACATTGATGTACCATATCCTATATCGACATCATCGACATGAAAATCTAATGCGACTTTAGGCCCCGTGACGCCTGAATATAGGCAACCACTTATTTGAAATTGGTTGCCTATATTCTGGCGTTAGAAAGAACACGTTTTACACTAACGGTTACAGACAGCCTGCAAAAACACATTCCTATCACAGATACCGCCTGATGTGCGTTGTTTAATGTTTACACTTGTAACGTTTGCATTAGAATGTCTAATATTACACTTCACGCATAGCAAACCGCTCGCTTCGCTCGCTACAGGGGCGTAACGGGGATCCTTTAATAATACTTACTGGCAGCTTCAATTGGAGTGCATTAATTCACTGCACAAATTTGACACGAAAATCTATTGCTACCAGGAATAACATCAACCACATATTATTCACTACCAGCTAGTTTTGGGGCGGCATCCTTTGACTTGGGAAAGTCAATAACCAAATTTTGCACATTTTAGAAGAGGGCCATGACTCAATATTGTTTTAAACGTCTGGGCATCTGAATAATACTTTAACAGTTAGTTTAGTTTAAGATATGCTTTTTATCGTCTAAAATTCATTTAAAAACGATTTTAAATGGCAAAATTGTATAAAAATCCGAAATTTCCGGACTTTATTAGGACGATAGCCGTGCATGGCTTCGGACGAAATTGTCGTGGATTTTGAAGGGAGAATTCATTTTAAATTCAACCGTCTTTTAAAAATAAGCTGTACTATGGATCCAAATACACTGAGAATATAATATAATGAATATCTAATACCGTCCGATATAGCGGCTAGCTTTTTAGAAGCGTCATTTGAGTCGTTGCAATCGCGGCCGTCCTAGATTAGCTTGCTCCTCAATGCGCATGGGTTATAACGTCACATCGGTTTACACAATCCGTCCCCACAGTTGCGTCCACACAGTTCCGTCCCATTTGCCGATATTTACGGTATGAGGCCGCGTAAGATGTTTACACATCAAAACTCTTATTGCCGCTGGTAGTCCGCAAAAGTGGAAATTTTGCTTCATCTATTGGGTGATAAAAAGAATGCTTTTCTGACGTTTGAACCAAAAATACATTCTTTTTCTTTATCAAACCATACATGTCATTATTTACTAATGCAGAGAACATTTAAGTTCAAATATTTATTAATAATTTAAACTGGAGTGCCTGAAATTATAGTATATTATGATATAAGTGTATAAGAGGGCCTTTAAAGCACGTGCGACATATTTCAAAACACGACGCGCAGCGGAGTGTTTTGTAAGTCGCAAGGGTTTTAAAGGCCTCTTATACACGTATATCATACGCTATTTTTTATTACGAATGCATCATAATCTCAAAAATGTTTTAAATATTAAACTTAAGGGATATATTGACGAATATATTAATCTGTCACATTTGACATGATCAAATGTTTCTATAGCAACCTTTAAAAAAGTAGGCGCATCATAAACATCATTTTAAGCACGCTGCAGCGTGCGATAATCGTTGATTATGATGCATGCGTAATAAAAAATTAGATAAGTATTTCGCAGTAATAACTTGTCATACTTCTAAATCTGCAGCCAATAATTTGGGTTTAGTACGTTATGCAGCACCTCGTGTCTATGCCTTGATTTTGGCTAGCCCCTATACAGACTGAATAGGGCGTAGATCAAGAGAAGCTGGTGGCCACGAAATTAAATCAGATCAGGAAAGGCACACTTTCGCACGCTATGGCAGATTGTGTCATCCTCCCAAACGACAGTCTAGCGCTTGAAAGCACAATCCTGGTGTATGTGGAGGATTCATGTTTAGTGCAGTCAGCTGTTGACCGGCATGTGATATTGGTAGACCAAATACCCCATAGTTGCATCTACTTCGATTTCATTGCTCAGCCGAATATTATGCAAGTAATAGCTAATTATAGCCACTGTCCGTCCATCCAGAGCACTGGAGATGGTTCTAAATTGCTTTCTGTTTGATTTATCATCATATGAGCCTCTCAGAGGTCCAGACGTAATAATTTTAAACTACTGAAGTCTACGTAAGCGCAGATCCAAGAGCCACAAAGGCCGAGCTACTATTTTCTCGTGCTAGTTCGTCTGCACTCTCATGGTCTTGGGAGGCATTAGGACCTGGAACCCATACCCTGCCTACTCTGTTTGCTAACCCAAACTAACGGTGCATATCTAACAATTTCCTGTAAGTAGGGTAAGATTGCTTTAATTTCAGCCTGTTATACCATCCTTAATCAGACGACAAGAGCAAGATATTCTGGCACTCGGCTCCTCTTTCATCAAAGAACCGTCCATGTATCAGATCAACAGTCCATGTATGAGATAAGCCCGTCAGGCGTGAGAAAACGATGTTCAGCTTTCTCCACCACACCTTTTTTTCAAGTATGATAAATCGATACCTTTGTAAATGCTAGGACTGGTGTCATGACATTCCTTCTTGCCAGAAGTAGATTAAGTCTGATTAGTTTCGATCAAACTCGCATATGCTATGGACTCCAGTATCTCTGTACCCTTTAACCCCAGTCGTTCAGTCGAACTAAAGCCTTTCACCCCAAAATGTCATCCATTGGTGTGGTTTGTATGGTTTTCAAATTCCCCAATTACGCTCAAGCAGGCAATTAAGGCTTGGTCCTTACGATCGGTGATTATCAAACAAGGGCGCCCTATGTTATCATATCGGCCTTATCATTGTTCCAGTTCTCGATACATGATTTTAGACTACAGGTGCAGAAAGAATATTCTGTTTGCTCATAGGCATGCTCTTCTCCTCTGCATGATATGATGCACTATTAAGCTCTCCATAGATATGATTTATTTTGCTTTCAAACCTGGCGAATCCCACTAACTCACGGCCGTTAGCAGCATTACTATAGGAGTTAAGGGCAGCATTGTTTAATGTCCCAGATACATTTCTTCAGAGTAGTTCTCAGTCTCTATTCTGGTAACCATGTTATGCAGAATCGTATATGTGGATATGTTGGTCTTTCTTATAGATGTGCTGATGAGGGTCGATGGGTTTCTGCATTAATGGTCCACGCCTTATGTGTACCTACACCATCTTCTACTCTACTTTCAAAATGAAAGATTATGAGCTATTACAACTCGTATTAGGTATGAACGCAATTCGAACCTATGGAATAGTTGCCATGTTGTTTTCTTCTAAAGTACTTGTATTTTACCTAGAGGTATAGCATCGATCGTTGTCGTATTGTGATTACCAAGCTTCAAGGATATAGAACGTTGGTTATTTGAACAAGTTATTTATTTAAAATAATATAGCAATGTTAATTTACCATCGAAAATATACAACTCGGTGGCATTACGTTGGAAAGTTCCTCTCAATGTATAGCAATCGTAGACGTAGACAATCATTAAAAATGGAAATAAGCTCCGCTTTAACACATTAGATAGGCCGCCAACATGAAAGACAATTTTTACTAGATTTAAAAAGATATCTTGATTTTATGTAACCAGAACTACAGTGGGTAAGAAAATCTACGTGCTTTGGTACCTACGCGATTTCTTAAAGACAGCTGTAGTATTAGCATAGTATAAACAAATGGTATTAGCACGGTATAAATATGTACTACGGTATTAGTGACAAATCTAGCGGCCGGAATTGACGTACTTTAGTTTAACTTGAATAGTTATGTTTATCATTTATATCCAAATAGATTAATTTCAGCGTTTAAAAAATAATAATTATTAATAAACTGGATTTGCTATTTATTTATGGGTAGTTAAACTGATAAACAGAAGATACTAATATACTATAGAGATCGCTGACTCAACTGAAAGGGGTGAAAGATCGAATACCCATTCTCGCAAAAAATAAGGTAGCGCATGTCTTCATTCAAAATTACCTCATTTCATCTAAATACCTGCTGCTATTGCTTTCGTGTGGGATATTCTTTTAGAAGTAAGCCTCTACAGAATCTCCGAAAACCAATGCCAATATTCTCAGCAAACTATGGACATCCAGTTCGAACTATAGGTAATCTTGTGATTGCTATACTATAGGTTTTTAGATTTAGACCCCACAGCTTTCACTGTATGGCATATACTTTTCGAGTAGATCGGAGTCGTTCATGGATTGCAGAATTTCATCCGAATGGAATTTTCGGAAACCATTGTTCCGAAACCATTGATTTTGCGATTAATTTTTAACATAATAAAAATCAATATATTTACTTTGTTTATTTGCTTTTTAAAAAGGATTTACTTTTCGCCATTTTTAATGGTTCGTAGATAGATGGTTAAATTCAATTGAAGTTTACTTATGCTCGCAATTTGTTTACGAATAATAGAATTACTGAAGTAAAAACTTTCCTCATTTTATCAGATTAACTAGGTCAATATCGTAAGGAAATACACCATTATTGCTAATCGCACAATTTATTTACTTCATTGTGTTTCAAATATCTGCGAGTCATTAAGCCGTAATCTAAAGTAATCAATTTTTATGCTTTCAATCCTATTAATTTGAAGTGTAAACAAAGCTTATCATTTCATGAAACCTCAGGTAAAATATCTCGTGATGATCGCGTGAAACCGAATTGCATATTTTAACATTTATATACGCTATTAAAAGTATTTTTATTATCAGTTAGTATTGTTAGAGGATAACAGTTAACAATCTTATTGACACAAAGTATTACCATGAGGTTATGAGTTTTTGCAAATTAGCAAAACATCAGTGTGATAGGCGTGACATGGCACGAGGAAGAAACAAGATTTGTTCTCTTGAACTCATAATGTGAACGATATATAATTATATATTATTCGACGAGCACGAATAATTATATGTTTGAAACTTAAACTTTAATTTTTAAAAAACATTTATTTAAATTTAAAACAATAAAAAACATTCATTAGTTTTCAGAAATACAATGTTTCAAAACTTAAATGAATAGTGACAACTTAACTAGTCAAGATCGAAAGTAAGAGTGCCCCACGAAGTACCTGGAGCGTATTTATATCTAAGGGTAAAGTAAACAAAGAATCTAAGGGCTAAGGTACAGGTGCCAACATAACTCCTCCCTCCTTAAGATTCGGAAAATAGGGGAACACGATTTTCCGAAGTGTTCAGCTGGGGAAGCTCGATTTTGGTTTCACCATGGGGTTCCTTTGGCTTCTTGCAGGAATTTTCTTTCATTCTATAAATGGCGAAAATAGTACCAAGGATGCCCAATGTAATCAAGATGCTTATTGGGACAGTCCAATGGGGTTTTAATATCCCGGGGTACTAAAGTTCGTGCTGCTTCAGCTTCATTGTAGAAATCAGCTGGTTGGCATGCTGGATTTCTTCCTGATTCACTTCTTTAAGTTCCAAGTGGGCGATCTCAAAATACATGTTGCTGGATTTTTCTGGCTCGAACATAAAGCTATCTATTTCGAGTGGATCACTTATTCATTAGGACCAGGGTAGGTTCCTTCACTGTTGAGCTTCTTTTTAGGTTGGTACAATAATCCATTATTGAAACTGGCTTAGCTGGCATTACAAGGACTTCCTTGTTGCTGATTCTGTTGATGCTCGATTTGGTATAATGGACATGGGCAATTGGACAAGTATTTACGTTTCTTGTAAGAATGGACACAATACAGGATTCTTCGGTAGAAAGCTCATCTTGAGGGCAGATAAAGAATTTTTCTATCTTCGGGCATTCACGTCGAGAGAAAGGCTTCTTTCTTCATTGAGTAAAATATAAGGTCGAGGAGAAATAATTATTTGGTTTTTGATTGGGATAGGTATAATTTTATATAATGTAAGAGGTTTCGGGTCGATAATTGGTACCTATGTGAATTGCAAATATTACTGTGTCATTTATAATTTTAACTTCGGGGGACATTATTTTATAATAATTAATTGGGCTGTTTAATTGTACTAGATTGTTCTTGGGTATGTTATCTAGTAGTTCTTTAAGTTGAAATTCATTAAGTACTTATAGTATTGTGCATTCCATTGAGTCTAGCAAAACTAATAGCTATCTCTAAATTTATTAAGACTGTTTTTATCCTTATATAATTTGATTGTTAATGTTATCTGTTATAAGAGATATGTATAAGGCATCAGAGATAGTAAGTTGTCTTGCTTCTAATGTTTCCAATTTGTTTCTAATTTTGTTTTGATTTTCGCTTATTTTGTTAAAATTAGATATAAATATTTTTGTTACCGTTGACATTATATACGTTGTTTTTCATTTCGTCGTAAAGGGTTTTTTGTTCGTTTAAGATACTTGTGAAGTATGTATTGAATTTTTCTTCGTCGTCCGTCGTACAGAAAAGGTATTTATTGATTTTTTCAACGGCGTTAATTAGACCGCGTTTGGCTTTAATTTTTGCTGAGATTGCATGTGAGCGTGATAGTTGCTCATTTAACATTTCTTTCGTTTGGTTCAATTTTTCGCTACTAAAAAGGAGAAGTCATCTTTTAAATTGTTTTTTAATAAACTATGAGTGTTGTCAATAATGTCTCCAAGATTTTCTAAACAGTTTTTTATTATTTGTGTGTCGATGTGGTAGTATATAATGTGGTGTGATTTTGTTATATAGGATGGTCCGAGGACAATTGGCAAAATAGGATTATTTAATTTTCTTTCCTCTGCTTCGGTTGCTTTTATTGCTTGAAATGTCATAATTGTCAGGACTACAAGGTGGGTCATTCTCTGAAACAAGAATGCGTCTTTCAGGCTTGATGTTACTTATGTGAATTAATCTTTTCTTGGCTATTAAGCCAGTAGGGGTAGCTTTAACGGGGACTGAAAGTTTTTTGTGTTTTGGGTTGCTAATTTTTCGTTGCTATTTTCGGGGAGTTGCTCATAAATAAGTAAGGTTACGTCTATTGGGATTTCTGGACGTCTACCTTCTTTTTCATTTCTTTTTTCGAGAATTCTTTCTTGGTTATCGCGTAATTTTTCATTAAGACGGTTTTTTATTAATCTAATTCTTTCTGCATGGTCTTGGATAAACTGAGTCGTAATTTGTTCTTCTGTTAGCTCGAGGGGATTTTTATAGTCTAGTTACCTTTGATAATTTGGAAAGGCGTATATTTGAAAGCATTATGGTTACTATTATTATATGATAGTATGGCATAATTCATTAGATTTTCTATGGATTCATGAGGTCTTTCTTCAATTAAGGCGGAAATAGTTTCGCTTAATGTTGAATGTAGGCGTTCAACTGGGCTGTTTGAGTTTGGATTGTGGGGTGTGCACTAATGTATTTCGGCATTATGTAATTGTAGGAATTTTTGAACAGAGTCATTTTTAAATTCGGTGCCATTATCAGTGGTTATCTTTCTGGGAATTCCGTAGTGATTAAAATACTGAATTAATCTCTGAACGGTTTCAGTTCCATGATGTGTGGGGCTAGGATAAGCTTGTGCTAGTTTCGAGAAACTATCTAGCAATGTAATAAATGAAGTTCCTCTGAAGCTTAAAGTGTCCATATATACATGGTCGAAAGGTTCATAGCCAATTGGGGTCGGTTTAAATATTAATTTATTAGGGTGTCTTCCATACTTATGTTTTTGACATATGTCGCAAAGGTTTATGTAAGTTTGACATCATTTTCTAAGTTGGGTCAGTAATAAACCTTTTTAAGTGCTGAGATATTTTCTTGTATACCTTTATGTATTGTACGGGTTTCGTGAAATTGTTTAATTTTTTCTTTTTGTCTTTCTACGTCGGATATTTATCCTCTAGCTTTATTCTAGAAATTTTGAGATTAAAAGCACTAATTTTAAAATATTTTCTAAATGTATTTAAAATGATAAGCTCTAATCCTAATTGCTTAAAATATAGGCAATACGTTTGCTTAGGTTGAAATTCTTCTTTTATAATTTTGCATAGTAGTTCTTCAGAAGGTTGGTTAGGTAAATATATATTAGACGTTTTTTATCGAAAATTTTTCCGTGTTCTATTCGTGGTTTATTATAATTTGAATTATACTGAATGATTAATTGATTCTTAAAGGAATTTAAGGGTTTGTTAATATATGTACCTCCAAGTATTGGATTTTCTTGGCTTGAATGTACTGTATTGGATGTGTCCGAAAGTGTTTCGGGATCTGGTTATTTTGAAGTGCTTGGGAGAAGGATATCTGAAATTATATAATTTTTGGTGGCATAATTTGAAGCGTCTGTAGTCAGAACGAAAGGTTCGGAAAAGTCAGGATGTTGAAGTATGGGGTCGTTGATTAATAAATTTTTGCAAGTTTCGAAAGCTTTTTTAAAATCAGGGGTGTGTTCTACTTTATTATTTTTTTTAAACAATTCGTGAGTGGTTTGGATATTTTTGCAAAATTTTTAATACACTTTCGGTAGTAGCCCACAAGTCCTAAAAATGTTGTACAGGGCGAGGCTGCACATTAATAGGTTGGCTAGGAAAGGTTTGTCTGGGGCCATTAGACATAGTTTGAAAATTGTTCGAAAAATGGTTAGGTATGGGTGTATTATATCGAGGTTTTTGTTGTGTTATTTGCCTATGGGGTATGCTTTGTTGTTGGTAGTTGTGATTATTTCTTAGAATTTGGTTGCGATTATTTATCTGTTGTTCTATTAATGTATGGTTTAATATGGTATTGTAAGTATCGTCTAAACAATTGTGATTATTAATCATTAAAATGGTTCTTAGTTCACTATTGACGTTTGCTAATAAAACAGTTACAGCAGTTTGTTCATTTTGTTCGATGAGAGCAGTTTTTGTAGCTTGAATTAAAGGTTCACTATTTATTTTAAGATTTATTCTATTTTTTAAAATTTTAATTCTATCAAGAAACTCTATTGTGAATTCATTTTTACGTTTAGTTAAGAAATTGAGTTGTTGTGAAAGAGTATGCCTATTTATCGCCAAAAACTTGCCTTAATTCAGCTTTAATTAGAGGACAAGTTACCAATTCCGGACGACAAAGTAAATGGTCACCGGCTTCATCTACTATTTTAGAACAAGTATGGAAGCAATAACAAATTCTTTAAGTGATACGTCTGTAGTTGTTTCATGATACCTATTATATAAAATTTATCTACCGATTGAATAAAATATTCTAAGTGTTCAGGTTTACCGGAAAAAGGTTTAATAGTGTAAGCAATTTCTTTTGCACTACTTAGAGATGTCATTGTTGTTTCTGTTTTATTATCTTCTCGAGAAATATTTCTAAGATTATTTAAAACACTCACTATCAGGTAAGGATCTGTTTGTTCGAGACTCATAAAAGAAAAATAGTTTTAAAATAATATGCGTCTGTTTTTACGCAATGTAAAATGATAAAAAGAGAAAAAATAATAACTGAAAAATAATGGAAAAATAAAATATATATGTAAATGCTTGAAAACAATTCAAATACCAATTTTACAAAAAATGGAGTATACTCCAGGAAAGGAAAATATCTTAAGTTTTTTCCTCCAATTACAGTTGTGGGTGAACGTGGTTTCTCTTAGTCAAATGGTTAACACCAACGGCCAGGACTGTAGCTTCAGGAATCGAGCAATATGCAGCTTCCAAATATACTTTACACTGGTCTTCTAAGATCCACTAAGACTGCGCCAATTATATGTTTCAAACTTAAACTTAATAAACTTTAGTTTTTAAAAACATTTATTTAAATTTAAAACAATAAAATATATTCATTAGTTTTCAGAAATACAATGTTTCAAAACTTAAATGAATAGAGTGACAACTTAACTAGTCAAGATCGAAAGTAAGAGTGCCCTACGAAGTACCTGGAGCGTATTTATATCTAAGGGTAAAGTAAAAAAAGAATCTAAGGGCTAAGGTACAGGTGCCAACATAACTCATGCAATTATAGCTATTACTGTTTAGGATGGAAGTTTTCACCATAACCAGGCCTGGGCCTTCGGCCCAATAATTGCAAGTGGACCTCAAAATATCGAAAACGAAACTACGTGACTTTTAAAAGTAAATAAACATGTATTTATCTCTTTTGAAATATAAAGTTTCTCTATAAGAAAAAATGAGGATATTCTCTGATCCCCTTTATAATCTAAATATTCTGAAGTGAAACTATTTTTTTTCTAAAAACTGTTACTTTTCAGATTAAAGCACATATAAAAATAATAGAAAACCTCAATTTCAACATGAATAAATGTAGTACATTAAAAAGCTCGAAATCGAAACAAAAAAAATCAAGCGTGCATTTTGTCGGGAAATTTCAACACGTGACGAAGTTAAAGACTGATAACTGGCTCCGCCATATTATTGTTTGTCACCAAACAAATTTTCCACGACATGATTAGGACATGTACTTGACAGGTCACAATCAGCAGAGGTATGCTAGCGATGATTTTTTTAGAAGTTGATGCATAAGAATGCAGATATCAAGGGTTTCCGTGCAAATAAGCTAATTTTTCCTAAAAATAATTAAGCACAGAGTTTTTGATCCGAACAATAGAACTCTCTCTTCTCTCATACAATTTGTGAACAGGGTAACATTTTTTTTAAGATTAAAGTAGTAAATATACGCAGTATTTTCAGTGGGTAAAGTAGTATTTGTAATGCAGGTGCAACCCGATGCACTATAATTTTCGCACTTTACACACACCTACATACAACGAATAAACAAAAATAACACCAGTTGCACTTAAAGATGACAATACATTATTAGCAAAGAGCGTTATTCAGTTTATTAAACTATATTTTAAAATATATAGTGGTAGAAAAAACATTGTACCTATATCTAATAGGCGTTTGTAAAACGTCATATTAGTCTCCGTGCATATTTGAAAACTCGGCTGCGCCTTGTTTCAAAATTTAGCACTCTTTCCAAAATGTACGACTTTACCAACTCATGTCATAAATAACTATTATAATAAATTAGAGTCCGTATAGATAGGTACGCAAATTAAAATGCTGTGGATAAGAAATAATGCGGATTTTTTTTATTGAAGGTCTTTCTTAAGAACGTACAGATGAAATAAAAGGTGAATAATTTTTAAAGTATGCAAAGTTATATATTTTTTACAATTTTTAACAAAATACATTATAAACCGAAAGTTGCATACATAATATACAGTAAATAATACTACCTATCTCAATCACTAAATATTGCTCCAAGTATTGTGATTCTTCTGATTTATAATGAGTTCGTACGTATAAATACTTCTTTTAACAACCATACTTGTAATGGGTGCATATTAGAACCTCTGGCTGCAACCAGGGGATCTATATTAATAAACTGTCAACTATTGGGCCCCCCAAATAATATCATCAATTGATCGAGAAAGAGCAAACACAATATTTTGAACTAGTGATTAATTTAGTTGATTCAAACAATGTAAATTGGTGCTTTTCCAGATTTTTATTGGATTCATTTATATAGCTGAAGGTACGGGGTCCTTCGTAATAATTCTCTTAATTCACTTACATATTTTTTTGTATTGCATAAGTTTCTCAAAGATAAGTTTTACGTAAAGCAAAAATTTAAAATACGCACTAGTGCCTATAAGAAAGTAAGTAAAAACCTAAAAAAGCAAAACAAGCATAAAGAAGTTAGTTTTGTCTTATTTTTTAAAATGTAATTCGCGTACATATCAGCAAATATCCCTGTTGTTTTCAAAATTAAGCCAGAGTAAAGATTTAAATTCCATTTATAATGTATATTGCTGGTATCGCTCCTCCCTCTTTTTTTAATATACAATTATTAACACAGATTTAAACTGGCATTTAATTTTAATAAGGTTATAGGTAAAGGTACGAAGGCGTAGAAGAGCCACGAGAGTTTTTTTTTAATTTCAGACTTTAAATTGAGAATTCAGAGTTCAATGTCTGAATTCAGACTTGTAACTCCGAATTCATAAAAAAAAGTTTGAATTCAGACTTTAAACTCTGAATTCGAAGAAAAAAGTCTGAATTCAGACTTTAAACTCTGAATTCTGAGAAAAAAGTCTGAATTCAGAATTTAAACTCTGAATTTGGAGAAAAAAGTCTGAATTCAGACTTTAAACTCTGAATTCGGAGAAAAAGTCTGAATTCAGACTTTAAACTCCGAATTTAGAATAAAACGTAAATTTTGCATTAGGATATTATGCTCATTATATTGACAATGTGAATAGATTACACCAGCCATAATGGGAATTAAGAACTACACGGAAACGTACGAAAAGCCCAAATGCAATATTTATCTATTCATATAAACTCTGAGTTTAAAGTCTGAATTCAGACTTTTTCTCCGAATTCAGAGTTTAAAGTTTGAATTCAGACTTTTTTCTCCGAATTCAGAGTTTAAAGTCTAAATTCAGACTTTTTTCTTCGAATTCAGAGTTTAAAGTCTAAATTCAGACTTTTTTCTCCGAATTCAGAGTTTAAAGTCTAAATTCAGACTTTTTTCTCTGAATTGAAAGTGTAAAATCTGAAATCAGACTTTTTTCTCCGAATTCAGAGTTTAAAGTCTGAATTCAAACTTTTTTCTCTGAATTCGGAGTTACAAGTCTGCATTCAGACATTAAACTCTGAATTCTCACTTTAAAGTCTGAAATTAAAAAAAAACTCTCGTGGCCCTTCTACGCCTTCGTAAAAAGATATTAGTAAGTCTAATTAATTTCAACAATCACCTCCCATTTTTCCAGATAACAATAATTTTGTAATGCCAGCGTGAAAATAAACAAATATTTTTTTCATAACTTTTTACGCAGAAAAATTATAGGTAAGTACATTTAGGCTATTAACAGTAAACAATAATGGAATAATGATATATTTGTTTAGATGGAAAAGCAAAGTAAAATTCAATTTATTTTCCTTAGTTGTTTGCCTATAAAATGAATGAATATTATATATTTTGTTATTTTCACAGTGTTTTATTTTTATAAATTAATGTTCGACCCCCCACCAATATTAGCTGTATACGTCTCTGACGCAATCATAAAGTGTATTCAGTTCGTAAGGATGTGAAATAATGAGACTGGAGAGTGTTATATCGAATTGGATGGAAAAATATTAAATGGTTCAATAAGCATTTTTGGAGCACTCAGAAGTAAAGTGAGAATGAACTCTCATGCTACTGCAGCATTTCACGATTATGGCGGATCTTGATATTCGAACGGGCCTTATCCAAGAGTTTGATAGTATAAGTTATATCATGATTAATGCAAAAACCAATTATTCTTGGACCCATTTCCCATTTACTGACGAGACGTTTAAAACAAAAATGCAGCGTTATGGTGATGCACGATATTGTCTTCCTACAAACTGATGACACACACCTGTCATAACACTAACCATCCAGTGGAATACGCGTACATAATATGCCTATTTATTAAAGGAATGGTCGTTATCGAAAGGTGTTTTGGTCAAGTAGACAGAATTTTTTTCATCTACATCACAAATTATAATTGTGTCGACGGAGAAAATACATCATATCATTGGGTTTATTTTCTATTATATCGCTTAATAGCTAATAGAAGATGATTTTCGAAAACGGTAGCGGAAAATATAAGAGTTATTGAATATTGCTTATATTATTTATGGGATAAATTAACGGTAAGAGTATGTGATTAAAAATATATCAGCGAAACAACCAGTATCTCCATTGAACATTTTATTAATACATATAACGTAATATAGTAATATAAGTTCTATGAGTGTATTTGAGTTAGCAAAAAAGAACATTTCACAACTTCATTCTTTACAACACTTGCAATAGGTACTCCCCAGCTATTATCGGTATGCATGGCATTTTTTTTTCTTAGCAACTTTTTCTTCATCGAAGGCAGTACAGCGTGGGCAAATAAGCGAGGTAAGGGGCTGTATCTCAGAGACTACTAATCGTAGAGACTTGCGGTAAAAATTATATAACTAAAGTGACCAAAAGAAAATACTGGAAATAATTTTCAAGTTCATACCTTTGCCACTAGGGGCGTAATAGCTATGGTCGGGCAGAAAAATGCATTTTACTCAAAAATGTTTTATTATAAGTTGATAAAAGAATACAACCACTGTAATTCTCGTGAAATTCTGCATCTATTTGGTTCATCACTTTTGATTGTAGGGCACCAAATAAGGGCGAGAGGGAAGAGAGAAGTCTGACTGACTGAAATGCTTATACTTTAGTTTGACTCAATATATTTGAGCAAACTAGGTCTCGTTTGAGAGAGAAAACCTTGTTTATTAAAAACAAAATATACCCATGACAAATTAGTTTTGCTGCTCCCGCTAGGAGGCGCCAATTCAAAAGTTCATAATTTTTTTAATTTTTCTCGGAAATTTCAAATATAATGATATAATTTTTTCAACAGAAACAGAAAGTAGATCAAATTTGCAGGAAAGAGCTCTAAACCGCATATCGATAACTTCACGCGTTCAGGAGTTATTGCCAGAAGATCATTTTTTAACAATGCATTGAAAAAGCAAATTATTTTTCGAATTTTTATGGTCAAGCATGCCATGAATAAAGTAAAAAATGTTTTATTAACAAAAATAATCAAAACAACCATGAAAATAACATTAATGATACTATAATAATAACATAATTAGGAATAAGTGTAAATTGTGAGTTGGATTGCTCCAACATTTTAAGAAATTTGGTGCATCAATTGAACGAAGCTTATCTCAGGTATCCAGTTTTACTATAATTTTTATCGTGATCTTTCTCCTAAATTAAAATATCAGCTAAAAATTTGGAAATATTAGCAGAATAAAATCAAAATTTTGCTCTTTTTCTGACGAACTTCGGACTCACCATCCACACGTATGTTTTAATACTTTTTCACATTTAATAGGCCGTAGAAACAAAAAGCAAACTTCTTTGAAAGAAACGTCAAATTTTTCGACTCTTGGCACAGCGATTACGCGATACTGGCAGTTTTCGTCGTCCTAAAGGAAGAACTGAAGACAATATTATTAATGTCCTGGCATACATATAGTATAATAGGCACATAGGAACTAGGTCATTATCTTCAGACTTGGGTATAGCACGAACTACTACTGTTCGTAATATTTTAAAAGACTAAAATCGGAGTTGCCGATTTTGTTAGAAGGTGTGCCATTAGAAACTATTAGGCTAAACATGTTTCTGCAATTGGACTGTTGCCCAGCTCATTTTTCTATTAATGTGCGAAACCATATCGACCAGAACCTTCAGGGGCACTGGATAGGAAGGGGAAGTTTATTTCATTGGTCGGCCAGGACGCCCGACTTGACGTGTCTCCACCTCTATAGGGGACACCTAACCGACGACAAGAATAGACATGGAAAATAGAATTCGACAAGCAATTCTTCTTTTTCAACTACCAGCGGCTGAAATCGAAGCGTTTTCTCCACCCAACAAAGATTGAAACGATGTGTGGAACATGATGGGAGGCAGTTTGAACACATGAGACATGAAATTGAAATGTTTTATTCGAATTCGGTCCTTTTAATGATTGTTTAATAATTATTCTTGATAATATATTTTTAGTTTATTTTAGCCATGGCATGCTTGACCACAGAGTTCGAAACATTCGTTTTTTTAATACAAGAATTGTTAAAAAATGCTTTTCTGGCAATAACTGCTGAACTCGTGAAGTTATCGATATGCGAGACCTAGTTTGCTCAAATATATTGAGTCAAACTAAAGTTATAAGCATTTCAATCAGTCAGATTTCTCCCTTCCCCCTCGCCCTTATTTGGTGGTCTACAATCAAAAGTGATGAACCAAAAGGATGCAGAATTTCACGAGGATTACAGTGGTGATATTCTTTTATCAACTTATAATAAAACATTTTTGAGTAAAAATGCATTTTTCTACCCGATCATAGCTATTACGCCCCCTAGTGGTAGAGGTATGAACTTGAAAATTATTTCCAGTGTTTTCTTTTAGTCACTTTAGTTATATAATTTTTTACCGCAAGTCTCTACGATTAGTGGTTTCTGAGACACAGCCGCTTACCTCGCTTATTTGCTCACCCTGTACTTTAAGATGTTTTTAGATAATATATGAAGTAGCTGTTTAGTTTTATCTGCTTCAAATTTCCAGAGGCTATCATTAACGACTCCATTCCGTGGTATTTTTATGTGCTATTAAATTAAATTAAAATATCATTATTTATTTAATCAATTGTTTCATGTTGATGGAATGATAGTAATTGTAAACTTAATGTTTACCTGCAGTTTTTTACCATTTTGATTATAGCCTACCTGATGTAATTTTCTTCGCAGTTTTTGTTAATCGTTAGAAACAACAATTGGTGTACTGCCAGATATTTTTTGACCAGTTTTTCTTCAAATAGATTTTTTAAGTCGTTTAATTTCTCTAACACATCTGTTTCATAGTTGTATAGCAATTCATCCTTGGAAAATTTAGATACCTACCTTTAGATACCTACCTCGATTAATTTAATACATGCTTGTCCTTCTGTAGCATGCTATATCAGATATCACTTATATCTTCCCTTTTGTACATTCATTCTTAATTCAAAGCCGTCTAAAAAACAGCTAACTAAGCTTCACGCATTGTCACCGAACACTAACAATAGACTAGAAGGTTCACTCCCCAGTATTTCCCTCCTTGCCCCGTCCCGGAACCTGATGAAATGCTGGTTAACCACTCAGGCCTCGTGCTACGTTTCACCCCGTCTGGTCTAAAGTCTGGCGTCTCGCCTTTGTAAGCGCTACATTAAAATTGCCGACTGAGAGTGGACCTCTAGTCTCTTGTCAGTGTTCGGTGGCATTGTGATTATATCATACAGGTTGAGACAAGTTTAGTTTTATCAAGACACGCATTAGAGCGTATGCTGAAAATACTTGAGTCTTAGCTAGTAATCGGAGCAATTATCAAAAAATCTCTATCTGTACTGATATGACCAAAGGCTCAAACTTCGCGCTCGGACTCAGAGCATTTACTCCCTGCTGAAAATGTCTTTTAATTAATATCACCCATGAGCTCTGCGTGCTATAGGACAAGGTTTTTAATTTTTTTTTTCATAGGCAAGATACTAACTTTACGGGAAAATTAGCGCTTTCATCAAACTCACAGGAAACGAAGTTCACAAATTTAAGATTGAGTTCATATAATTTTGCATCTAAGACGTGCATAATAGAATCAGGGCGCACGTGTTTGGGTTTAAATTCATTTCATATTACCGATCTTATTAACCAGATAAATTAAACGTGTTTCTTTTTTCTGAGAATAACTAAAGACTGCCATTGCCATTTAAATAATACTTGTGAAGAGTAACGAGTACCGGTTTTTTTGTTAATAATTGGTGGACCTTGCTTGGCCAATAAATATTAAAGACCACATCAAGGAAAGGCGATCGAAAAGTAACCATAAAGTTTAAGTACCTAGTTATTACCATTATTAAAATAATGAGAGTGGTGTGTAAAAAACCCAGGAATTAACAATGCCTGTGAATATTTAATGCAGTAAAACTATGAGCACCACTTTTTTGAAATAACATTTCATAACATTTATTTGCATTATTCTTTGCACGTGTTTACATTAAATAAAAAATATAAGAGAAACTGTACAGGGTGTTTCAACGAGGACTGAACAGGGGCTTATTTTTGACCTTCCCTGTATTTTTGAAACAAACCAAAATAGCCATTCGATGTATTTTTTTCTGCTGAATTCAGAAGTTTAACCAAAAAAACATTTGCACCAAAAACAAAAGACTTACGCCATGGATGAACTGTTTTTTAAACGGAACACCCTGTATATTACCACATTTTTGGACTCTCTAGAGAAATCTAAACACATTTCGTGTATAATGACCTATACCTATATCTTTAGCTCTTTACGAAATATTGACAGTTGAAAGTCTGGGGCATATTGACACTTTGACAGGCTCTAAAATCTAAACCGCAAGAGATCAAAGAAAACGGTTATGCCGTCGAAATAAAACAGATGGAAGATAGCTGCATTGCTTAAAAAAACCGTTTACTATTGAATAAAATTGAGCAGAGAGACTCGATAAGAAGGAATATAAGAAACTCGTTGCAGAAAATCTTCACTCCAGGCCAAATAAAAAAACTATTAAACCCCGAAAATGTTCGCTGGAGTCCTGAAGATATTGCTTCGGCAATATCTTTACGTAGCGTAAGTCGCAAAGCTAAATATTTGAGAACTAACGGACATCCCTTTAAGCTCTATTAACACTCAGGCTGGCGGCTACCTTTGATTTAAGACCTGGAATTTTGCACAGCGTTTGTTCTTTGGTTAGAGGAACAGTAATGAACCCAAGTAGTCATTTGACGAAATGTATGTGAGCAACCGAATCGGCATTGAAAAAAAACACGAAGAGAAAATTGGACATCATAAAAGTTGCCAAACGGTGGTGCGAGGTTTACTGAAGAACTGGAAGCTGCTTATATATTTTAAATTTGATCAGCCTATGACGTCGGAAATCATTAAAAGCATTATCAAAGAGCTATTTAATGTAGGACTAATTGTAGTTGTCACAGTTAGTGACATGGCTCCTGGAAACATGTCCTTATGGTCAAAACTGAATATCGGTCATGACACAAATTGCTATTTCAACCATCCTTCTGACACCAACATAAAAATATATGTTTTTGCAGATGTGCCACAATTAATTAAACTTCTAAGAAACCATCTCTTAGATCAAGGATTTGATATGAGTGGAAAAAAATTGATAAAACTTGCTTTCAAATTCTCCTTGATTGTTCAATTTCAGAATTAACAATAGCTCACAAATTGACAAAATACCATCTAGAAGGTAAAGGAGGTGAACGCCATCAAGTTCGGCCAGCAATACAACTTCTTTCAAATTCAACGGCAAAGGCTATCAGATACCTGGGGAAAATGGATTTCTACCAGGAAACTTACAGTGCCACTGACTTTTGCCAACTGTTTAATGACTGGTTTGATTTGATGAACTCTAGAAACACATTTTCGGGATGCATAGAAAAAAATGCTTTTGGTACAGACCTAGAAGCCCAACAAGAACTGCTTAATCGTGTAACCGATCTGGTATCATCGATCATTGTTGGAAAACACATTTCTATTACTCCATTCCAAAAGGGCATATTGTTGACAAACAAATTGATGACAGAACTTTATGAGGATGTACATTCGACATATTATGCTGTCGAATATATTTTGACTTCAAGGCTCAATCAGGACGTTTTAGAGATTTTGCTAACGATCATCCTAATCCGCTGGATTTTATATATCGTTTAAGACGGTATATAGTGGGGAAAAATTCTGCTGCAATATTTACATCAAACACAAATACTGAAGATACCTTAGAACCTTGTTTACTTAAACCACTAGAAAGACAATCACATGAAGCTACCGAAGAAATTTGCTTAACAAATACTATTCTTTCCCCAATTTAAGCCAGAATGTAACAATCTCTATCGAGAAACCTGATGACTTAGAAGTATGAAGGAGTATGAATTTATTGATCCACCATACACCGAATTATACATTTTGGAAACAGAAAGTGAAAATACTGACTTATCATTTGAACTGAAAGAAACAGTACACGAAGAAGCCTTGAAATATGTAGCAGATTATGTGGCGCATAGGTTTAGAGGAAAATATGAATTAGGTGTGGAAACAAAAAAAGTCAAATTAATAGAACATCCCACAATTGGCTGAATTTCATCTCAAGAGGAGATCTTTTATGCGCAAATAAAAACATGTTACAAGCTACTAAGATAATGGAATATGAATTTAATATTATGCATGGAACGTTGTTATCAAGTGGGAAACATTTATTCAAATCCCTAGCCGAAGGCACTATGAGCAAGCTAACTGATTCAACAATTATTCCTTACGCGTGGTACTTCTATGCTTATCAAGAACACGTACTTATATTAGACTGCGAGATTTGAATCATAAGATTAGTTTTGAAAATTGTAAAAAGCGCTTAGAAAAGAAAATGACAAAATTTACAAATAGGCAAAAAAATTACTTAATGAATAAATCGTATTTAAAAAATTATTGTATTTATTCTATTAAAGCAATATTATACCTTTCTTATATTTTTAACTTGAACTATTTCAGAATAAGAATATAAAGAGTGAAATAATACGCTCAATAACCCAAAAAGCAAGCAAGTAGAAGTCCGCCACAAAAAGTGGATCAGAAAATAATAAAACAAGCTGCATTTAACATTAGATAAATGTTAAATCGCGCTATTTTGCAACACACGTGACGTTACGGAGTGCAACATGGACAGATAATACATGCGCGTTGACATACCGTGTGTAAGTGTATCGTGATAAAAGCCGTATTCGATTCACTACTTTGGATCGATTCAGATTGATCGAACTGAACTTTATTGAACTGATTCATGTTCGATTGTAAAAATATCACTTTGCCCCCACTACCTAAAAAATGATCCAGCTCACCTGTAAGTGAACCGAAAATGGACCGGGATCACTTAGATCGGTTCAGTAGTTCAGGTAAAAGATGGCATTTAAATGTCAATTGTCAATCGGCTTTTTTTAAAATTGTTTTCATAATTTCATTTGACCTTGGCTCACTGAACTGAAATATCAGTTCAGTTTCAGTTCATTTTGAACTGATCTCCAGTCTCAATCGAATACGGCTAAAGTGTGTCCAAAAAAGTATGCAATATATGGGAAACTTCTTTATTATTAGTTTCACAGAAAATTTTATTCCTGATAAAAGTTGATGCCTGAAAAAAAAACAATTTTGACAATGCTACGTTAAGGATGTTATACAAGGTTTTTTTTTAAAAAAAATAAGTTTTAAAAAACAAAAATTTTGGATTATCGCAAAACCTTCTGTAGAAAAAACAAAGTTCCTATTATGGCAAAAATAAAACTCAAATACCATTTTTTTCAAAAGTGCACGGTTGCGGAGAAAATTCATGACAATTATTATTGAAAAAATGTCGAAAAAACCCTCTTTTTCATAAATTTGTCCTTAATTTTTTGAGCAACGATGCATTTTTGGAAAAAAATATATTTGGCTTTTATTTTCATCTTAATTGGAACTTTATTTTTTTCTGCAGAAGGTTTTTCGATATACCAAAATTTTTGTTTTTTTTAAAGCTTATTGTCCATTTTTTACGGACCCTGTATAATTTATTCTTAACTTAGCATTCTTAAAATTACTTTTTTTTCCAAGCATCAACTTTTATAAATAATGATATTTTCTGAGAAACCTATAATAAAGGAGTTTCCCATATGTGGCATACTTTTTGGGCACACTGTATATATCCGATATTTTAATATTATTCTGCTATTCTGGACGGAGACCAAGCCAACAAATCAAAGATCTTAAAACTCGGTTCAGCCGTTCTTGAATTATAAGTTGTCTAACTAACCCGACTTTGTTTCATATATTTATATAGATTTCTAATTTTAAATAAAAATGCATTTCATATTTTTAATTGGGTACTTCTAAAGCATGTATTTTTTAAATATGTGTACATGGTTATTTTCTTCAAAATCGCCCTAACTACCATTAAACAGGCTAGAATAAAACTCGGAAAGGTGTCCTTGGATGAACATTAGAAAGTAATGGATGCAAGTGCATTCACAAAAACATTTAAAATTCAATTTCGCAAGTTTGGGAGTAACTTGTTTTTTCTAAATAAAATATTTAGAAATATAATAGATTACATTTTAAAAGCCACCAAAATTTACTTTTAGGGATAATACAGCTTTTTTGAAACTTCGTGTGGTTTGTTTTGCCGGTATTATTATTGAGTATTTGTGGGCCCAGATAATATATAGGAGGCGATGAAAATAATACGACGGCACCCTGGGGTCACAGAAGAAAAAACATTTTAAAACAGCTCTGAGATAAAAACTCAGAATTCTGAGATAAAAAGTCAAAATTCTGAGATCAAAACTCAGAACTCTGAGATAAAAAGTCAGAATTTTTAAATAAAAAGTCAGAATTCTGTGATAAAGTCAGAATTCTGAGTTATAAAGATTAAGTAAGAAATGTAATATTAATCCAGAATCCAGACTTCTGACTTTTTATCTCAGAATTCTGACTTTTTATCTGAGAATTCTGACTTTTTATCTCAGAATTCTGACTTTTT
>MU182896.1:70406-82645 GCA_016904865.1 Pissodes strobi | reverse complement strand
TTTTTATCTGAGAATTCTGACTTTTTATCTCAGAATTCTGACTTTTTTATCTCAGAATTCTGACTTCTTATCTCAGAATTCTGAATTTTGATCTCAGAATTCTGATTTTTTATCTCAGAATTCCGACATTTTATGTCAGAATTCTGACTTTTTATCTCAGAGCTGTTTTAAAATATTTTTTCGCGTGTGACCCCAGGACGCCGTCGTAAAATAATCTACGTAAGTGAATTCGCAAACAATAATAATTTTTGAGCATGTCGATTTTTTATTCGTACAAAAAAACAGGATATAACAAAATTTAGTAGAAGTAGAGCGAAACCAGAAAATTTAAATGCAACAATGAAACGTAGGTCAGGCATAACATAGTGTCGAAAGACTATGTTTAAATTTATCTATTATTGTAGCAACGGAAATTTTTTAAATGCTGCTATCGACTTTAGATCGAGTTTTATACGAGCCAAAATCATGTTTACACCATGAATAAGTTATGTGCTATATCTAGAGGGGAATTATTTTATTGGCATTGATTACCAGATTATTTTATATGTTATGTATATGTTAATTTTCTATAAGTTATCAAAGAAGTCCACAAATAAAATATATTGTAATTTTCACGATAGTAGGGAATCCGCTGATAACTGCAAAAATGCAAATGTACCGAATTCAACCCACAAATTAGTAATTTAGTAAAGTATCTAAATCAGATATAAATGCAATTGATATATTTTCTAATTTTATAGATCTTTGTAACCACAAAATCTGTAGTTTCTTTTCCTTCCACTTAACTATGGATTTTTGTTCATTTCCCCAAAACATTTGTTTCATTACTGTTTAAGATATCCTGAAATTTAAGAGATATTTTTGATATGAACTGCTAAAGTTTTAAAGAAATTAGTGTGCTTGTGGGCCGCACGCCAGAAATAAAACTTCATCCGCACAAAGCATAATAATATTTTTATTTCATGTAAATTTTTGTCACAAATAGTAGAACATACTTTGTTACTTTATGTAAATCCGCTGACACCAATGGTAGAACACGCTATACATGAAATCTCGGCTCCTTCAACGATTGATTCTTGCCAGAGAAAGATAGGAGAGTTTGGCGCGGATGACGTGAAGAGAGAAATATTAAAGATAATTAACCCATGTTTGGTTTGAATTGTGGACAGATCGGTATCAAAATTTGATGGAGGGTTTTAGGCCCCATATTTTACCAAAGAGTCGTCACAGGCCCAAAGCGCTGCTGTTGCTTTTTTGATAGTTCTTTCCAGGTGTTTCGGGTCAAGAACGATGCCAAGAAAGATTAGGGAACTTCTATAGAGAATCATTTATCAAATTTGTCAAAATATCATAAACATTTTTCTTCGTTTTCGTGAGATAATATCCACATTGCCGAACTATTTTTTGACTATAAATAGGATGTTACTGCACATGGTTGTAGAGAAACAATGTAGTTAGTCCACCCAGACAACTACGTCTACACACATGAATATGCACACGGTTATTATTGTTTTTACCTGGCTTTTTTACGCTTGTAAAAAGTCATATTATGTAAAGCAGGTTACAGACGGCATGGCATGGCAAGCCTTGATCAGCGTTGCAGAGGGCGTTTATAGAAACGTTGGTCTTTGCTGGATATTGGCACACCGACGACCGTACGCACGACATACTTACACATGTATCGTGGTTTTATCTATGCCATTTTCCAGTTTCTTCGAAGCAAGAGACAAGTGAAGGCAAACGCAAAAGCGTACAAGTCACACAAAAAACGGAGACCGACTCCGTTGATGAAGTAATAGCAGCGTCTGCTCTACTTTTAAGTTCAGCTGCATTATTTCTGTCAAAAACTATTAAAAAAAGAAAAACTCAGGTGGTGGACTAATTCGCTCAATTTGAGTAGGACAAGGTAGGATATATACATATTATGCAAATAAATATTAACAATAAACATAATTTTTTACGTACTGGAAGTGATTTGCTTGGCGATTTGAGAAGGGAGGCGTCTCTAAAGGTCACTAATTTTTGCAGAATGTCTGCGCGTGATTTTAAATATTTGTTAGGTAAAATAGGACCGAAAATAGCTAAACAATATGAGAAAGTGCATACCTGCCCATGAGCGCTTAGCAATACCTGCCCAGGAGCGCTTAGCAGTAACCCTAAGATTTCTTGCCACATGAGACAGTTATCATATTTGTTTAAATTTTCCACCCAGTTATACTCATCTATCGTCCCAGAAGTTTACAAGGCTCTAATTGAAGTTCCGCAGCATTCAACAAAGGTAAGAATGATTTTTAGCCGTCCATACCAATACGTGTTGGAATCGTAAAAAAACTTTCTATTTCCACTCAAAATGAGTTATATGGATCAAAAGAGACCTACATACAAAATATGCGATGTTGTTTGTCTGTCTCTCTGTCTGTCGGCCTGTCTATCTGTTTATCTGTTTGGGACACGATAACTCAAAAACCGGTGATCAGATTTTAATCAATTAGTTTTTGGTTGGGGCGGGGTGTCAAGCAGGAGGTAGGAACAGAGGTTGAATTCTAAAAAAAATGTCACCAACTGTAGCAGCGAGCGAAATGTGGTTTTCAGACTTGGATGGATAATTAAATTTCTCACAACAATTGTGCCTAGATTAGATTTTGTCATCAGTTTTTGAGACACGCGCGTAATTTTCCTTACAAGGTGCATTCACGCTGGTTGTCATTTCTGCTAAACCTATTCGATTGCTATAGCTTCCAAAGCTTCACTTTCTTTTGTCATAGTGCTATATATGATGTTCAGGCTGCTGTCGACATTTCCTTTCCGATTAGACCTAACTGTGTAATTGCTACTACGTTTTGATCATTCTCGTGGTTGCCCACTATTGTTTTCTATACGCAGATGTGTCGTGCTAGGGCAGGATAAGCGATGGAGAGGTTTACAAAAATACATTACTGTATTAGAAACTTGCTTCAATTACCTCTACCACCAGGCGCACCTCTACGTGAAAGACAGCTTCCAGAGTCCTATGTGTTCGTGGCAGACGATGCTTTTCCGTTGACTAGCCGCCTATTGAAACCCTTTCTAGGATGCCATCCAAAAGGAAGCAGCCAACGAATTTTTAATTACTGTCTCTCACGAGCAGGGCAGATATTTGAAGCTGCCTTTGGCATTATGGTATCGGCTTTCGTGTATTTAGAAGCCCTGTGATGTTTCAACCGGATGATGTGCTTACAATCATTATGAGTTGTGTATTATTGCAAAACTTTTTACGAAAAAGTGATAGCTCATCACATTTAGATGCTACACCAGGAACTTTGATAATCGACACGATGGGTAGGTAATTGGTGGAGGGCACGTGGAGAAACGAAGGCATAAGTAACAACTGTCTCAAACCTTTTTCAAAAGTTGAACGAAAAGCTACCATGAAGTGCAATAAATTCGACAGGTTGAGATGGCTTCACGGCCAAATTCGACAGGAATTTGCCGAGTACTTTCAACAAATTGGAAAGTATCTTGGCAACATCTATACACATAATATGGTTATTAATTTTATATATGTACAGAGCGTTCTAACAAGGACTAAACAGGGGTTTATTATATTTTTTGCTGTCATTCCATATTTTTTACTACGTTTTTATTAGCTCCCTTTCGTGGCCGTCTGCATGTCCAAAATCATGCAATCGATTTTAAACTAACTTCCCGTTAAGCGATTTCAATGAAATTTGGTATACTTATGTAGGTTCGGTGACAGTACAATGTTATAAAAAGAAATACGTTGGTGGGGGGTCGTGGGGTGAGAGGGGGTTGAAAATTCATAACTTTTGAACCAAAGCTGCTTCAGATTTGACTTCCACTAAATATTTACCAATTTTGAAAGTGAAAACTGGCGTCGGTGGGGGATCGTTGAGGTGATGTTAATATGTGTAAAAATTTATAACTTTTGAACAAAAGCTGCTGCAAATATGCAGTTTTCAGATACCAGTTCTGCAAATATTTTCAAATTTTAGAGAGAAAATCTATGTTGAGAGGGTGGGAGGGAATTGATATATAAGGAGGAAAAAGAGAGATGAATAATAATTTACACACATGAGACTAAAAGACAGAAAATAATTATTTTAAAACATTAAAATTTTTAATATACCACATTTTAAAACGCACTAGAAAGTATAAAAGAATAAGTATGAAAATACTTGTAAGATTTAAAACGAAAACCGTGGAGTGCATGAATGTTGCATGCATATGAACTTTTGTGATCTATTGCAAGCGCCCCACGGTGTTCGTTTTAAATCTTACATGTGTTTCATATCTATTATTTTATACTTTTTAGTGCGTTTTCAAAACGTTCCTAATATTAAATTTATTTATTTTTTTAAATAATTATTTTCTGTATAGTTCAAAAATTGTGCCATTAAGTTATCATTTCTTGTTGGTTCACCTATTTTACAGATGCATCGAATGGCTATTTTGTTTTCTTTTTGACAGGAAAAGTAAAGAATAAGCCCCTGTTCAGTTCTCATTAGAACACCCAGTAGTGTTCATTAAAATGATTGTATTATACTTACAGCAGTATTAATTGTATATCTGCACTCGAGTCTGCACTTAACTATTTTCTTCAAAAACGCGTCCATGATTAAAAAGGCAAACCATGAACGGCATTTATATATCGTCAACACCTGAAAGAAATATTATTAAATGTACTGCAGTACTTACTGTACACGACGAACTTTTTCAGAGGATACTATAAACTAATAAAACAGATTAGAAATTGTTTAAACACATTTAACCTCAATTTCTCTTAGATAACTAGGCGCGCTCTAAAATATGCCGTGTGTACGGGAATCAAGCCCACTGGCGAGTTTCAACAAGCAACAAGTCTCTTCGATATCTGTTGAAGATACCGCTTCACAGGCGAACCCTGGCACTAGAGAGCTAGCGTTTGTTTGTTTATATCCCGGCACCCGGATCCCGGCACCAGGCATCCGGCACCCGGATCCCAGAAGTCTTGTTGTAATATGTATTGAATGCAGTGGAATGTATTCGCGGAAACACATGCAAGCTGCTATATATCCACTATAATACGGCTCTTGTTAAATATATTCTGGTTTTTAGTTAGATAAAGCAAAATATATCGTAGAAAGTGCTGACAAAGTACGGGCACGTATTACAACAAGTAATATTTCACTTCACGCATGACCCTCCGCTCGCTTCGCTCGCTACGGGGACTCAAGGAAAGGAAACTAACCAAGTGCCAACCAAAACTAATTCAAGACATACCCAAAATCAAGAAAAAAACTGTTTAGAAATATAACCTTAAAAAAAATTGAGCGAGTCTGCTAGTACTAGTACTGATGGGTAAACATATCCTATAACGACATCGGTTCTAAAAAATTACAACAGCACGTTGTGTTCCCAAGCGGTCACCCATCCAAGTAAGTACTAACCACGCCCGACGTTGCTTAACTTCAGTGATCGGACGAGAACTGGTATTTTCAACGTGCTATGGCCGTTGCCTATATATTTTACCTTGTCCATGGAATAAAAATTAGGTTTAATAACAAAGTTTAAAATAATTTAAAAATAATACTTTTGACCGTTCGTTTAATTTAAAATATGCTTTTTATCGTCTAAAATCCGTTTAAAACAATTTGAAATGGCAAAATTGTATAATAATACCGCCCTAGCGGCTAGAATCGGTTTACACATTTCCGGCCCATTTGCCGAGATTACCCTCATACCGCCGCGTAAGATGTTTACGCATAAAAAAAACCGACGGGATTTGAACCCGGGTCGCATCGCGAAGACATGGAAGTCAAGGGATCCTGGTGCCGGATGCCAGGTGCTGGGATCCGGGTGCCGGGAGATAAACAAACAAACGCTAGCTCTAGACTCTAATAACCCTGGCCAGCAGTGCCAGCACCAACGTTGGCTTTGTAATATTTGCATTGCTATGCCGCTTGTAGCCGGCTTAACACACGAGCCAAATGCCAAAATCGCCATTCTTACATAACCTAATATTATTTTAAATAGTGCCAGTTTATTGAAAAATATTGCAATGATATTAAAAAATTGTATTGCTTTTCACCGCAAATAACTCACTGTTGGCTGTATAGGCCATATAGTTACCCTGACATACACAGTGTCAGTTTTCGTTAGCGATTGAGTTGTTTTTGTTTTTAAAACAATCATTAAAATCTGTAACTGTGCAGCAGGTGCTACAAAAAATGCTAGGTTTTTTACGGATTATCATATAAAATTATCGCGAAAAACAAATGAGCATCATAAACGTCAAATTTTGGCATATGTTTTGTTTTTAAAATGAAACATTCTATATAAATATTATTAAATTTTTTATTTTGGCGAAATATTCTAGACATATTTTAAGTATAATAAATATCCTATACCTATTTCTAGTTGTTTTGAAATATTGACAGTTGAAATTTAAATTTTTTGCAACTTTGACCGGCTAAAGAACCTAAAAACGACTAAAAACTTGGAGCGAAGTGTTTGCGCTTTCCTATCATAGGTTTTCATAACCTATAGTTCGGTTACGAAAACCTAAGATAGAAAAGTGCAAATTGTTTCCTTCTAAGTCAAGCTGCTTTAATTCTACAGTATCTAGAGCTTATCAGAGCTGCAAAATGTTCAAATTTCAATTGTCAATATTTCAAAAACAGCTATTTGAAAAAATAGAAAATATGTCAAAATTTGACGTTTACGATGCCCATTTGTTTTTCGCGATATTTTTGTTAGATAATACATGCAACACCCTGCAACTTTTGTATTTTAAAAATTTTTGAGGATCTTTCCAGGTATAGTGCAAAATATTAAAAAAAAACCTGTACAAGGTCTGCACTAGTTCCATACAAAGACATAAGCATGTGAAATAGATCTTAACCTATAGTAAAGTTTCGAAGATAATTCTGTAAATTTTATCGCATCAGAATCTAAAAATGCATTAATCCAAATAGCGAAATAAATTGAAACAGAATAGGTTGACATCTGGGAAATCAATGTAGGTATATTGTAAGAATTACGGATGTGTTTGTTGGAAGCGGAAATCACAAGTCCTCAGTTTACTTTATTGCTGCCCTAATTTGTTTCAACTCTTAATTGAAATAACAGAAAAGAAAACACTGCCAATTAGGTTTTTTGAATTCGGCAATGTCAAAATAGATAAAATATTTTTTTAGGCTTTTCAAACGTAACGTTAAACTTAATAAAATATTCTCTAATTTTGAGAGCATATGAACAACAGATGACTAGACTAATTAATTAGTAACGAAATCAGCATTTTACATATTAATCATCTTTCAAGACACTGTTGAAATAAATAAAGATCTGGTAATGTCCAAACAGATGCTAAAAATTTGGATACAATTTATTTAAAACATTATAAAAATGTATTTTAATGATGCAAATATTAACATTAATCTGATCTAATTAATATATTCTTGTATCGAACATTTTTTGTCAGAGATTCAATATGAAACACAGTTGTTCTTGATTCTATAATTACATTTAATTAATCTGATGCTACTCAATGCTTTTTATTCCTTAATGATAGATATAGGTCTCAAAACAGGCATTAATGTTTTTAAAATTCATTATGCGTATTGAGTATTATCGGCTTTGTTTTTATCTGGGCTTCTTAAATGAAAAATAATTAAGGATGATGGAAATTCGGTACGAATTTATCTAATATTAATATAATTTATCTTTAGGTGTCTCGACACAAAAGTCAGGTTGAACTTTGATTCAATCAAAAGCGGTATCTGTAGTTTAAAAGTTGTTACACTCTCAGTAACCCAGGTTAAGTAGATCAAGCTTTGATGTCATGAACTGGTGCAAGAACAAAATGTAACACCGACATAGGTGCATTGTAAATGAATTGTTTCGTCGGAAGAATGCTTTTTAAGAAGCGTAAAAATCATAAACTTTTTAAATGGTGCCAAACAACCATGATGCTACTGCTTTCCTTTATTAGTTATGACAGTCCAGTTTTGCATTTATTGTTCTAACCACCTTGTATTCCCATTCCTTCATTAAAAAAGCAATCTCTGAATATTTATTTGAATTGAATTATTTTCTTAATTTTCTAATCTACTCTAGAACTTTTATTATATGAACCCTTGCTTAAAAATTCGGCAGAATCACTTGTGCCGAGATATCAGCGATTTTATTATATTCAGGGACGATATCACCATCTTTCTAATGTACAAAATCGGTAAAGTCTGTCGTTCGTGTGTAAAATCAATATTAGCTGACGCTATGTCCGATAGGTCGAGCTGTCGTCAGAACAGGTTGGTAGCACGCGGGCCAAGCGGCGTGTTGTACCTACTTGAAAAACATTCTAGATAATAATTTTCGAGTTGAATAGTAGTTTTCCTTGCGACTAGATTGGGTGATTAATAAAAACACGATTCGGTATGTCAAAGTATTGGGCTATTGTTTCAAAAATCGACGGGAAGTGTTCTGGAAAAGTGTTGCCAAATCTGTGTTTTGACGAGTCGATCTATAGATGATAGTATTGATTGCCAGGCTAAAAACTGAATTTCTATTGGCTTCGATTCTAAAATTGGTCACGGTGTCACTCTTCATAAATCCTGCTTTGGAGCAGATCGTGGGTTATGACGGAAAAGTTTTCAGTGCCTTTTGAGCAGATCTACCGCTCAGCGTATCTCCGCCTGCTTTGTTTTTATCTTTTTGTCTTTTTTTTGTTTAGTTGCCTGTTAGTGCCTACACTCTACTCCTTATTTGGTATCTAACATTGTACTGCTTTGTTGCGCCCCCGAAGCGAGTGGAGGGCCAGGCATGAGGTATTCAAATATTTGAAGATGTTAACGTAACGGGGGTATTATATCTAACATTTATATTACAGTTGCCCTATGGCAGAACCTTATGTGTCGCAGTTTACGTATATGCTGCCGAGAGTTGTTTGAAGCTTCACACATCTACGGAGATAAAACTGTTAGAGATCTAGTTTTCATATTATCATTATGGTTCCTCTAATTGTTGCAAAACTTTCCTTAAAAATACTTAAGTCATAGATGATTAATTTTGATTTCTTAACTTACATTACATATTTTAAAATAGCAAGACCTTAACTTAAGTCCGTAGTTACAATTTTCCTTATTTAATTTAATGTTTTATTTCCTTATTTACTGAGACATAATTCGACTGTCGAGTACGTGCATTAAACTTAAATCTTTAAAATGGTTAGAAAGTGGCTTATTTCACGGATTGTGATTAAAGTGTAATTAGTTAATATTCAGTCCCAGTGAGCTAAGAAGTGGAAGCTTTACGTGACCACCTGCCTAGTATACGAGAACTGGTTTTCTAACATTAGTATTTTTTTCGTTACGTAATTGAGTTTTTTTTTTCAATGAGAATTCTATATTTAAATGGCTGTAGGAAATATTAAGTGCAATTTTTTACCGAATTTTCGTTTAATATTGCATGGAAGCAGACTTCGCCAATTCAGGAAATGAACTAAACTTTCTTTTCACAGAACTATCTGGTTTATTCCGTTAACTGTAATATTCAAGGATTTAATGAAATCTTTGGTAATATTCGTGCTCAAACAAACAGTATTTGCGTAAGTATATCTGCATTGATTAATTTAAGTTATATCTGACTCGATTTAATCTTAACTTCTAGTAGTTTATAATTTAAACGCCTCGAACAACTTGTAATATGACTTCACTGATTTACTTTTGATTTTATTGGTCGTTCAGTGTATTAATACGTTTTAGAGTAATAGTGCCGAATTACCTTTGCTCGATAATCAAATTATTCCGATTACCTTTGTTTTTCTTATTATTCTATTTGACTTCCTTAGCAAATTTTTAACGCCGAACTTTCTACTTCATTTTATTTCGTTAGTGAATATTATTGCCCAATTTTCTTTTGTTTGCGAAGCTTAAGCCAAATCGAGCTCCACTTTCCAACTTAGAGACTTTCTGACTTAAGACATCTTTAAGTCAGTGGCACCTTGTAACGTCATTAGTTAATTTCTTAACAGCCGCTCATATTCCAGGTTCACTCAGCGATATTAATATTTATAGCTGTGGATCGTAGTGTTGACAGTTGGACGTAGGTGCCACTAAATTTTCTAATATGAACATATCAATCATTTTTAAGCATTAAATTGGAGTAGTAAAATTTTGAAAAATACCCTATCTAAGAATATGGAGAAACCTTAAAGAAATACAGCTACTTGGTTGGCCCCAATTAGAGTTTTACGGGTTCCTGTGAAGCTGCACGTCACGCCATATAGGTCAGCATCAGTTCGTCAAAAGGATCTCAAACTGGTAGGAATAAACCTGGAGTAACTACACTAGTGAAGGACCGGGTGGAGGAAGGACCCTAGTTAAATGATAAATAATTTTATTTATCTAATATAGAAACACAATGATATAGCATACCTTTTTGAAAGGGGTAACTTCACTCTACCTAAAATACATTTACGATACTGCCGATAATACGAGAAAATATTAGTGGCAGAGTGCTTGCGAATTTATATCAAGATGAATTAATAACAAGAGTAGACCTGATGATCAAAAATTACAAAGATAATATCTCGTCTTCGCAAACTTGTCTTTTCCCTACCTATGCGTTTATAGCTCGGAGGGAAAGACCACGTCAATTGCCAAAAATACCTTCGACATCCGTCTAGAGAACGTACGGAATGACACAATCATTTCGGAACTGTATCCGTCGATTCCGTTTGGGTGCGTTCCAATATTCCAAAGTATGAAATAGTTAATGTTTTAAATTTTGAGATATAAGTTCTACGTTAAGTCCTAAGGTAAGGTAAAGAGAATATCAACCACATAAATCTACCAGTGAAATGGCGGAATCTATATTCCTGGGTTTGGTCGACAGTCTTATATAAAAAAGTCACCCCTATTCTCCGACATATTTAGCTCAGGGTCTAATTTGTATGCCTCGCAGACAGCTCGTTCTGGTTTACGTATTTGTAGTGGTAAATTTTTTTTATTTTTCGATTTTAATTTGGGATTTTAACGTAAGTCTCCTCACTCTCAGTTTCTTCTGATTCTGGAGTGAAGGTATCGCACCCAAAAACTAGAGTCTAAGTAAAAGCGTTACATAGCATTAAAATCCCCAGAACTGCTCAAGAGTACACATATTCAAATCTAAAGTTGCAAACGCTTATTAAGAACGATAAAAAAGTGGTATAAGTATTTGCATTTACATTTAAAATAAGCTTGTGTCTGGATACGATCTACACTCCCGATTTAGACATAAGTTCGTAATATGCCTTTTTGTCCGAAACGACCTTTCGTGTGTCCGCGAGGAAACACTCGAAGCGTTTCTTCGCGGACACCTTAGGCATCATGTGGTTCAAGTTCACTCTGCCAAGGGATGAACCAAGTTCATTTGCTGCCTCTATCGCCCTCCGAGCGATAGAGCCTTCCAAAGCTTTTTTGACTCAATACAGGCCGATCACCTCTATTCAGAAATAATCGTTCTAGGAGATTTAAATGCACATAACACCAACTCACACAAACACCATAACAAGACCGACAACGAAGGTAGAGAAGCTGAAGCATTTGCCATTAGCTGCGCTGAACCAACTCGAATCTCAGAGAGGGGCGAATTTGCCGCACTCCTGCGTCTTTTTCTAACCACAAATCCTGATCAGTACGCAATTACAGTTGGTCCGTCATTAGGTACTTCCGACCACGAACTTATTACAACGGTTTGTGACCTGTCACTACTACAAAAGGATCCACCATTGCCTCGTAAAACCTGGCTTTACAATTGTGCAAACTCGGAGGATCTAAGATAGTTCTACCTAGATTTTCCTTGGTTCGACGTCTGCTTTGACATTGACGACCCGTTGCCGACGGTCTCTTACGAAAAGATCACGCAAGTATTCTTCACACCCCTTGCTCACTCAAGGTCTGCCAAGATGTAGGGACCATTTTGCTTAGTGCCTTCTTCGTAGTAAAATCATGGAAAATTTAATAGTGCCTTCCTCTATATAAACTGAACCCCTCCTAATATGATGTTGCAACGCTGTTTGAGGCCGCATCCTCTGACTGAGTTTCAAATTTATTTTGTAAAATGTAAAAATCATACATTCAGCAAAGTTCAATCAACTACCTTACATAAATTAAAAACACTCTATTAGTTAAAACACATGTTAATATTTACATGCGAATAAATAACTGTTACACTCTTGATAAATATAATATATTCAGATTAAACGTAGACGCGGAACAGACACT
>MU182896.1:13095-32295 GCA_016904865.1 Pissodes strobi | reverse complement strand
TACTAAAAAATGAAAGCTGGCCATTTTATGTTGGCCGCAGTGGAAAAGTCATTAGGAATATATCGGTTAGTGGCAGTATTTTTTCTATAAATATCAAATTCTAGTGTGTTATTATCGTTCATAATCACTAAAGTATCCAAAAATGGTAGTTGGCCATTGTTCCTCGACTTCATAAGTAAATTTAATGGTGGGGAAACGGTTGTTCAGTTTTGTTACAAAGTCTTCAATATTAGCGGTATTTGTGTCGAAAATCGCGAAAATGTCATCCACATACCTGTACCATACCCTTGGAAAATATTCGAAGTCTTGGCTGATGACATTTTCAAATTTACTCATGAAAAGATTAGCTAAGAACGGCGATAAACAGTTGCCCATTGCCGTGCCTTCAAGTTGTTGGTAATATTTATTTTTATATTGAAAATAATTTTGATCCATGCAAAGTTTGGTTAAAGTTAAATATTCTTGTTTGATTTCGTTATCAAAACTATTCATCTCAAGTAATTCACCAAGGTATTGCAAGGTCTGTGGGATTGGTACACTAGGGAACAACGATCTGCACTCACTAGTCTAATCTTAGTAGAAAACTTACGATAAAGGTTAAGTTCCGCTGACCGTGAAGCCATCTCAACTATGTTGGGGTTTGGAACCTTCGACAACATGCATTAAAACAGATTTTTATCCACAATACCTAAACATAATTTTTTGCACCCGACGCGCGTTTCGCTAACCATGTTAGCATCATCAGGAGATGATTAAGACAAAAATTAAAACCTACCTAACTCCCTTTTATTCTACTGTTTGCTTAATCAAGCGGAACCAAAAAGAACCAATCCTGAAATCCCATTAGTCACGCTTGATTAACCAATACAATGGACTATCCGGAATAGGCTCTCTATCTCTATTTAAACTATTCTTACATTTAATAATTTCCATACTTTCATATGCGTCTAATAATCTTCTATCAGTTATATTATGAATTAATTTTAAATTTTTAATTGTTATTCTATGATTATTATCAAAATCATGCTCGGCAACACTTGATCTTTCTGTTCTACCATACTTTAAATGAGCTATATGTTCTTTGAATCTCGTTTGTATAGATGTTCTAGTTTGCCCCAACATATTTTTACAATCCATACATCCAATTTCATATATTCCACTTCTTTCTAACATTGCAATTTTGTCCTTTGGACCACCTAATAGTTTCTTAATGTTAAACTGAGTCTTGTATACTAATTTTAAACCTACTTCCTTAAAAACTTTTTGGAGTCCTCTAGTATACTGAGGATTATACGCTATCGAAATATATTTTGTATTTTCATCCTGATTAACAAAAGGATTAAGGGCCTATTCTGTATAGTCTATTGTATTGGTTGATCGAACGTGACTAGTAGGGTTCACAGGATTGTTTCATATTGGTTCCTTGAGTAAGTATAAAATAAAGTTAGGTAGATTTTAAGTTTAGTTTTAATCATCTCCTGATAATGGTAACATGGTTAGCGAAACGCGCGTCGAGTGCAAAAATTCTGATTCGACGTTGTGGATCTAAAGGTCCGTTCTATTGCATTTTGCTTAAGGTTACAAGCCACAATATAGCTATAGCTATAGCAATAGCAAAATTAGTCAATTGGAAGTAATTCAGTTCGACCGGCCAATGTCATAAGTGTATCAGGGTTTTCAAATGGTTCAAAATTAGGATTGTTAGGTTTTTGTGAAGCTTTATGTTTATTTAAAGTAAGTGTTTTTTCAACCTTACCACCACTACTAGTTGTTTCTGCTTATTCACCAAGTAGCCCAATACAAGGCTTGAACTAAGGTACCTTATGAAATAGTTGTTTTAGAACCATCTTAGTATTTCGAACTAAAGGGGTCTTTAAAATAGTGTCAAAAACACCCTCGGAAAAGGTCCTGCAACCATTTCACTAGATTTTCGTGTGGAGATTTCTTAGGAAGATTACAAAATAGATATACGTCAATATTGAATAACGTAATTCTGGCAGTAAGCTCTAGGTCAGTTAATTATATTAAATCTCTTAACATTTAATATTGTACGCCATTACAAAAATAAAACAGTATTAATGAGTCGGCGTAAAATCACCTGCTGAAAACGTGATTTTTTTCCAATTTGTCATTCGAAAATAATCACGGGTTAAGTCTCGGCGTTAACGGTTAAGTACGTGGATCGCGTCCAAATTTAAAATCGCCAATACTATCTATATCTATTATTGTATTGCATATTTTAAAACATTTAGTACCAAATAGTGCTTGGTCGGAGAAAACTCAGAACAGCTTAAAATTAATATTATATCATAATGTACTTGGTCAGCCAACGAAAAGGAAACTATTGCCTGATAACTGTTTCGTTATAGGAGATAGAACAAAAAGTTATATGGTGTTTTGGGGTGTCATTGACATACCTTATCCGAAAAACAACATCATTACAAAAAGGTAAAGCAAAAATGAGAAGAATGTCGCTATTTTACATGGAACCCACTTAGGTATTATACAAGATATCTTGTGTCGAATTATGTATAATGTTATACTAGTAAATTGGGCCAGTTCTCGAAATATTTGTAGTAAGAAATTCCTATGCTTCAAATATGCGTGCATTGTTTTAAATACGTAGGTGAACTGGTTATTTAAGGTTTTAATTTGGAAAATACTTCATAAGTGAAAATAATTTCATTTGAATTTATATTGTTGGTAGATACTGAAAGGGCAATAACCAAAGCGAACGATATAACACAAAATTAGTAACACACGACAACAACAGCAACAACAATAAAAATATATAACAAGCATAAAAATATTCAAACTGAAAGCCTTCAGTTGATTTTGCACTTAGCCGTTGTAGTTTCAATACTGAATGATGGATGAACCTGACAGGAATAGCTTTTATTTCTCTGATTACGTTATACTGTAGTTCTTTTATATCATCTGGTGTCGCACAGTATAAATGATTTTTTATATGTCCTCAGAGAAAGTAATTCAGAGAATTTAGCTCTGGACTTGTAACTTGTCATAGCACATGTTTTCGGATTTCGATATATTTGTTTGAAAATATTGTATTCAAAGCATTTGTCACTTCTCGTCCATTATAAAAATGAGTGCCCTCCTGTTGCCAGTACAGCTCTCTCAGAATGTTTGGAGGCTCGTGTTCGAATTTCCCTAAATGTTGATTATGGTGACCCAGGAAAACACCATCTTGTATAGTAGAAAAAGTATCCCTAACAAAGTCAAGATAACTTTATAATAATTCTTTAAAATAGCACCAGGAATAAATATAAAGAAAATTGCTAATATTTAAACAGCATTTGATTGAACACCAAAATGGCGCATCTTTGTAACAATTTAACATTTTCTGGTATCTCTTATGGTTTCTGAGATCTAAAAAGCCACCCACCAACAAATACAGGCAGTTTAAAAATATTAGAAAATGTATCATCGTAAGATAAAAAATATTTGTTATAACCATTTTTGAAATAGCCTGAAGAGTCATGGTCAAGGTGTTGCTTCCAATTTTGTGCTGGTTTAAAAATGCTCACTTTACACATACTTTTCTCGTCTCTTATACATCTCACTTAAAATATGATAGTAGCAGGATAAATTTTCTAAATAATAATCAGGAATATTGGTATAATATTTTGTCTAAAATTAACAGTAAAAATATGTTCCATTTGTTAACCAAGTCGAGGCACGTCCACTAGAAAGTTAGTTGCCACTGGTACATACTGGATATCATGTATATATTATTGAGTCTCGGATAGCTATAAATTTGAAGAGGATCTCCACACGACACCGATATTTTCCTTATTACCTGAAAAAACGGTAAATTTATAACCTGTGAAAAGTAAAACAAGTTGAGGGATGATGCCCTTCATATGTTAACTACATATTTAAAATCATATTTAGAAATAGGGTTTCAAAATGCTATGAGTATTAGACAATAGAATTCAGCAGAATTTGGTAATTAAGTCAACTAATTAGGCTTCACATTTCATATAAACTTTTCTTAATTTTTCGTCATAACGAATTAATTATTTTGATTGTTTATGTCATTAAACAAAGGTTTAGGTACTTACTATAACTTGAATTCTGATTTTATTAGTATTCAACCATTGAAAATACTATTATTTGCATAAGATTAGGTTTGTGAAAAGTTTTGACTAATTTATCAGCCACGAACAGTTAGGGCTCTCTAATTTTCGTTCACTACTTCATATGCCCTCTAATGTGTTAAAATTTATTAATTTGAGTTTTTAATATCAACTTAAGTTTCAAATATTAGATTCTTTGAACTGTGGTTTTGGTAGATTTAAACCTGAAGTTATCTTTTGTTGTAGTATGGTTTGGAACAAGACATTTCGTCACCTTTATGCTTTTTCTTGGAATGGCCAATGCTTACGTCATGAGAACCAATATGTCGGTAGCCATTGTCGCGATGGTGAATCACACCGCTATTGAAGCAGATTCATCACATTCTTCATCTGAAGGCGTGGACATGGAATGTGGGGTAGAGGCTACAAATAATGTAAGTTTTTGCTTTTATTTCAGGGTACTGCGTGCCTAGATTATGCCGATTTTTCAAATTCATCAAACATGTTCATATTTTTAAGAGGTATTAAAAATGGTACAGTAAGTAGTTACACATTTTCTACAAGATTATAAAGCAAAAAAAATTACATGGTGGTCCACCATAAATGCTACATGCAGGATTTCTGCGTTATAATGTGAAAAACAGAAAAACGCTCAGACCCAACATCTTTACTCCCGAGTGGATATATTTTTTTTTGTATAAAAAGACCTGAGTTTCACCCGCTGAACGAGAATAACCTAAAAATCTTAAATGAAAAGAGGTATCGTGTGATACTTACATAGTTTTAAAGGGTAGTCAACTACCTAATCAATTCCACCTGTTTTGATGTGTAAGCATCTTACGCGGCGGTATGAGGGTAAATCTCGGCAAATGGGTCGGAAATGTGCATGCCGATGGGGACGGAAATGTGTAAACGGCTGTGCGCAGTGATTTTACTAGGGCTGCTCAAATATTTGTGCATGTCGATATAGGATATGTTTATACACATCAGTGTCTCGAGTGCTAGCAGACTCGGTCATTTTTTTTAATTTTTGGCTGAGCAGCTTTCGAAAAATTAAGGAAAAAAGTTAACGCTATAGAATTGACTTACCAGTTAGTTCAATTTACTAGATCTCAAAAATGGCTGCGTTCATACAGCAGTAGAGAGAGTGTTTAAAATGATATCAAACATTAACATCAAATCACTAAAATCTAAAACGTAAAGCAGAGACATAACAACAAATAACATTTAATATATTACACATGTGAAAATAAACAGAAATATAACAAAACAGCAGTCATATCCTGTCAAGAGCATAAGGCTCACTCACGTTGTAGTACACTTTCCCAACAGGCAATGCCTTAAGAGATCTGAAACATTTTAAATTATTAACAGTCCTAATCTGAATCAACAAGAAAAGAATTTTTCATTAATGTTCGTGTTGGTATTGGCAAGGGCAAATCGAGAGCTCGCCGCTTGTCATGCTGAGTGGCAGGACCCCAGGAAAATTCTTGTATATCAGTGATGTTTCAAGAATAAACAAAGAGGGAAGAGTAAGAATTCTCTGAGACAGAAAGTGAGTTCCACAAGATTCTCTCTGACCCAAATATGCGATGAAACGGACATCATTCTTCTGAAGAACGAACAAAATATTCAGCAGATGTCGTCTACTAACCTATTACTAATGTTGCCTCGTCTGCCGATACAATTTTTGAAGTGAAACTTCTTAACGCGCGCCGGGAGTAAAATTTGAAGGTCGCCACATGACGAAAGGCCGCGGCGGTCGCGACACGAAGAGAGGCCGCGCTGGCAGGCTGTGGCAGCGGAACAAAAAACGGTCACGATATTTTTTTGTGATATCTTTGTTAATTTGCAAGCAAAAAATATGGGATTTGCTCTATTACCTTGTCAAGACATAAGCGAAACTTTTAAGAAGAATATTTTTTTTCATTTAGGCCTTCTCTTTATGTTAATTGAGTGGTATATTTAAAAAAAAACTACTTTTTAACCAAATCCGTTACGATATGTATAAGGCTAGGGTGTTTAAGTTTAAGAAGTTTCACTTCAGATATGCGCACATAGTGCACAAGCTTTTTTTTAAACTCTTTTTCTTCCTTCTAATGTGTTTTCTTGATTTTTATAACATAGAGTAGCAATCTAAAATAACTCGTCTAACGAGTATTTCATGGTCATAAAATAATAAATAGGTATATGAAATTTCTTCCGTCTGAAGGAATTGCACAATGTCACTTATGATGAACCTATTAAACCGAATAGGTTGCGATTAGATCCATGGCGTATGACTTTTGTTTTTGATCAACTATTTTTTGATAAAATTTTTGAACTCTACTGAAAAAAACACGAGCAAATTAGAATTGCTAAAAATTTTGATTTTAGAGAGAAAGCAAAGTAGCATATTACTTTAAAATGAACAGAAACTGAATCTACGATACATCTGTCGATTATCTAGGTTTATACAAATTATGCGTAATAAATTTCAATGTACATTTTATTGATTTGAAAACTTATTTACTAATTGTTTTCACTTTAAATGGCCGATCTATGATTTTATCTACTACTAAAAATTTTTTACTGGTGGCCCGTATGCTGGACAGTGTGCACTACTACTAATACATTATTTGCACCCTATATTCTAAGGGATTCAGAAATCAAAGCTAACTTTTCTAAAATCCATTATTAAAATTATTAATATTATTTAGAACAATTTAGTTCTTGGCGCTGATTCGCACTGACTTACGCGGGCAAATGGACGAACAGTCACTTGGTGGTTCACGATATTTCTGAACGTTGATGGATGATTACACTCGTAAAACTTGCATATATTAATTCTAAATTCGAAGCTTTGGTTGAAAGTTAAAACGATAGCCGAATAAAAGCTTTACGTAGTGACCAGTGTTCAGAAGTTTGTAATAGAAAACTTAATTTTTTTTAAAGTGTACCAGAAATTCGACATCAAACCACAACCCTGTATTTATCACAGCAAAATAGATTGGCGGAATGTAAGACCAGTAATATAGTTGAAAAAGGCAAATGTATGTTGTACTTGTCGCAGCATGCTAGATAAATAACGTATCTTTGGCATGAGGCAGTTTATGCAACCTTTATAAATGAATTTTGAATTTGCCTCCGGAAGATAAGTGGCAGGAAGAGAATCTATTTAAGTCATTTGGAGTATCTCGATCCAAAGCTTTGTCACATGTTCCGAAGCAAAAATGAAGAAAATAAGATTCAGAATCAAAAGAAATTATTTTTGTTCTCCAATTAATAAAATATTGTAAAAAGCACAGATGTAATTTTCGTGAATAATGAAACATATAGTGAAACATTTTTCAAAACGACTAAAACCACTTTTGCATTAGTCTCAAAGTCGAGATCGTACATTTTAAGAAGAGGGAGTGGATGTTGCGGATCCTAACATGATTGAAGGAACATCAAGAACGTCTGTTTCTGAACAAATTGTAAATAGCGATGCCAGAAGTTTAACCTGTGTTAAGATGATCTAAAAGAAGATCTAAGCAAAAAGTGACGGATGATTAGTAAATTTATTCAACCATTATTCAGAAGGGGGAAAATTATTCCAATCCCGTAATAGTTGAAGAAGCTATGTCATCATCTACAACTAAATGTTGAAAAGGGCCATGAAAGAATGGTATGATTCTTTGATAGACAATAAAATATGGGTATTATACGATTTACAGTCAAACAAGCAAATAAAAAACAAAACTGATAGGGAAGGTAATGTAATAAAATATAAAACTCAACTTGCTATGAAGGGATGTTACAAATTTATCTGATTTTCTATCGAGATTTGTTAATTCCGACTGAACCGGGAATTGGCCTCATTAAATAGATTATGAATATCTAAAATCGAAAGCTACCGGCCGTGTCGGAGGATGCATAAACATGTAAAATAACATTTTTGTGTAAATATGTTCTATATTGTTGTGGAGGATTCATGTTTATCAGACAAATTGTTGCCTATTACTCTACCTCAGTTGTAGGCTTTTTGAATAAGGCCGCTTCGGTTCTGGCTCCAGGGTGTAAATAGCACAAGTGCTAGTTTAGTGCGTCTAGTGGAACTGAAAAACCTAAAAGAACTGCAAAATGCTCGACACTGGAAAACGCTCGACGTTTCGAGACAAAAATCTGCTCTCATTGACAAGTGCGAGAAACCTAAAAATGAAATGTTTAGTGTTAGTGTAGAATGCAATAATTAAAACAGTAAAAAGCTTGTGCACTTTGTCAAGTTTTGAATTGACTTTGACAAGATGACAAGAGTAATGTCATGTCGTTTAAGAAATATTAGATCCCGTATATCATTGAACCTGTTTGGAACGTATATACTCTGTGGCTGCTCGGGAGTTCTATTTTCTCATTTACTCGAATGCGCGTAGATTCTCTATTATTGTACAAAAACATGAAATATAGAGCAAGTTTATACTTAACGGTCCTAGTATAACATACGTTAAGAAATATTGCATTGTGCAGGACAGAAATGAAAATAAATGTAATTAAATAAATATTTTTGTTTATGTGTCACCTGTACAACCATTTGTGTTACTATACGCGGCACTAATGTCTCCTTCTGTATATGTTATTTTATGATTTGACCTCATAGGAAAACTAAAATCCGAATTGAAACAAACAGGCTTATGGCCTCTTTAAAGAGAAAAATTAGTAGCTATGTTGAATCTTGCCAATGACATATTAAAATGTATTTTAATGTGTCATTAAATAAAATAAATAATTTGGAATTCCTTATATTTTACTATAAGCGAGAAGGCACGAACAATATAATTCAACTAGCGTTAGTGGTCATAATCATCAGTACTGGTAACTCCCTCTTAAACGCATACCATTTAATTAAAATTTTTAAAGTGTAAATAATTTTGCAAACTTTCAATATGCAAGTATAATTATGTTCAGTTAGAGCTTTATTTAGATATTTCTAATAAGAAAACAACTATTTATCATTGGTGCTTACTTTTTTTTGCCTTAAATGCTTCCAATTATGTCCCTTTCATTTTTATGGTCGTCAGGCCATACCTGTGTAAATTTCAACAACACTAAATTTTAACGGTTATTTGTATTCGTTTTTCGTATCGTCATTTTAGCATACAATTGAACTAATACATTTAAATTAATTTCAGACAAGTACGACCTCTGAAAATGATGGTCAATTTGTTTGGGAGACGGATATTCAAGGATACGTCCTTTCGTCGTTTTTCTACGGATACGTGATAACTCAAATACCATTTGGAATCCTAGCGAAGAAGTATGGTAATATCTACTTTTTAGGCGTCGGAATGCTAGTTAACTCATTATTTGGTCTACTGGTTCCTGTAGCGGCACATGCGGGGATTTGGTGGTTAATTGCAGTAAGATTTATTCAGGGATTAGGTGAGGTAAGTACCAATAACTGAACGGAAAACAGAGAGAGGCTTACTAGAGCAATTCCATTAAATGAAACTGTAAAAGACTACATATAATATCGGTCTGAATGAAGATGCTTAGACATAATATATTATAAAATACTTATGGGATGATTGGCTGATTCAAAATTTCTGTATTGTGGGTAAGAGTAAATAATGTCTGGCAATCATATTTATTTTTTATATCCCTCTTTTTCAGCATCTAGCACTATAATATGCTGAATGTTGTTCATACTGCAACGTACTTTGCATCCACAAATTTTTTTTTTTGCTTGAGGGCAAGCTATAGCGTATTTTGAATAAATTGCCTTTTATGAAATTTTGGGTTAGCCATTAAATCGTAAGATTAAATATATTTACCAGGTTCTATATTATGTCCATCTCCATCGTTCTTACATGGCTTACGGTTTGTTGAAAATACTCCTAGTATTCATGGTCGATTTTCACTTAAATAGGTGAAGTTTGCAGTTCTAATTTCTTTGATTTTTACTATTTTGAAAAAATATGCAATTAGCCTCTCTCTCCGGTCTAAACAGGTATTTGAAATATTCCTATTCTCGGGCAGGGTCCGATCGTTCCATGCACACACTCTCTTCTGGCAAAGTGGATTCCCCCGAATGAGAGAAGCCGTATGGGCGCATTTGTTTATGCAGGTACTACTATATA
The DNA here is from genome assembly GCA_016904865.1 of Pissodes strobi. Taxonomy (NCBI): domain Eukaryota; kingdom Metazoa; phylum Arthropoda; class Insecta; order Coleoptera; family Curculionidae; genus Pissodes; species Pissodes strobi. The sequence continues at coordinate 22,100 of MU182896.1, read as the reverse complement.
TTATATTACATATATATGTATAAATAAAGTTGTATTCTCCTATCAGAATTTCCTGGAACCATCGATTAATATCGGCTAAAAACAGCATCTTCTAAACTCCCTCTAAGTCTTATTTGAATGATTTACACCAAAATGTGAAAATTATATTAATCTTTGTCAATGATTGCGTGTTATACACGAATCCGTCAAAGGCATTATTTTATCATCATCTCTTAAGGCGTGCTGTTTTTCCTAATACTTGATAAATATGCCTTTATTAAATAAATTTTAATAATAACATGAAGAATGGCGGAGTGGTCATGAAATAAAAATATATTGAATCTATGTTTAAATAACGAAAACATTCTTGATCTTGCAAACTGTGCCCCTTAAAAACTACAGACAATACGTTGGTTTAACTTTCTTCTCTCTGGCACAGAATAAAAAAGGTTGCCTTATATTTGGAAACCGGCCTACAGCCTTTTTTGGGAATAAAGAGCAAACTCGAAGATTTGTAAGTACCTTTTGGGTGATGAACCATAATTGATTCAGGTAAAGGGCCTTACTTTTCATTTAGGCGTCGGAAATTTCAAATTACCTTTGAACTTGTAATAATGACTTGGATATAATATAATACATATTTAAAACATTAATTTCAATATCGTTTTAATTTTATGTAATAAATAATATGCACATATTTATTATTAACTTAGTTATTGCATTTCTAAAGAAATTATGACTAAATAAAAGAAAATACGTACCTAGCTTATATTAATGTTTAGAATACTGATGAAATGTGTTATGGATGGGCAATAGTTTTCGCTTTGTTTCCTACACCCCGTGATATAGCCAAAAGGCCCTCATCATACCCGAACCTCAGAGATGTGTTGAATCTAAAAGACATTCAATTTCCTATGCATTTAGGACATGTACCTAGATTTGAAAAGCAAAACAACGTATTAATGTTTATGGACTAGAAAAAAAAATAACAATAACTTAATGTAATACCAGCATATTTGACTAAGAATAAGCTAGATATACATATAAATCTTTTAATGATACAAGATAATTATTATTCTGAGGAAGATGATGACTAAGCTGCATTTGTTCCACCAAAACAACATTTTGTATGGTCTGTCACGTTTATTAACAAAACAAATTAACAACGACCACGGAAAAAAATATATTTTGGTGATCGTTGCCTCCACTAATTTTATTTAGAGGAGAAACTTTCCCAGCACCTTAAAGATTGCATAAAATTAAATAATGGTCCAGTTCCTGTCCTAGTTTGACCGATTTCATGATATATGCTCATGCGCAGACTGTATGGGAGTTCTTTTCGATGCAAAACACTACAAGATTATTCGGATACATATATGAAGATGCTGATTGCTGATGTTTTTAAGCAGTTTAGAAGCACATCTTTAAAAACATGGTATCAGTATCAGTATCAGTATGGAAGGGGTGGCCCCTAGCGGGCCTTGCACTTAGGCCACCAATTGGACCCGTTGTGCCCCCAGCCCGCATTAGAGAACCTCCAGGATGCCGGTCCTCCTTAAGAAAGCCCGCATCTCCTTCAGACTAACACGACGCACTGAATCTGGCTCGATCGACGTCACGCCAAAGATTCTGAATCTTGCCCACGCAAAGGCGGGGCATTCCGTAAGTAGATGGTATGGAGTCTCGTCGTCCTCCATGCACCATCTACACTCCGCCTCCTCTGCAATTCTCAGCAGGGTCAGGTGCCGTCTAAGCCTACAGTGCCCGGTGTAGAATCCTACCAGGGCCCTGCACTCCTTCCTAGGTAGACACAACAGCCCCTTGGCGAGACTCTTCGCAGGCCCATGTATCATGAGCCTCGTCTGTCTCATCCCCGGAGCCGTCCGCCATACCTCCCCCGCCCGACTATCCATCCAGGTCTCCAAAGCTCCTTCGCGGACACACTGGGCGATCCCCACACAGGGGTCAGGCCCCAAGTATCCGCGTGCGGAGCCTTCTCTTGCTAAGGCGTCGGCTGTCTCATTTCCCGGTACACCCGAGTGTCCCGGTACCCAGACCAGCGTAACCTTTTTTCGCTTTGCAAGTTCAATCAGCCAGCTTCTACACTCCCTTACCAACAGAGAGCGCGTACGGACCGACTTCAGCGCCATGAGTGCGGCCTTGCTGTCAGAGCAGAAGAAAATCCTCCTGCCACCGACATTGAGCCTTAACGACTCCCAGACCCCCATCATGATCGCAAAAATTTCCGCTTGGAAAACCGTAGTGTGCTCGCCAAGTGAGGCGTATAATTCCCGCCCCAGAGCCTCACAGTACGCACCTGCTCCGGACAGTGTTCCCATTCTGGACCCGTCTGTGAACCAGACTAGCCCATCCCAGGTTCCCATCCTTCCCTCCGTCCAGTCCTCCTTTGTAGGGAAGAGGAAGTTTAGTCCCTCGGGGAAGCCTATCTCAGGAACCATCGCGTCACCTGGCATACCCAGGATGGCTAGGTCCCCAGACAGGCCTCGCCATAGACCACAATGGCCCCAGCAGGAGCCATTGTCCCTCCACATCCCCACGTCAGCCAATCTCATGGCCGCCCTGGCTGCCTCGTGCCTCACCCGGTCCGTCAACGGGGGCAACCCCACCAGCACCTCCAGGGCCCTTGTGGGTGCCGTCCTCATAGCCCCGGTGATGCAGAGGCATGCAAGTCGCTGTAATTTAAAATCTTTAAAAACATGGTATAGATCCTGCTCATGCGTATACTTTACCTGGATATGCTTGACAATGTATGTTAAGTTCTTAATACAAATGCCGAAAACTAATCTCTCTCTACTCTTTCCGAAGAAGACGAACTGGCATTTTTTAATTGGTGGGGACAAAATCCCGTCGATTTTTTTTGCACTATTTTAAATGTTATTTATAAAATGCACAAGTCCAAATTCATTCTTTTATTTAAAAAATTGGCTAAGTTCTTGGCCTTCTTTTTCTCACTGTGGCCCTGAATAGCCGGTTTGCAGTAAAATATTAAAATTTTAGGCCTTGAACAAACTTCTAAGTCACATTGAGCTATTTAAAGATGGTACTGCCGACTTGTTCTTCCAAGAATATAAAGATGGCACACAAACAAACGGTACGAATTTCAGAATGGAGTTCTAGGACATACATTATCAAACACTACTAATGAAAGAAATTGCGGAGAAAAAGCAAACAATGAACAAATTAGTTAAAAAATCTTTTTACGAACTTAGAGTAAATAGGTGTTAATACCACAATTATCCTTCGCATCTCCGCCATCCCTCATTACACTTTGTAGTATACAACTTTTTCCCAATCGGTACAATTTTTAAAGAAGTTATCTAAAAACATGGTGATTCAGCCGACCCTGGCTAGCCGCTCGAGCTCATGCATCGCCTTGATGCGTCATTACAATTTTGTACCGGTCGGTGACAAGCAAGAATCCGTAAATCGGTTCTTTCTTTTGGTTTTAAGAAGAAAAATGCCTAGAAATCGTATTTCTAGTATAGTGAAGTGTTAGTGATACGTCTTGCTCGCAAAGGAGGCGAAAAAAGGAGGCAATATGCATCGGGAGAAGCGAATCAGGGGGTGAGTCCATATAAGATTATATGCCAAAATTTCAAATATACATAAATACCTGGTTATCTTAAATATATAAAAACAGAATCTCTTGTATAAAAGCAAACTAAATGTGTATAATACTAAACTGAGTATTATGAATAAACATGACAAAACATTGTTACATTTATTTGTCGTCTTTGCACAATTACACAGAATCAAACAATATATTCGGAATTGAAATATATTATATCGAAATGAATATAAGTAATAAGCAACAGTTAACGATACAAGCTATTCGAACCGTTCTCTAGTAATCTCGTCTAATCGTACATCCTACCAAAGAAATATACTATTCAATCACAAAAAGTGTTTACATAACACAATCAAAGGGAGGAAATATATACCGGCGGCCTGCACATTTATTAATGTTTTACATAGAATAAAACTTTTATACCATATAAAGGAATATAAAAATAGAAACAAATGGTTATAATGCCTTCGTATCATTCGTTTTTCGATATTTGATCCCCGTATGGGGCACATGTGGGACTATAAACTACAATTCGATTCGATGCAAATATTGCAAAACAAAAAACAAAGTTATATTTAATTATGATCCACTGACTCATACTGCAGATCTATATGAAAATTTAAGAGTATGGCAATTACATAAGGTATTAAAATTTGAACAGAATAAACTTATTTACAGGATAATAAATAAAACTCAAAATTAAAATATTATCATAATATTTTCAAAGGATATTCTAAAAACTAGCCACAAAGGCAAGCTGACGCATAATTTACGAGCGACTAAATCCCAAGTTGGGTATTATTATAGCTTGCATGGCCCTCCGTTGGCTTTGCTCGCAACGGAGGCTCAATCAACAAGAACTAAAAGTGCTAACCAAAACTAACCCAAAATTAAGGGAAAAAGGCGGAATGTTATCGTTCGGCTTTGTCGAAGCAATGTAATACCGGAACGCATTATTTTTAAACAATTCGTGTTGACATGAGCCGTCCGGTGAGGGAAAAAATTGGAGTAAACATTGCTTGCAGGAGATGTTAATAACTAATAATAATACCTATTTACAAATTCGCATTTGCAGATGCGAATAACTTTAACTAAAATTGGCCTTCACATTTGCAGATGTGAAGGGCCCCCAACAGCCTCCACCCCAGTAGGTATATTATGTAAAAGTAGTTAGAGGCACACTATATCCCTACATTTGCCGATGTAAAGGATATATGTACTGACAAAAATAAAACGGTATAGTGCTATCCCATACAGCACGTCCAATTTAAATTACGTCTCTACAAGATATACACGTGAGAAACAAAATATGTTATGATGAAACTAATTGTTGATCTAGTACTGACGTACACATATGAGATACACCTATGTTTTTGTTGATAGAATTGTGTGATATAATGTTTAATAATTGTATACCGTATGCACTTAAGATTTTAAACATTTTTATATAACGTAAAGAAGGATCATTTGAATGTTGAAATTTGACGTCCGTAAATGATGCCTACAAGGTTTAAGTCATATGTATGTGTGATGCTTTATGCAATATTTGTACCTACTGCATACACCACGTAAAAGTGCGATATACACACATGATGCAAAAAACTATATATACACTCTTTAGTTGTGTCTTGTCGTATCTACATTCCACCATTCAGAAGCACGTCACAGTGCGCGCGCAAGCGTGAGCGTGAGCATACCGGGCATGTGTATCTCATGTGTATCCTCTTTCCTCTATAAAAGTGGGGTAGTACATCCACATCATATAGCAGCCATTTTTGTTTTATCATTTGGGAAGACGCGGAAGTGTTTGTGTCTCTGTGCACTTTGAAACGGATTATAAGGTATAGTAAAAATTGATAAATACTTTATTACTCCTAGGTACCATTAATATTGGAGCTACAATGTTTAATAATATTTATAACCCAAACTAACCCTATGCACCTAAGATTCTTAACATATTTATACAAAGTACAGATGGATCATTGGAATGTTATTGAAATTTAACGTCCGTATAGGTCCCTACATGATGCTTACAATGGTTTAATGTAATTTGTTGGATTTCTACCTAACATTTTTATGTACCTATACTAACGTAAAGTTAATTGGGTCGTTAGAATTTTGAAATCTAACGTTCGTACAGGATGCTGACAAAGTTTAAATCATTAGTGTGGTGATTATAGCTTTAAGTAAAATTTTGTGTATACACCACGTAAAAGTAATAGTACAGTGTAATAACATACACTCTGCTGTTGTGTGTTGTCGTTTCTACATTCGAGGGAGATGGAACAATGCCAGCGCAGAGCGTTAGCATGCTGGCCATTTGTATCTCATGTGGTAGCAGGTAGTAGTCATTTTACCATTTGTAAAGTTCTGGGGGGTTAGTGCACTTTCTTATTATAAAAAACCTAGGCGGTCATGGAAATCGAGTAACGATTCTCGCTACACTGATTTTTGATACAAAAATTTTCAACACCCTTTGATGCATGTCAAATATAAAATCGTAATGGATGCTTACATTTGCGATGCACCGGCACCAGCTCGTTCATATATAGCTCAAAGGCCATACTGGGTATGGATGCTGTAGGAAATGCACAATCAAAGGTCATTGGGTATCACGGCGTATAATGTTCTGCACATTTACTTTTATTAAATTGGAAAGTGAACATCCTTCAGAGTATTTACAGTTACAACCATAACAATTGATCTTTTGTGCTCAGCTTATAGGTACTTTTTTGTATTATTGCAGTGACTTTATGAAAGACTCTTGTCCAATACCCAATTTGCCAAATTTGAGCTCCAAAACGACGTGGCGGTCTGCGAATGGTTACGACAAGCAACCAACCGACTGGAGGATCTTTTTTTGTTTCAAAAAACGAAGAATGGCTGAAAAGAGAGCTGCTGAGCTGAAACAAAGGCTGGCAATGTATAGCATAAGATATATTTGCGTTTTTATTATGTTATTTGAATATTTTCAATACATTTTAACATTCTTGTAAAAGTTCTGTCATTTTCTAGTGTTTTCCTACTTCTGCTTTCTGTTGCACCAATTGATAGCGTTCCGTAGTAGTAACTATATAAAGTGAACGGCTAAAATATGGAACAAATTCGTTTCAAAGTCAAGTATGGATTTTTTAGGAAAATGCTCCTACACGTCCATTTTAATTTTTTGTTCTGCTTTTTTGCTCTAAAATGAAATTATGCAGGTTGTGTCAAAAATCAGATTTGACATCAAACTTAATTTATTTTTAAATGGAACACTATTGCTTCGGATTTTAAAAAATAGTGTTTTATTTAAAAAAAAATTGACATCAAATCTACTTTTTTGAAACACCCTGTATATTTTCTTTTTGATGCAAAAAAAAACGGAAGAGAAATTATAATTGACGTGATCGAACATTTTTCTAAAAAGTCAATACCTGATTTTTAAATGAATTTGTTCTATATTTTAGCCGCTCTTTGTATATTATGTGGAAAGAAAAAAAGAACAATTTTAAAGGAACTTTTCTTCAGACAGACGCTTTAGGAAAATAAAAGTTTGGCTGCCCGCTCTTTCGTTCTCATAAAACCATAATATTAATTATTTTTTTAAAATACCTGTTTTGAGAACGAATAAAGGTCAGGCGGCAAAACTTTTATTTTCCTGAAGTAGCTCATGAAAAATTGGTTTCTTTGACAGGGCGTATGCATGGGGCGACGGAGCTACATATACACGGAATAGTATATTTACGTCCAAATTGAGAAGGACGAATGCCATGTGTAAACAGAGTTTAAGCATAATACACAATCACTGTGCAGCCGATAACACACTGTGGATCATTTAAGTTGTGTATATGTAAATGGTATACTGTGGCTACATTGTGAGGCGGACGTTTAACCTTTGTGCATACATGTGTACCTGAAATGTGTAAACGTAGCACATTTACATCGTAGAATTGTGCAACCCTGTGTCTGCATCTAGATACATCGTCACAATGCGAACACATCGTAATCGTGATTTGGTGTGCTGTATGGGATGTATTTGCAGATACAAAAACAAATAACCACCATACTATTGCAACCCTCTTACATGAAATCATTGCATTGGAGGTAGCGAATTATTACACTCTTGGTTTCTATTCAAAACAGAAATTACAGTATTTGCAGATACTGTAAATATGCTAAAAAATCGTTGCATTTGCAGATGCAGTCGAAAGCATAACCAGGGTTAAGCAGCAAGCAAAAAGGTGAATAGTTCGTTGTATTAGCAGATACAATCGATCGTACCCACTGTCTGCAATTGCAGTTGCAGATAGTGAACATATTCATGAACCTATTTTTCTGTTCAAAAACATAAATTGCAGCATTTGCAGATGCTGTAAATCGGCTAACAGATCGTTGCATTTGCAGATGCAATCGATATCATAAGTAGCAAAACCAAGGAAACTCTTTTGCATTTGCAAATGCATTAGAAGATCCTCTCACGCTAGCTGAGGAAATAACTTATCCGAATCAAGACTTGCCAACATCAGAAGCACCAGATGGTCCTGAACAAAGTAACGACCACCTAGCTGTGTAGGTACAGGAAAAAAAAAGACGAAATCACACCTGCTAAAAAACAAACAGTACGATAGAAAAGTATCCACCAGCTGCCAACTGCAATGTTCTCAGACCATCAAAATTAAATCTCGAAGAGAGTACTAAATCCTGCCAAGACAACTATTGTATCAATTATAGAAACAACTATAGTCCGTGGGATTAGTGCCTTAGCCCTCCCTTTCAATAATTTAATTAGCCAACCGTCTGAACTAGAATTATACGTTCAAAATTAGCAGAGAAAAAAGGTAAACAGTTCAATAATAGAGTGGGTACAGGACTCCGGTTAGCAAAGTAGAAGACTACATGAAATTTAATTTCAAAATACGCATTCTTGGGGAAAACTGATCTTTTAAAGATGCATGTTTCCTTATCCCTATGCACAGTAGTCAAAAAAAGTTGTTAAGATTCGTTTTTTGCAACGTACTATACCAATTTAATTGTGTTTCATTTGGTTTATGTACAGCTCCATATCTTTTCACAAAACTGAAACCAGTTGTAAGATATGTAAAATTAAAGGGTATAAAAACTGTACTCTACTTAGACAATTGGCTAGTTATTGGTAATTCAAAAGAGAATTGCTTAAAAGTATAAATAAAATTACATAAACATTTCAAGATTTAGGTTTTATATAAAAAAAGCGTAGTTATTCCCCCTCAACCATGCTCACTTTTGGGGTTTATACAAGAGAAAAGGGACCTTCTGGCAGAACAGTCTATTATCTTTACCCTGAAAAATACTTACTCACATCTCCTTGCGGAGAGAAACAACCATTGTGGAAGAAAATTTCTCTGGCTGTAGGGAAATTACGAAGTTTCCTGAGAAATTAAACTATTTATTTTTTATTGCAAACTATAGAACCGTA
>MU182895.1:176218-256689 GCA_016904865.1 Pissodes strobi | reverse complement strand
ACATATTTTGAAATGATTGTATTTCTGTTCAGCTTAGTATTTGTGTTAGCGTTCTTTCAAATCGGCTAAAATTTGCAAAGCCACGTACCAGCTTGTAAATTTTAAAAATAATTAATCCCAGGGCAAATTATGTATATTGCCACAATTCTACTACTATGAAAATTAGAATCATTGTATTCATTGTTTAAATTTCTCCCAAGGTGCCGTGTAATTTACATTTTCCCATGGATTTCGGTTATATTCACTCTGTTACCTGTCGGTCGACGGAAGTTACTACATTACATAAGTAAATAAGCATGTAGTTTGTTTTTGTTAAAGTTTTTTGCTTGAGGTTTTAAAAATGTATAGGTCTGTGAATAATATACATTTATAGAGTACCTGGTATACACATCATTTAAGTGTTCATATTATAATCCCTATAATTATTTTGTCCATGCACCATTTGAACTATCTTTTCTATGTGCTATTATCACCTGACCTATTTTGACTTGCTATATTTTATATATTCTCATTCTGAGTGACCCACGATTTTTTTTCTCTATTCTTCTGCTTATTCCAAAACCCTCATGATTTTTGCCAAATTGTCCTTATAGTCAAATCAAATAGTTTATTGTATAGCTAGCATGAAATCCTACTTATTCCCGAAGAGTAGAATATATATGACTTGTGCTGCAATTTATATGAATGTAAAATTGACATTTCGTGTTAGATACCTGCCCAAGACTTTTTCTACAACTATTTGTTGTACAGTGTGCCCCAATCTCGGTCTCAATGTTCAAAGACTAATTCGCCTTTAGAAAAATGTAGTCTCCTTGAACCAAAATAAGAAAAAATTACATAAATATTTGTGCTTAAGTGGGACACATTTGGAATGACCCTCCCCCATATATTTATTACTTACATTGAAATGTGATAGTTACCATATTCCTTCCGTTGCTGAAGGGATTCAGTTTCCAAAGTGTTTTACCTTTAAAACCTTGCTTCGCCAATTTAATTGTACATTTGAATCTTATAACAGGAATAACCTTTCTAGTAAATTAATATAAATATATTACTGTGCTATGTTCAAAACACTAAAAAATTGCAAAATCTTTCAAAATAGGATGGGGCATACGTACGCACTTGTCATTATTATACAAAATGTAGTAGAAATAATATAGTATCACTTCGGGGCTGTTTTGGGTAGCTAAACCTATTTTTTATACACCCTTTTAAGCTTCGGCACTATTTGATCAGAATCGAATAAGCATTAATTTACAAAATAAGTTATTGCTACTGGATATGAAAATATTTAATTAAGTACCTACACCTTTTCACGTCTTAGTCTTTGATGGGACATAATGTACTCGTTTAGTAACTAACAATGTTAAAAATGTATCTTCAGTATGATTCCAAGTTTAAGTATCCTAAATATAACTTTTTTAAAAAAGAAACTTTAGACAAATCCTAAATCATGTTTTCAACATTTTAACTCGATGTTTTTCAGTGAGTAAAATATTTAAAAATATCAGGCAAAACTTGCAAAAGTCAGATTCTTTCAATGTGCAAAGTTCTCAAGAACTATGGTATACTTTCATCTTATTTTATTCAAAGTAAAACATGAGTATCCAAAGATATGAAATACAATTTAATTTTTCATTGCATTTTAATTTAAAATTATAAGTTCTGCTTTTACTCTCCAAAATTAGTATTCAGCAAATTATGAATTGGAAATTCAAGACTATGTTTTAACTTCTACGCAGAACAGAATAAGTTACATTATATTGTTAAAAATTAACAAATGACTAATTTAAAAAAAAATTATTATCAATAAATAAGATTTTCAGTGTCAGTTGACATGACATGGCAATACCCTCAGACTAGGTTCACCTAAGGTAGTGCTCATTGCCTTTATTATAAATGTTCAGTTCCATAAAAGTACTTAGTAATTTCTGAGATTGTGGGTTGCTTTTAGTATGACGATCTGCAAATTTACCTTCAGAATGGATATACAAGTGTCACAAATAACAGGCTGCTGAAGAGATAATCTACTTTCTTAACCCTGTTTTTTGTAGCTTTATTATGTATTGCCTGCTAATTCTAAGTACTTATCCTGGTCCTAAATTTTATAGGGTCGTCATACCAAGACTGGACAACTTGCAGCCATCAAAGTCATGGATGTTACGGAAGACGAAGAAGAAGAGATTAAGTTGGAAATTAATGTTCTCAAGAAGTTTTCAAATCATCGCAACATTGCTACTTATTATGGAGCCTTTATTAAAAAATCTCCTCCTGGTTAGTATGAAACGGACTACTTCAGAAAAATACAAACTTTAGTGACGCATGCGTTCATTTACTAATATTTTTGACCTACTATAATTACTTTAAAAGTTCCACAGTGTAGTTTAATTATTTTTGTTTTTAGGAAAAGATGACCAACTGTGGCTGGTTATGGAATACTGTGGAGCTGGCTCAGTTACAGACTTGGTCAAATCTACGAAAGGACAGTCTTTGAAAGAAGAGTGGATTGCTTATATATGTAGAGAGATTCTAAGAGGTTTATCATATTTGCATTCTAATAAAGTCATACACCGAGATATCAAAGGGCAGAATGTATTACTGACTGATAATGCTGAAGTAAAACTGGGTCAGTATATTTTTTCCAAATTCTTAGTTATACTTTTAAAGAGAAACTTAGGCACTTTTAAAGTTTTCTAAATGCTAATATTAAGTGTACTTTTAGTTGTGCATATTTGTGCCAGAGTTACTAAATATATTTTTGATATTGTCAAAGCCTAAAAACTAAATTTTTTTTCTATGATATTTGTAATTTTTCAGTCGACTTTGGCGTATCTGCGCAACTTGACAGGACTATTGGCAGAAGAAACACCTTTATCGGTACGCCATATTGGATGGCGCCAGAAGTTATAGCTTGTGATGAAAACCCTGATGCCACCTATGACAATCGTAGTGATCTATGGTCTTTAGGTATCACAGCATTGGAAATGGCTGAGTCACAACCGCCTTTGTGTGAACTCCATCCTATGAGGTAAATACACATACTTACAAAATGCAAAACATTTTAACAGCTCAAAACTAGGCAAATGTACAGGGTTTTTCCGCATATTTCGGAGCACCACTAACGCTTTTATTTTTAGAACTATCAAAAAAACTTTATATTGCCAGTGTTAGGATTTTTCATGAACCGCCAGGATTTTTTAGTAGAACAAATAAATGAACATGGCAAAGCTGTCAACAAATATCAACTTTTCATTTCTTAAATGGATCCCCCTGTATATAATTCATTTATCAGATAGTCCGTTCGTTACTGGTTCCAAATATACCAGGTTTGTTACCTCTATCGTTAAAATTAACTGAGAAAATTGCAAAACCCGTTCACTATGTAGTAGCAATATAAAGGATTCATTACAAAATACACTATATATTAGTCACCTACACTGAAGCAGAAAAGAGCAAACTATTAAACTTTGCAAGCTCTGTAGCCTTAACTATATGTTAAGCGCTGTGGTCATCTACCCCTGGATGATCAAAGAAGTGATTTCTTTATTGCAGGTTGAAAATCTTTCACATTTCAGTTTTTGGTAATATCGTTAAGTTTATTATATAAACCAATTAATAATAAGTTATTTTTACTGTTATGTAATCTTAATCTTTGTGGCCTTAGAAGATATCTGGTACCATAACCATGGACGTCACCATGAGTAAACCTTTATTTTTATGATTTTCAAGTAAAGACTGAAAAATAAAGATACAAGGAAATGATAGTAATTTCATTTTCCGAAGACAGAAAACGTATGAAGACATCCTCCATAAAATATCTCCATATGACAGATGGGAGTAAAAAAATGCAAAGTGACAATTTATCAGATTACTAGCGCCAAGGGAACACCAAGCCTCCTCGGAACAAACAGCCTGAGGGTCAATTTTAAATCTTGAGGAGCGTAGTCTACCATTTACCCAGTGGTGTCCATTGCTGCACTACACATGCACACGCGCACTTTGTCTCTTTGCATTGACACATTTAAACCAGTTCAAAAAGGGCTTCTTCGTTTGAGTCGTCTAACCAATCAATCCATCATTGTTCAGGAGTAGGGTGGCGCCTGGGTTGATTGATTAGAGTCTTGTTTTGTGCTTTTGATTTTGCTGACGACTTCGGATTAATTTGTGTTAGTTTTGGAGGTCTATATGTTGAGTTGTAGGACTATAAAGGATAGAGTGTCTCTGGGATTAATTTTAGTTTCCAATGTGAGTTTCATTTGTTTGAGGTGTAACATCGAATAACTTCGATATTTTTGGCAAAATAATGAAATTGGTCTATATGATTTAGGTTCGAGGCTAATTATTTAATATTTAATGTAACCCTAACTCGACTAATTAACATTTTTAAAATTATATATAGATATGCTTTACTTACATGCAAACTATTGTATTGTGTCATTCGCGATGGAAAAACCTTCGTGTGATGAATCAAAAAATTGAAATTTATGAGATTTAAATCTCTTTGACATCATCAAACATAAAGAACGTGAATGTTCTTCTTCTTACATAAGAGCAAAATTTCTTAGTAAGTTTTTTTTTATCAGAATTCTCCTTTAAGAGTTATATGGTAAGCAAATATTCATTGCCGATAGATAATTCTAAAGGGATCTATATGATGTTTTATCAAATTTGTTAAATAATGAGATTTAGTTGAATTATCCTTATCTTTAAGAAACAATGCAACATCATGCCTTAAATCCTGAGGAAAACGGTATTATGTTTGAAACTTTGGACTAGACAGACTCGGTGTTATCCTTTTTTTCTTATTTATTCCCAACCAAACTTAGGTTGCGAATCATTGAGACTGATTTTAGTGGGGTTGTTCTTTAACATAAACCTGCTTAGGAGAATGCAAAATAGGGCTAATTAGATTTATGTGGCGAATTGTTACATTTTAACGATTTTGCTTTTATGGGAAAAAAATATGGAATAAAAGCTGTTGAAAAAAATTTTTTTTTAATGAAAAATCATATTTTAAAGACTGAATTCGTGCTAGAGACATTATTTAAATATAAAAAGTCAAATACTATCACCATTGCAGCAATATGCCATTCTAAATATGTCAACATTTGTTGCCATAAATAGATAAATGTATGGATTATGTGTGTAAATCAAAACATAAGCTATTTTATCTTGATAATTTAGGGATTTGCAAAATGGTTTGAACATTTCTCGCGACGATATTTTATCTGCGTTAAAATGAAAGGTATTTTTACATGTATGCAATACGGCTCGTTGAGTATGTTTAATGTGAAATATATTTTAGGGCATTATTCTTGATTCCACGGAACCCTCCTCCTAGATTAAAGAGCAAGAAGTGGAATAAAAAGTTTCATGGATTTATTGAAACAGTACTAGTTAAGGATTACCATGAAAGGCCTTATACAGAACAGTTACTGAAACATGCATTTATCAAGTAAGTTGATTTTTTTACGTATTTAACGTTGCATCTATTTTATATTTGAATTTTAAATTTTTAAGTGAAGTCGATTAAATTAAGAAATTTTAATAAAAATATTCAGATGGCCACTGGTTAATGTTAATCACACTAAGTAGCTGGGTTGGCACGAATTAATTAACTTGATTTAGATCCAGAATTGATTCATTATTTCAAAGAACATCAAGAATTGATTCCAATTTGATTTGGAGATCAGAACATCAAGAATTGATTCCAATTTGATGGAAACATTTTTAATTCTATGTAAAAAATGTAAAAGCATTTCTGTTAAATTCAAAAATTACCTAATCGCAAAACAATTTTCGGTATTTACGTCATTACAGGATAATTTTCAGTTTTGTATTTCACCTACCGGTAAATTCTTACTTGTCAATTCGCTAAAACATCATCATCAATTTTCAAGCATGGTGCCAGATTATTACCTTTCGTAAACAGGTGTTATACATATAATTGCTTGTGTTCTTATTTGGCAAAATGTAATGGTCAATTAGAAAAGATCTAGATATGGTTATGTCATGATATACAAATGCAATTACTCCCATTTAATTGCGCATATACCAACAAATATCGATTACAATAATTACCTGAAGGGAAAAAGCAAACGGCTTTAGAATGCTTATGACAGCTGTAAAATCTTCCTCAGGTGTAAAAGGAATATATTCGTCTTTTTGGTTAGTCCATTTTGATTTAAAAACGATTAGGAGTGGAAAAGGTTGAAATGTAAATTTTCTGAAGAAAATGTTAGAATAGATAAACCATAAGAACAACTCGGAAGTAGTATTTACTTGGATATTTATTTTAATTTAATGTTTATTTATGAAAAATGGCTTAACATGAACTTAACCCAAAGTTATAGCCATCATATTAAATAACACAGTTGAAAATTCGATTGAAAACTTTCTTGTAATATGAAGGGCCTTATGTTGCAAATATTTAGATGGGAATACTTTTCAAATCTTCACGAAAATCCAGATCATCATTCGGGTATTGCATATGATTTGCTAATAAATTATAGGCACCAATCGATCCGTTATGTTTGATTATAAAATGATAAATAATTTTACAAAGCAGACGTAGGTTCCGTGGAAATGGACAGTGTTAAGGCAAAAAGCTAGGTATCTATGATCTCACCTTTTCAGTTTTTATATATGAGGTGAAAGTAATGTGATCTATTTATAAAATTCTTATTTAAAAGTTTATGCGCAAAATAAAATGGTTTGTGCATTTTTGAAAAATATGAAAAATATTTTTTATTATTTTTCAGAAGGAAGGACTATTTGGCAAAACCCTTTTATATAGAAAACAATAACAACGTTGTAACTTACGAAACAGTAGCCCCGTTTACTCTTTGATGCAGTTCTTCTTAGGTTCTTGATCAGAAATCTTGTTTTAAAATAAATTTTGTCATCTTCGCCCAAACATTTTTCACGTGGTTGAGGTCAGGGCTTGCAGATGACCATGGTAAAGTTCACACAAATTTAACTCTTTTTAACATAACTAAGCATATAAATTCAGTTATCATTTTTTTCTATCTTTTTGTAGCCAGTTTGTTGAATTTCAGGAGACTTTAATAAGTATTTTTAATTTAATAATAGCGTCGTAAATGGTCAATTTACACTTAGTAAAAATTGCCTTTGTAAGCATCTTGTTCAGTTTCTTTATGTGTAATAAAAAATGTGTTTCTGGTTTCTATTGTTACAACTTAATTTGCAAATCCATAATACATATAGCGGAGGTATCAAAGGCCAATTGTCCCAATAGTAATAATTATTACGCTGATAGTCTTTTTTAGTATAGGCCAGCTTGATGCGAGCATTTCTATTTTGCTTAAAAATATTCAATCATTTTGAAATAGGTCTGATGATCTATTTGTACTTTTGGATTTTCCCAATATAGTTTTATTGATTGGCAACTGGCTACCCAGATGAACCAATGCCTATACCGGGTTATTTTGAGGCTTCCCGATTTTGCAGAGTGAATTAAGTATAATAATTAAATTCAATTCAAAAATGCTTTATTGTCCAAAGAACTAATCTCATTGACAAAGCTATATGAAATAATAAAAAAAACAACAAACTAAAAAAGAAAACAAGCAAGAAATAAAAATACATTAAAATAGTCTTTAAAATATCCTAAAATAACCTATGCATAAAACTTGGAAACTATCAATCATATTAACAATCTGTCTAAAATCAATAAAATGTCATACAAATATATATCATAGTCAAAAAATTAACTAGGGAAGAAAATCATTACAACAGTTAACTGTAGCAAAGTTTACAGAATTAAAAATATAAGTTGGTGCACTAAGCGCCAATTCAATGAAATCGTCATATCAAAGGCGAGCCGAGGACGTAAATAAAATGTAAGGGGTATTGAGGCAATAAGAGCTGAGTTTGACGCGATTTACTTCGGTCAAAGCGCTATTGGGCGACTTATAGTAAAATTTCCCGCTTAGTAAGTAATAAATAATGAAATATGTTTTCATTAAAATTTTGAAAAATATATTTTGTGAAGTCACAAAAAAAGATGAAAAGATAAAGGCCTTATTCAGCATATTTTAAAGAAATTACGGGAAATACGATTACATATTTAAATAAAATTTGTAAAATATATTATTTTTTACTTCAAGAATGAAATTTAATACCCCGTGCAAAGTTCTTTATTTTAATTTATTTTGGGGATGAACTACATCATAGTTTTGCAAAACTTTACAAATTATTTTGGAAAAAGTCTTGCAAAACTAATTGTCTACATTTTAGCAATTTCTATATTTCGTTAATTTTACCACAATAACTAATTAGCACAAAATTTAAAGTAATAGACTTTTAGATAAACTTATATTTGCACCCATCTTACATTATTTTGTAAATGCACAAAATCTGATTAAAAGTTACCTTTTTAGTTGGTAACACGGTTGATGGAACAGCATATGAATGTATACAGCTCCTAGAAGAATTTGCAAAACTGTTTTCATTAAAATGCAAACCACACATTCTAATACGGCTATGACATTACATTGGTGTATCATTCGCATATTTGTGAGATCCTATAAATTCTAAGACACTTTTCCAGGCTCGACACCTGCAAGTTTTTTTTTTTATTACATACTCTATTGTACTCACTATAAATCGATATTAATATTGAACATTGATGGGAAGTAGGACAAATTTAACTTGTAAGATTTGACCCAAACATACAAGTGAAGTTAAATAAAAGCTCATAATAAACTAATACATACCTACCCTTTTGGGCACCTAAAGAGCGATATATTGTCTGCCATTCGTCTTTCACAATCAACTACTGAACAAATATTTCGATTTTCGACTAGACATTTTACTCAGAAATCCACCAAAAACAAACCGCTATTTTTGAAACCTTACTCTATACGCCGGACCGTAAACAAATTTAAAATAAACTTAAATTACCTAGCTCTCCACTATAGACTGGCACCAGTCTACCGGGTAGGCGGGGAGGGGCGGAGTGGAATTTGACGATGGCGCGGAGTGAATCAACTTATATTTTTAATTCTGTAAACTTTGACTGTAGAAACAACATGATTCACTGAAAAGCGCAGCACATACTAACTCATATCAAGCCTATACCGGGTTATTTTGAGGCTTCCCGATTTTGCAATGTGAATTATAATAATTCAATTCAAAAATGCTTTATTGTCCAAAGAACTAACCTCATTGACAAAGCTATATGAACTAATAAAAAAAAACAACAAACTAAAAAAGAAAACAAGCAAGAAACAAAAATACATTAAAATAGTCTTAAAAATATCCTAAAATTTCTTTATGCATAAAACTTGGAAACTATCAATCATATTAAAAATCTGTCTAAAATCAATAAAATGTCATACAAATATATTGTAACAAGCAAATTTTGGAGAGGCGACGTGCGACGTTCAAATAGGCGAGGACGTGACAACCCTGGAAGGCGAATCTAGTCATGGTGTTATATAATACGGAGTATATATAGAGATTAGAAATAAGGCGTAGATATAGTTATTGTTCGATAGCAGAGTCTACTCATGGCGTTATGTAATTATGATGACTATACTGGCGAAGCTTTAAGGTGTAAGGCGGAAATATTAGTGGCTGTATAATATTGGCGAAATAAAATGTGTTACCAAAAACTAATCGTTTACAATATATCGTAGTCAAAAAATTAACTACAGAAGAAAATCATTACAACAGTTAACTGTAGAAACAACATGATTCACTGAAAAGCGCAGCACATACTAACTCAAATCAAACTAAATCAAAATAAGCTTCATTATCAAGAAAACAGTTGTTCTCATTGAGTAAGCATAAGGCCCAAATTCAACCCTGCAACATATAAAAAAACAGACTGTTGACAGTTGCAACAAAACACTAAGCAGAACACCTTCATACAAACCAGCCAGAATACAAAAACCGCTCACCTCACAATTACAAAACATCGTTGTAAAACTCGTCCAAGCAATAATAAGCCTTATTTATTAAAATGTTCCTCACAAACCGGTTAAACCGCCTGTCACTCCCTATATTTTTGCATTCCAGAGGCAAGCGATTGTACATCTTTACACCCTCGTATATAATTGACTGTTTTGTAAGGGTGCTCTTAGGAATGCACAGACCTATATTCTCACTGTTATACCTTGGCACTTATTCATTTATTGTATTCGAGTCATTATAACCCTTGTACTTTTTCCGGATCAACTCAACTGTCATAAGGATAAAAATAGAAGTTAATGTGAGAATTCCCTCCCTAATAAATAGCGGTCTACAGTGATCTCTGGCACCAGCTCCGTATAAACATCTCACAGCCCGCTTCTGTAATACAAAAACAGACTGTATAAGATGCAGGCCAGCGAAGCCCCAAAATTGAATCCCATATCTCAAATGAGACTCTACCAGGGCACAGTATACATTTCTAGCCGTTTTCATTTCAAGTTCATTGCGAACCAATCTAATGGCATAGCAGGCCGAGGCTGGTGAAGTATTTCGGATAGTTTTACTGCTTTTATTGATTTTGACAGGTTGTGATAGAGAAAGAATTTGGAAATTTTCGATTATCTACTGTAATAAGGTTGTATGTATTTATCGTTCTCCATACGTAACTTAAATGGCTTTTTAACTAGGCTAGAACTTTCTAAATTTTCCTCTAAACATAATCTAATTCTTGCTGGTGATCGTAATATACATTTTGAAGATAACAAGTCTACAGCCACTTTGGACGTTTGTGATTTATTTACAGCTTTCAACATCAGTATGCATGTCCATAGTATACGCGTTTTTAATACTGTTACGACTAGCCTAACAACCATCCGAACGTTTTTGTGCTACCTTATACAACTAGCCGCCGTGCCCTTCGCTTCTTTGTCTGTATGACTCATCGCCCGGCCAGACGCGAAGTTTCGGGATCGCTGGAATTATCTCGATGGCCTCGTCGAGATCATTTAGAGTGGCCTCGGAATACTTCCCGAATATTCGTGATAGATTTGAGATTATATATAAGCAGACCTAAAGCGAATGTTGGTCAGTTAGTTCAGTTAATCATTGAGTGTTGAATAGATATTAGTGGTAAAGTTATAAGACTAGTTTAGTGAGTTAAATTGTATACAGTGGTATTGAATAAAGAGAGTATTAGTTGAAAATAGCAAAGTTGTAATTCTGTTAAGAACCCACGGGAAAAACGTAACATTTGGTGTCAGCAGTTGGATTGTGAAGGGACCGGACTTGCGAAGAATTTTTCGAGGAAAGAAGTACAAGTACGTCAACGAGACCGTTTGATTGGTGGATTCTGGTAAAATTTTATAACATTCTATGGTCAATACAAGGCAACAAACGGCGGAAATGGAGCAAATAAATAAAATGTTGGCCGATTTTATGGATAATTTAAATGCTGAGAGGCGAGCGGATCGGGAAGAGGAAGAACGTAAAAAGCAGATAGAACAGGACCGGCTTCAGAAAATTTTACAAGACCAGGAAGACAAACGGCAAAAAGAACAGGACGACCGGCTTCAGAAAATTTTACAAGATCAAGGAGACAAAAGGCAAGCTGAACGGGAGGACGATGAACGTAGAAGGCAAGCAGAACAGGACCGTCTCCAGAAAATCTTAAAAGACCATGAAGACAAAAGGCAAAAAGAACAGGACGACCGGCTTCATGCTGGATGTAATTGTAGGCGAGCAAGGAAAATTACAGAAAATATTGGACGGGCAAAATGAGAAATTTGAAAAAGAAGTAGGTAATATACAAAAAGAAGTTGGAAATTTACAAAAAGAAGTTGGACATGTACAAAAAGAAGTTGGGAGTGTACAAAAAGAAGTAGGAAACGTACAGCAAGAAATGAGGAATCTACAAGCAGAATTTATCAGACTAAAAAATCAAGGACACACCGAGAGGGTATTCGCCACAGGGCATAACATCAAACCTCCAACGTATGACGGTCAAACCTCCTGGACAATGTACAGAAGGCAATTTGAAGCCGCTGCTGTTGCCAACGGTTGGAATAACGAAGAAATGGCTACATCACTAGTGGTAGCGCTTCGTGGGTCTGCCCTGGAACTACTGCAGATCATTCCCATCAGCCAACAAGGGAAATATGACATACTTGCAGCTGCCCTGGAGAGACGATTTGGAGACCAACATAGAAGACAACTGTATCAGGCACAAGTTAAGTCCCGACATCAGAAGCCTGGTGAAAACCTGCAAGAATTTGAGGCAGACATTAGACGTCTCATTCAATTGGCCTACCCGGGAGCGACAGAGGAATTTCAAGATCCAGAAACTCAGAAAATGCTACGCCTAGCCAAATTTGATAACAGCAGTGAAGTTTTGGGTAGAGCTCTGGAAATCGAGGCGGCCTGTAACATCTCTAAGCCAGCAATCAGGGACGTATCCATCAAGGAAGAAAATTTGGCGGAACAGTTGTGAACTAACTGAAATGGGCGGTATTTTGAAGAAATTAACCGAAGTTCTTCAGGCCACGGAGAGATTCCGGGAGTCACCAGAAGTTAGGCCATACAATCGTAATCAGTGCTATAGATGTGGCAAGACTGGACACTTCAAAAGGGACTGTCGAGTACAAAGATTCCAGGAGCCAATAGAAGATAGGCCACATAACCGAAATACATCAAATCAGTGCTATAGATGTGGAAAGACTGGACATTTCAGAAGAGACTGTCGAGTACGGATATTCCGGGAGCCAACAGAAGTTAGACAATGTAATCGAAAGGCTATAAATCAGTGCTATAGATGCGGCAGGACTGGACATTTCAAAAGAGAATGTCAAGTACAAAGATTCCGGGATCCACTAGAAGATAGGCCACGTAACCGAAATGTTTCAAATCAGTGCTATATATGTGGCAACATTGGACATTTTAAGAGAGACTGTCGAGTACAACTACGACCTACAGCTCCCTCCAGAGACAACAGCAGTTCAAAGCCAAGTCAGGAAGAGTTGAAACAATATAACTTTAAGGCTAAGCACAGGGAAGGAAGATGGCATAGTAATACAGATGCTTTATCCAGAAGGTCATGTTAGGATAATTATAAACATCGCCAAAGAATTGACCAACAAGAAGGAATCACTCCCATTAGACGAATCAGGTTTAAGGTTGATCAGCAGTGGACCACAGAGCAACTAAAGAAAGATCAGCTTGAGGATAATGAAATAGCACTACTACTAAAAGCTAAGGAAGAACGTCAACCAAGACCAAGCTGGAGAGATATTTCAACTAAGGGATCTACTTTTAAATCTCTGTGGGCTCAGTGGGACTCCCTGGTAGTTGAAAATGGACTCCTTAAACGAGTCTGGGAAAGCGCCGATGGCAAAGTAGTGAAGACGCAGTTAGTGGTACCAAGGAAGAGGGTAGCGGAAGTTCTGGACGAAGTACATAATAGAAAGTTTGGTGCTCATCTCGGAGTGAACAAAATGATTGACAAAATTCGCGACAGATTTTACTGGGTCAACTACTGCCAGGATGTGAAATCATGGTGCCAGCAGTGTTCAACCTGTGCCTCAAGCCAAGGACCTCAGACAAGATCCAGTGGGAGGATGAAACAGAATGATGTGGGACTACCGTTTGAACGTCTCGCTAGTGACCAAATGAAGGCTCGATATGATCTCCAAGCTAACTCTAGGGGATTTCGGATGAACGATAAAGTCTGGTTATATAACCCGCAAAGGAAGACAGGAAGATCTCCCAAGCTAACACCAGTATGGGAAGGACCCTATACGGTCATCAAAAGAATTAATGACGTTGTGTATAGAATTCAGCGTAGCCCCAGAAGCAAACTGAAAGTTGTCCACCTCGACAGGTTGAAAGCATATCACGGACATGAAGTAGCTGAGCGGGACGATCAGAATTAAGAGGGAGGCAATGTTACGGCTAGCCTAACAACCATCCGAACGTTTTTGTGCTACCCTATACAACTAGCCGCCGTGCCCCTCGCTTCTTTGTCTGTATGACTCATCGCCCGGCCAGACGCGAAGTTTCGGGATCGCTGGAATTATCTCGATGGCCTCGTCGAGATCATATAGAGTGGCCTCGGAATACTTCCCGAATATTCGTGATAGATTTGAGATTATATATAAGCAGACCTAAGGCGAATGTTGGTCAGTTAGTTCAGTTAATCATTGAGTGTTGAATAGATATTAGTGGTAAAGTTATAAGACTAGTTTAGTGAGCTAAATTGTATACAGTGGTAGTGAATAAAGAGAGTATTAGTTGAAAATAGCAAAGTTGTAATTCTGTTAAGAACCCACGGGAAAAACGTAACAATACCTTATCAATGGCCATTGATTGATATTGTCTGTAATATTTGGGAGGATGGAATGTAATGTGTTTGACCGGTCCACTTCAGGCCATAATACCGTTCTAGCTAAAATTCCCTACTAGTGTAACTTCATTAAAACTAAGAAAAAAAATAGTTTAAATAGAATAATATTTTTTAAAATTTCAAATTGAAATTTGTTTATAAATCTCTGAATATTTGGATTTAAATATTTCTCATTCAGCTTTGTCAATATGAGTTGTATTCATTCTTAGAAAATAAACTACCTACTTATTTACTAATATGCAATTGATGATGACCACATCCAGATATGTCTGAAAACTAATCCATCGCCTAGTAAAATCACAAGGTTTTTAGTCTTTCTACTTTGAGAATTGTAACTGATATTATTAGTGTGGTAATAAACCGCTGTCTGTTATCTTCACATAAGTTTGTATCGAAATAGTTGATACATGATGTGGAAAACCCTAAAATAATATGTTTTGTCTAAATGGACTTCAATCTTACCTGAAAGACCATTTTCTTATTATTTTGGCAGCATGTATAAGAAAACATGATCCCTGAGAACTGGCTCTCGTTGAAAGATGGATGCTATGCTATATATCGCAATGTATATTGGAAAATGTCACAAGTGCGCTCTGAATGGAACTGTGACATAAACTTTAGCACATAACAGTTATTTATCTCTCTGTTTCCTACACAGTCAAGTATATTATCCTGAAACAGCGTCCTAAATTAAAATTTGTAGGGTAGTTTTCCCTGAATGTCAATTTATATGAATCTAGGCTAAAGTGTTAACTAGTAGAAAACGTGTATTAGTACATTGCAGAAATTCCTAACTTCGTAAAGCATTCGCTTGCCTATATTATTAGCTATTTGTTTTTTGGACTCTAATTTTGATTTTTGATATATTTTGTAAACATTCAAATTGGAGAAATAGAATATTTATATTTGACCTTTATAGAGACCAACCAACTGAAAGGCAAGTTAGAATACAACTAAAGGATCACATAGATAGATGTAAAAAGAGGAAGCAAGAGAAAGAACGTGATGATTACAGGTATTCCGGATCAGAAAATGAAGAGGAAGAACCTCAGGTAGCCGGAGAACCTAGCAGTATAATTCAGGCACCTGGAGGTGATACATTAAGAAGGAATTTCCAACAGATTCAGGAAGGACGGACTCTCGTCGAACCACCGCCAAGGTACAGGGTATATATACATTTTCATTATATCATTAATAATCGCTACTGCGTATTATGATGTTTTTTACAGGAGCGGTAAAATCAAGGAAAGGGAAGAAATTCCTGAGCCGGGACCGCCCGCTAGACCGCCAATTCCACAGCGGATAATCGTTGTGCCTGACCCTGCTGCTCCTCCTAGAAGGTAATTCATAATTTAGATTAGGTACCAGTTAGTTCAGATTTTGTTAAAATGTAGGCGTAATAAACTACCACTTCATTTTAGAAAAAAAAATAGTGTACTTGGATACGTAGTTAAAACGCATTCGTGATCACTATTTATAGAACTTTCATCTATATTTCAATACCTATCTACATAATTTCTTGAATGTAGAAAATAACTTGAAACGAAAAAGTGTGGGGTTATATAAGAGCCAAAAGACAAAAGGGGTCGTTTTTTAAATATAACAAATCTGCCATATACAGATACTTCTTTAGAAAAGTCTCCGGGAGGCGTATTGGCATATTGTACTATTATTCAGAGCAGCTATACTCTCATTCACAGTATACTAATTGCTTTACGTTACGCGTGATTTCAAAATACTCAGACCACGACTCTGTTTTAACAGTATGAAACGCAGTATACAATGGGTTAGTTAGGGTTGGTTTGAGTTAGTTGGGTTAACCTAAACTAACCCAACCTAGTATTCTCTTAGTATTAACATATGTTCTATAGTTATGATAACTTATATGTTTGCTTCAAAATTTAATTTGTATAGGTACACTGCTGCATCACTTTATCAATGATCGGCTCTAATTGCCTTTGATTTTTTACCAGCCTCTGTGGTGCTGTTTTATCTTTTGCTTTGCTCCACCTGATGTGTGTATGTAACCAAGGTTCTAACGATAGATTATAAGTAAAATATTGCTTTTAATCTCCAGATTTGCCTAATCATTCTGTGGCAAGTCCAAGAGAGTAAGAGCCTGCTGTAGCTTTGTGATTATGATCAAGTGTTTATTTCAGAGCAGTATTTAGTTAAGTATTACCGTATTATTCGTTGTGGATACTGCTAAGTTTAGCTTCATTGCAATCTAGATGTTGCAGCAGTCCAATGCCATTTGAGATGTTTCTCTGAAGGCAAATCTTTTATTTCCTCACAGAACCTTGCTTCTGTTTTTCGTTTGGACCTCCTCAATTCTTTATTATAATCTACAAACGAGTGGCAGTTTAACCGATAAAAAAAGCAAAATTATAATAGATAAGAAGGTCAAAATAGGCACCTTGAAAAACTATGTTGCAGAACTCTTTTTAACGACGACAGAGGTGGATGTCCTTATTTTTCTTGTGAAACAGAATTTTCTATTACCACATGCGAAGTGAAAAAAGCCATATTACAGATGAAAGACGGTGAGGCTACTGGTCCAGATGTTTTCCACTCATAGTTTCTGAAATTATTTGATGATGACGGTATAAAATGGCTGTCAACGATCTTTAACTCCATATATAACTCTGGAAAAATACTTCAAGCCTGGCTTAGGTCTACATTTATAACTATTCCCAAAAAAATCAAACGCAAAACAGTGCAACTACTACCGCACCATGAGTCTCATGAGCCATTTATTGAAACTTTTCTTTAAAATTCTGCAACAACGAATATACAAAAATTTCGAACAACACATCGGACGAACCCAATTTGGATTCAGAAATGCAGTGGGGACTAGGGAGGCTTTGTTCTGTATCCAAGTACTCTTCCAGAGATGCAGAGATGTAAACTGCGACATCTCTGTTTGCTATATTGATTACCAAAAAGCATTTGACAAAGTCCAACACGATAAACTAATTGAAGTGCTGAGGAAGAGTGGTCTGGAAAACAAAGACTTAAAAATTGTAGCAAGCCTATACTGGAACCAAACTGCCACCATTTGCATTGAAGGTGAAGAATCTGAAGATATTAAAATCCAAAGAGGTGTAAGACAGGGGTGTGTGTTGTCTCCTCTGCTGTTTAACCTATGCTCCGAAGAAATATTTAAAGAAGCTCTGGAAGATCTAAATGAAGGCATATTGGTGAATGGAGAATTTCTAAATAATATCAGATATGCCGACGACACGGTAGTATTCTCCAACAGTCTCCAAGGACTACAAGAGATAATGTCAAGAGTTACAACCACTAGTCAACAGTTCGGACTAAGTCTAAATACAAATAAAACGAAATACATGGTCATCAGTAAAAATCCAACTCCAACAGGACAACTACTGATGGTAAAGCAATAGAGAGGGTTAACAAATATACATATCTTGGCACTACAACGAATGAACAGTGGGATCACTCAGTTGAGATTAAAGTTCGCATTGAAAAAGCCAGAGCACAGTTCGTAAAGATGGCTAAACTTCTAAAAAGCCATGACCTTCAGTTATCTACTAAGATAAGACTTCTCCGCTGCTATGTATTTCTGGTGCTGCTCTATGGGGTGGAATCCTGGACCCTCACAAAGACTAGCAGTAAAAAACTGGAGGCGTTCGAAATATGGCTGTATCGACGCATACTAATTATTTCTTGGTCAGAACTCTTAACAAATAGGAGTGTCTTGGAAAGATTGCATAAAGATGTGGAGATTCTCAAAACTATCAAGAAGCGAAAGCTGGAGTATTTCGGGCACATTATGAGAAATAGAGAAAGATATGAACTTTTGCAACTGATAATCCAGGGGAAGGTGTTCGGTAAAAGAAGACCGGGAAGAAGAAGAATATCGTGACTGAAGAATTTAAGATCTTGGTTCAATATGTCAACAACTGGACTTTTTCGAGCCGCTGTAAACAAGTTCAGATAGCCCTGATGATAGCCAACATCCGATGACGGATAGGCACTGAAAGAAGAAGGTCCTGTATTCTTTCCGAACCCCGGACAGTTTTGACCTATTCAGTAATTTTACTTGAGCTATTTGATTGAAGAGCTGCTCGTGTCTCAACACATTTTTTTATAGCTATTTGCTTGACAGGGGAGCTGTTTTCATTTCAAGAGATAGTGAAATATTCAAGTTGTCTTGGAATAACGCCCTCTCATACCATTTTCTAAGAAACGTCAGACCGGTCAAATCATAAATACGTCAAACTGTCATGAATAGCGTATACGCATTGTTTACAAGGTAAAATGAGAACTTAAAATATCTTCCAGTGTTTACTTCTTATATTGTGTGAAGTGAAAATGGTGTTAGTAGATGATAAATATCAAGAGACATCTATCTTTCGGGCTGAATTATCGCGTTCTGGACGTAGTTATCTTAGTAACACTCTTGGTACATAAATTGTTATTACGAGTATATGGTTTAGTATATAATTTATGTGAACTGGCTAGGGTTAAATTTGAAATTTCTTGTTTTCTACCTAATATTGTTTTATAATCTATTTTGTAGGCATGCATTCAAGAAGGTAATCACCTTGATTGTTGATGTCTGTACTTCCCCTATTAGGAATTAATATTTTTGCAGAATAGATACATTAACATATATGTGTGGTTTAGAAATACTTTGATTTGATTAAATCCAGAGTTCGAGTGTTAAACCCAAGGAAAAATGTTATAGTGTCTTATTCCTTCTTTTCCAGGCTCATTTTCTGTGCGTTGTCAGGAACGTTTCCTGGAAGGTCGCCTTCAGTAGTTTGCTTCAAAGTTCTAGATGGGTTTGTTTTAGAAATTTATCATTTTCTCAACGATTTTGTTTTTGATGTTGGCTTCGCAGCAGGTTTTTGCTCCCTGATAGGTTTTTAAGCCAGTGTTTACCTTCTTCTGGAGTGTGCAAATCTTGAATAAATTATTTGTTACATTTTCTAATTGACTTATGCGTCCACCTTTGAGACCTTTTCCTTTTTGGGGGGATGTTTTTATTATTGGTTCCTGGATTTGTCCTCTTCAGTAGGTTTATAGCTAATCCATAACCAGTTCATTGTGTTCCCATGAGTAGCTAGGAAAAAGCCAGCGCTTCTTGTATTATGGCAAGAAGACCTGTCAATATCCGCTGCATGTTCCTTATACATCACACACAGTCTCCAATATAAAAATACTGGGTAGGGTGAGAATTCCCTGGGCAAGAAACAGAGGCCTACAGGAATCTCTGGGTGCAGCCCGACAGAGATATCTTAGGGCTCTCTTTTGCAAAATAAACAGAGAGTTAAAAAGATATCGAGAACAACATCCCCAAAAGTATATCCAACATCGAAGATGACTTTCAATAAGCGCGAAATAAGCACTTCTTGTATTCAACTCGCTAGATATTATTCGTATTGCATAGCACCCAGACGCAAGTCTCGCAGAAATGTTGGAAACCTGCGTAGCAAACTTCAGGGCTCGATCTATATATATACCCCGAGAAAACTCACAACATCCGCACAACCTATACTCATGTTATCAATTGAAACATCAAAATCACACTTAAAGCTTCCCCCGAATTGCTACAGGAGGGCCTTTTGAAACGGAAGGTCGCCTGAGGGCCTGCGGGCTTCCGAAGGCAAATTAAATTTATAAGATTTATAGTTATTATCACTTAAAGTGGTGTCAGACACAGAGTTTAACAACGAAATAATTTGCATTTCCCAATCATCAATCTAAAATAGGACAATGTATTTTGAAGGGGCAGTATTGATATAAACGAACGAATTTAGTAAAACACATGGTGTGTTTTCGAAATTGAGGGAGAAAGAATTTTGCTCTGCAAACATTTTATTATTTGTTAATATTTTCAACAATTAATATATCTCATATCTGCACTACTGTAGATTCTTTATAGTTGGTCAATATATTATATTATTGAATAATTTCAAATAGTACAACTTTCTGAAAGACTTATACAGCTTTCTCTGCTAAGCCGTATTTTTTTGTATTTTAGACCCCTCCCTCCACCTCCTGATAACAATTTTGCTGCCTCAAGGTCACAACCTCAGAGAAATTCGCAGTCACAGCATATGTTCAAACCGATGGTAGGTAATGTTTTACTTAATGTTACATACCTGTTATTTTATGTCAGTGTTAAAGTAGTTTCTATTGGTGTCCTTTTTGTTTTCGTTATTATAATAACCTAATAGTAAATAATAGTAAATACCACATCTTTTCTTCTTTGACACCGCTTTCTTTCTTCTAATTTTGCTCTTCTATTTATTTCATGTCCATGTTTCACATTTCACTGCAGGCTCCTGCACGTAAACCCGAGGTACGTTTATTAAACAATTCTTTTGCTTTAAATATTTGCTTATTATTTTAGGGTTTTATGTTTTTTTTTTTATTTAATTGTGTAATACGAAATTAAAGTCTACTCCAGTTGCTTTATTTTAAATATTATTTCAATAAATCATTTTGACTAATGTTTCTGATACCATGTGTGCCAATTGTTTCTTTGTCTAAATGACTTTCTGAAAAAGTTTCCTAAACAATGTTTTTGGCATACTTTAGAATGTCTGGCAACCTTTGTAATTACTGCACCTTTTACTGTGTAGGAGTGTTCAGAGTTTTTGAGAGATATCGATGGATATTATGTGGTGTTTCAATACCTCAAATAATTTTTAATAGTAACATTTTTGAATTGGCCTTGTTAACGATTCGATTACTGCCTTGGCACCCTACTTATCATCAAATAATTAAATGAACTCAAAAATCGGTAACATGTTACCGTAAACAAGAATTCGCTGAATGATATAAAAAAAATCATTGATGAGCTTCTCTTAATCATTATTAAACATCTAAAAATTTGTCCTATTTTTCAGAGATTTCATTTTTTCAAAGAAAAAAAGTCAGCCGAATTTCAGGGCATGACAATTTTTTTTCTTTACAATCAAAATTTTGATTTGTTTTGTTCATGTATTTGTGACTTTAATTAATAATTGTAATAATATCAAGAGCCATGCATTGCTTCATTAGGAATAAATTTGACATACAGGGTGATCGAATAATAAATTAAAGATAGATCTCTATTATTATTGTACATGTTGTGCATTAGGATTAAAAATTACTCAGGTGTTAAAAATTAAAAAAAAAAACGTTGCAGAGTGTGAGAAGTCATTAAAATTATATGTCATGATAGAAATTATGTAGCAAAGATTACCAAGATATTGCATAATTTCAAATATTTTTAATTTTCATAGGACATGTATTCTGATGTATTGAAAAATGACTGAAGCAAACAACATCTCAGTTATTTAAGCATATTTTTATTTCGTTTGTCAAAATAGTGTAGTAGATCTATAAAAATTGCGCTGCCTCTGAGGAAGAGCAGTAATATGAAAATTTTGACTCTTATATGATATTTTATTATTCAAAAAGTTAAAATTTTATCCGGAAGTTGACATTTTCAAAACGAGATGAATGCAAGTCATTTATTACAATGAAATGTTGAAAGTATGCGTTTCATAACTATTACATTTATAATAAGTGGAATTTGGCTTGATATTTGAACACCCTGTATGGTTTGCTGTGTTTCCAAAAAAAAAGATATGCAATTAGTGCTTACAATATAGATTTTTAGTCTAGAACTATTCAGCGGCAGCCCAGTTGATATAAAAACATTAGGAAGTAATTTTTCTAGATAAGCTGAATTGTTTTAAATTTATTTATTGAATTTTTTCGTAAAATAATTGTGTTAATTATTACAACAAATTAATGCTAACTAAAATATAACACATTCGGCAATCTCCTCAATGTCCAAATAATGTTGCATGCCATTTCTGTGCCATCGATATAGGTGTATCTTTCTAAATGTCGATAAGGATGAAAGATCCATGGCGCCTTTTTATATTTTTTAGATGGTCTTTTTACCTTTATCCAATTTAGACACAGCAGTGGACAACATTGCTGAGCATTGATCAGCCAATACTAATGGGTTTTAAGGCCAAGTATGTCAGTCAACCTGCTCTCAGCGCAAATGCGAAAGTCAACATAACATGTGATGTGTATAGTACAAGTTCATATCAATCTGATTAAGGAAAAATAATCTATGTTAAAGCCTCAAATTATGTTTGCTGTAATAAATTTTTTCTCGTCGGTCAGAATTATTTGTGTATTGTATACATCCCATAGATTGATTTGGGCTAGGACCATGTCGTAGGTGGGTGCACATAATTGGCTTTCAAACCCTAGTGGCTGATTTTTTTTGAAGCAATGATCTCCACTGCTGCATCTAAATTATTGCAGATATCCATCCCAACTAACCTAAATGAAAATTCGTGCAGCCACTTAATTTACATTAAAATATAAAGGGGCGCCGCGAAACTAGACCCTGTACTTGGTTTCACGTGGACCTGGTCTCGCCGAATGGTCCTTTTCGATAACAATTATATATTTCTATCATAAAAGTATCTTTGCTTTCTAGGAACTCGATTCACTTGCGGCACACCTTAACGAACTAGGAATGCAACAGCCTTCTTCGAATAACGGTGCTGCGCAACCAGAGGCACCTCCTCGAAATAATAGAAATAATTCGCGTTCTCAGGTAAACATCATAATTAGTATGGGTTTGGGAAATATTGTTTTAATACAGAACATCGCTGCAGTGATGGAAGTATTTTTTAGCTGTAGCAAATTGGAAATTTTTTAAAGATATTTTTCATATTCCTTAAGCCTGTTTTAAACTTGTTAATTTCTTTTCGAATTTATAAATTTTGTAGTCAATTTATTCGCGCAGTTGATAATTTTTGCGATCGTTTTACATTATGTATCAGCTGATAGGATTTTTTGGAGATTTGTGACGTTTCCATCGTTCATACCAACATCAGTGTATATTCCTGGTATGTTTCCTATTTTGTATTGTTTGAACTCTTCGGGTTAATTTGTTTAATAAGGTTATTAAAAATAACTACAAATAAGAGCTAACTTTTCTTGAAACTTAAAGTTTGGCATGCCTTGATTCATGCGAGAATTGTCGGAAAAATAGAACCTGCCCTATTTCGTGCATAACTTCTTGAAGAGCGTAACAAAATTACGTGAGATTCAAGTTGCCGTTTTGCATTATAAAAGTTAATCTTGTTACTTCGCGAATTAATCACGATGAAATTGACAAGGGTAAACACTATAGTCATCAATAATTTGTTCATGACATATACATAAAGGCAAATTCATTCAATATAACCTAAAAGTTAACTTGTTGGTGGTTGGTGACAGTGATGACCTGTTAAAAAATTCATCAGCTTGCTATTTTTTTTAATGGGTCGCCCTGTATTGATCGGTTAGCTCTTGTAACTGCCGATTTCGAAGATACCAAATTATACGTCTTTGAAAGTGACAGAAAATGGCAAAACCTGTCCAACACATTATTTTATTTTATACAGTTCTCTTTCTTACATATTATTGTTGGAGAACGGTTATCCTCATTTTTATTGGTTAGTTTTATGGATAGGGGTAACAAATCTAGTCAAATCAAGTTAACAAGTCAATTCCTAGGCTAGGGAAACCAGGAACGTTGATCTTGCAGAGTAATAGTTTGAAATAAGTAATCATTTACAGTATTAACATTTAATTTAATTTTGTATTTATAATTTGGCTTTTCACATTAACATATACTTTTAACCTTAGTTTTCAATGGGGCAAGTTTCCTGAGATTTTAAAACTGAACAAAATTATACCTATTCTAAAAAAGGGAAGTAAGCAAAATGCTGAAAATTATAGGCCTGCAAGCCCTTTAATCGGTTTTTTCCAAACTGTTTGAGTATGGGTATTTAAGCTGACTGGAGCCATCTCTGGATAAAAATAACATATTGTCACCATATCAGTATGGTTTTCCCAAAACCATTCTACGATGACAGCTATACAGAGCTTTTACAAGAGACTAACTGACCACTTGGAGAGGGGTGAGTGTCCTGCTGGCATCTTCTGTGATCTCAGCAGGGCATTTGATTGTGTTGATGTTGAACTGCTTCTGTGCAAGATGGAGGGCTTTGGTGTTGCTTCGTGGCTTTCTTTGTAACAGGAGACAGTATGTATCGGTTTTGCATATTGAACCTGATAGCGAGCAGTAATTGAACTAAATTTATTTATTGTTTAATTTAAACTTAAATTTGACATCTGCATTGTACAGGGTTATCCAACGAAGACTAGACAAGGCGATTTTTTTACTTTCCCTGTACTTTTATAAAAAAAAAACTGAAATAGCCATCTTATGTAATTTTCTCCCACGAATTCGGATATGTTCAGCAAAAAACAATTGAACATCAAATAAAAGTGCTAGGGTTCACTGATATTTTTTTAAATGGAACACCCTATATATTACTACATTTTTGGACTCTCTAGAAAAATCTAAACACATTTTGTGTATAATATCCTATACCTATCTTTAGCTGTTTACCAAATATTGACAGTTGAAAGTCGGGTATTTTGACACTTGGCAGGCTCTAAAATCTAAACTGCACAAGATCACAGAAAACGGTTTGCACATTCCTATCCTAAGTTTTCATAAACTATCGAATGACAGTATCTTCGAATTTAACCTGCGGATAAAATTAACCGGAATTTTTAAACCTCCGGTGAAATTCAAAGTTACTATCATTCGATAGCTTATGAGAACCCAAGATAGGAATGTGCAAACCGTTTTCTTTGATCTCGTGCGGTTTAGGTTTTAGAGCCTGTCAAAGTGTCAAAATGCCCGACTTTCAACTGTCAATATTTGATAAACAGCTAAAGATAGGTATAGGATATTATACACAAAATGTGTTAAGATTTTTCTAGAGAGTCCAAAAATTTAGTAATATACAGGGTGTTCCATTTTAAAAAATATCAAAGTGACCCCTAGCACTTTTATTTGATGTTCAATTGTTTTTTGCTGAACATATCCGAATTCGCGGGAGAAAATTACATAAGATGGCTATTTCAGTTTTTTTTTTATAAAAGTACAGGGAAAGTCAAAAAATCGCCTTGTCTAGTCCTCGTTGGATAACCCTGTACCTTACACTACAGTACGGGAATTAGTATGTGATTATTATAAACTGGTTAGAGCTGTTATGTTACTATATATTTTTCTGTTAACACTGGCAATAAATAGATATTTTTTTTTAGGCGTCGAACAACAACAACAACGTATCACCCCCTAGTACATCAAATTCTGCCACCGATCGGCCCGTCGAGACGATGGTTGATAGTGAAAGTGACTCCGAACCAGAAGATGGTGGTAGGGGCGCACGAAATGATGGTACTCTGTTGGCTAGCGATCCTCCTAAGCCACTGTAAGTTTAAGTATACAAGTATCTCGCAAAAAAAGAAAGTATTTATTATAGAAGTATGATCGAATAAGTATTTCACAACCTTTTCTACCGTCACTTACTCTAAATGTCCAGCAAGAACGCGATTCGATTATTCGAATTTATTATGCAAGTGTTTGTTCAGATATTCAAGTATCAAATAAAAACACGATAGGTGCTAATAAGAATTTATTGTTCTGCTTTGTTGACTATTAACTACGTCATGGTACTTGTTGGTGCTTTTTTACAACATAGCCAAAATTACTGTTTGGCGAAAATCGCATATCAATATCTTCATTAATTCTCTAGTTATTGCCGAAAAAGTGCACTTACTATCATTTGAATATCGTAGAATGGATATTTTGTAAGGCCGAATTAAATAAACACCTTCAAAAATTTGACCATTTTCGTCTACCTATTTAAAAGGTATGGAGACAAATACTGTTTTCAAATTATTCAAGTAATACTATTCTGAAAACGCTGAAATGGAATCATTAGTAGTAGTAGTTGAAGGGAAGCCCGATGACTTGCTGATAGGCCTTGAGGGTCCTTGCAACATATCCCAGATCTGTTCTCAACCAGCCACTCCACTAAGTTTGGGTTTAGAATAGGAATTGCAATCCCGGGGGGGTTTTCGGGATCCCGGGATTGAATCCGGGATTCCGGGATTAATCCCGAAAATCCCGAAATATTTTAACAAAATAAAATACCATATTTTTTCAAAAAATGTAATTAAAAAAGCAAAAACAAAATTAAAGTTATTTCTAAACTTAACAAAACAACAAAAAACATTTATGCTGTAATAATAAAGTAGGTACCACTAAACTAAAACTACTGAACACAAAACGCATATTGTTTATTTTCGAAAGTAATGGCGCAAAAGCATCAATTCATCAATAGTGTTGTCTTCTAATTTGGATCTAATTTTCGAACAAATTAACCCTGGTGAGGAAAAACATCTTTCAGACTTAACGCTTGTCGGTGGAATAGTTTTTAAGTAGTCAGAGACTAATAATTGACGATTTATGCCAAGACTGCCAGCATCATTCAACAAGTCTATTTCTTGAGAAATAATATCAGAAAGTTTCTTTATTGACGTTGACGCTGGCTTCTTTAAACGCTCTGACTCGACTTAGTCTAAAGCACTTTGAAGTTTTTCCTTAAAAGATTAATTTTCCAGACGGATTTGTTGCTTTTGTATTTCAGCAATTGTTACATTATCATCTTTATCGTTATCATTTTCGAAATCATTTTCATTCCCTTCATTAGACTTTAATCGTAATATAAGTATTTCTATTTCTTACTAATACTTTTTTTACTGGTTTTCCATGCAATGGCGATATTCCAGTTCTTAATCTTAGGTTTATCGGATCTTCTAAATAGCTAAGTATCCCTGAAAAAATTGTTCTGCGTTCTTGTATGCATACTGTAAGGGAGTCTATTAAAGCGTTTCATGAATTACATTGCGATATCTGCTTTATAAAAGTTCATGTCTCGCCGACATAAAGCTTCTACTGGTTCTAATATTAGAGCTGACTGTTTGATTACATCAAATTCAGTATCAGTTAAGAAAGGAATTTTTAAATCAACCATAGCTTTTCTTATGCAATTTTCTAACAATGTAAAACGCTGCAGCATTATAAAAAGGCTGCTCCAACGTGTTTGACAGTCTAAAATTAATTTAAGTTCTTTTCCGTGGTCTTGATTCACATAATTTTGTAACATCTCATTTTTCAGAGGCGACTTTCTAAATATCTACAATTTTTCTAGTTTTGGAAATCATTGACTGAATATTACAAGTATCTGTCTTTTTAACGACACTACTTTTGCCAAGTTGTTGAAAGATATTAGCATTAGCAATATCGGTGGAACCTTCTTTGAATTCCTCTTCATCTGGATCTGAGTCGGAATATTCAGCAGATCCTTCCAAAAAACGGAGGTTCTCAATGTTCTCATTCTCATTTGGTTTTTTGTATAAAACATCGACAATTGCTAGCTGCAAACCATGGGCCAAGCATAACTGTTGATCTGGAGAAATTAGGCTTCCAACTTTTTTCATAACACTGGCTCCATCTGTTGTAATTAAGACTATATCGTTTGATAACTTTAAACCATATTCATTCAACCGTTTTTCCAGGTACTCGACACATACTTCAGCAGTAAATGGTTTTCTTATTCTTATAACACCAATGTACCAAAATTCTTTTGATCATGTACATTAACATTCATAAAGCATTTATGGGAAATAGATGTCCATTCATCAAATGTCAGGCTACATTTTGTCTCCTCTTTTTGTTTTCTGAGTATTTCTTGCACTACTTGTGAGCGAATTTTCTTGGCATAGTCTAAAACTTTTTATTTAATGGTGTTTACAGAAGTTGGTAAAATAAAACCTTGGTCTTTAAGGGATTCACGTAAATCCATAGACGTAACAAAAGTTTAAAATGGGAGACCATCCAATGACATCATACGTGCAAGAACTGCGTCTAGAGTTTGTTAATTTTTTCCTACATAAAATTCAGTAAGTTTTCTTTGTTTGTGTGGAGGCATGGATTCATTTCTATTTGAACTTGAAATAGAAGCAGTATTTTGATCAAACATTGTATTGTTTCCCTCACTTCGGTCTTGTCGTTTTTCTTTTATATCCATTTTATGTACTTTTATTAGATGAACAATTAAACCTTTAGTTGAACCGCCCTCTATTTTTAGAATAGAAGAACATATTTTACATTTTGCGGTTTCTTTTTTGGCTTCACACTTTCCATTAAAAATTTAAAAATTAAACCAAACAGAATGTGTGTCATTGGCTTTCTTTTTATGGGCTGTATAATTTGAAGCTTTTTGTGACTTTTGTGTTTGCCTACGTGAATCTGCTGAATTGCCTGACAAAAGTGACAAACTTGATGTAATCGAAGAAGTAGACAAATTATCCGATAAATCTAGAAATAAAAGAAACAACTTAAGGGGAGAGTAGTCGCCAAATTGCAAATTTGTTTACGTCAAGATTTCAACAACTATATTTATTGTAGAATAGAAGGTTTGTTCCTATTGAACATACCTAGTATAAAATATTCTCATTTCTTTATGTATTTACTTCAGAATTACGTTAAATAGTGCGATTTTAAGGGGTTTTCTAAAAAAATTCATATTTTCGTTATTTAATTACAAAAGTGAATAAGTACGAAAAAAATAAATAAAATAAGTAGTGAAAAATTAAACTTTCACAGATAACTAAAGGA
Organism: Pissodes strobi; assembly: GCA_016904865.1. Taxonomy (NCBI): domain Eukaryota; kingdom Metazoa; phylum Arthropoda; class Insecta; order Coleoptera; family Curculionidae; genus Pissodes; species Pissodes strobi. The sequence continues at coordinate 227,776 of MU182895.1, read as the reverse complement.
GAGATTAATCTAGGGCATGATCATTATATTTTTAAAATTTTTAATAAATTTCTATAAAAAAAACTTTTTTAAAAATTCGATGTTTTTTTTTGAGAAAAATCAAAAATAAAAATGATTAAGCCCTAGATCTCTAAATTCTAAATCAATTTGAAAAAAAGAGCACGTGAAAATCGTTCAGTGCAGTGGTAACTTCAAAACGAATTTTTTAAAAAACGCGCCAGGAACTTCGGTTGATTCGGTTCCCTCTTAAGTTAAGCCAAAAATTTGGCTTCGTCGGCTGTTCGAGACACAAAAACGTAGAATATTACAAATTTATTAGGCTAAATAAGACAATTTTATATATTTTTGAAAATTTTAAGAGGTTACATTAAATATAAATATTAAATATCCATAAATAATTGAATTATTTACTAAAATTTAAAGTGTTTGAAATAAATTAATAAAAAAAACAATACCTGCGCTACCTTCTTGGTTAGTTTGCTGGTCCAGGTCCATATTAAATTGGGAAATAAATGAGTATTTATTAAAACCTGCACAACAAAACAAACACACTCCACTCAGATTGGCTATATTGGTAATAATAATACAATGTATAGCCACGGCAAATATAACAACCAGCAATATTACTCGACCTGTCAGGCGAAAAATTAAATTTGACCTTGCTAATGTCAGTTCGGTAGGAAAAGTCAGGGCTGGATTTGAAATATATAAGTATGATTTCCCTTTAACAGAGCCGTAATATAACATTTCAAATATCAATGGGTTGTGAAATATATGTATACCTTGTTGTATGAGCAGGAAATCTAAAGAAATTCTTCTTGGAAGAATATGTCTAGTTTGTACAAGTTCTTATTGCTTAAACACCATCGCTTTTTGCATTACACAATGTCATAATCAACGTTCATCTCTCACAATGTCAAATATTTGACAAATACGCCTATGGTTTCGATTTAACTCCAACAGCAATAAAATAAACCAGACGTAAAAACACGACGCCGCTGGCGGCAGTTTGACGGATTTCCTACCAAGGAATATCTTGCGCGCGGACTTGCGCAGATGCGAAAAAAGAAGATGTGATATTGCTGGTTGTTATATTTGCCGTGGTATAGCTGCCCGGCTCGGCTCGGCTCTCGGCTGGGATTCACGATTCACTGGATTCCCGACATAGACATTCGGGGCCGGGGAAAAACCTTTTGGCCAACTCCCGACGTGCGTTAATAACTTCGACTATTAAATTTAAAAGACTAGGTAATTAATTATGAATTATTCTGGTATCAGATTTAATTGATTCCGGGATTTACGGGATTTTCGAGATTAAAATAATTTTAATGATTCCTTTTTTCCCGGGATTAAACTGTAGAATACCGGACACTAAATTTTGTCCGGGATCCCGAGATTTTCGGGATCACGATCCCGGGATTGTAATCCCTAGTTTAGAACCTTCGGCAAACAGCATTACAATAATTATTAAAACGAGTTTTAATCATCTCCTGATGATATTAATATGGTTTCCGAACCGCGCTTCGAGTGCAAAAATTCTGTTTCGGTTTTATGGATAAAACTGTTGTGACACCCACTCCAGGCCACTCTAGTCTTCCTTACCTTCTAATGAAGGTCTGGATCTCTTCACATGGGAGCTTCCGCAGCATTGCCGATCTGAAAGCGGCGTGCTTTCTTCTTGTTAACACTAAGCATCTGCAGGGGAGGTGTTTTCCCGCCTTCTAAGACGGCACTGCTCTGTAATGACTGCTACGAGGGTGCTCAGTCCCCGCATATCTCGCCAGGAGCCGGTCCATCAGGCTGTATCGAGCTCTGCAATGAAGCTTTTGATCTGTTGCCTACTTGAGAGGGAGTTTCTCCACTTCTCCCTCTAATAAGGCCTCCAAGCCCATGCAAATACTCGAGCTGATTTTGCACAAGTTTGTCAGCCACCTCGTTTCCCGCAACTCTTGTGTTCTTGCACTCATATTAACTTTACTCTCTTGCTCTGTGCCAATCGTTCCAGAACATCCCCGCACTCTTAAACTAATTAATGTCATGGCGTACACAGATTGTCTGAAGTGCAGCTTGATCAAAACTACGTACACCTCTGCTTGAAACAATGCTGTCCCGGGTACCACTAATCTCCAAGACTTGCGCTTTTTAAAACTGTTGTCCCAGCAGTCCCGAGCCATCGGTGCCCTGCCAGTTGTGTCTTTTTGTTAGGATGGTCACTGTATGTGTTTTCCCTAACATGAGTCTGTCCTCAGGTAGTGTGAAGCTATAAGAAATGGATATCTCCCCATCTGTTTTTAGGGTAATGCTAACCTGCCCTACTATTTTATTTACTCTTTTTTTTCAGACTTGATAAGTCTGATAAAATGTCAAGAACACATGAAAATTAATAAATTTTCTTGTAACAACTTTGGATTAAATAAGAGAATTATTTTTCTGAATTCTAGAGTTAGGATTGATTAATCAAAGCTTTATTTAAGGAGAATTTCAGTTACATGATGTTACTAATTAATTTTTTTTCCATTTCTTTAATTTTATTTTCCGTTTATTTTTTCCTTTTTAATTATTTTCTATCTATTCTTGACATTTGTCAATTTTTTTTATTTTCATTCGTTTACCCCGTTTTATTGATTTTTTTTTTTGGGTTTCCATTTTTGTTTTGTTAGTCCCGAGTTTTCTTATAGGGCTGGACTTCCCGGAGTACCAGAAGGCACTGCCAGTGTGTCTAGTCCAGGAGCGACCAGCGGTTCGGTTTCGAGCTCTGGGGGAGCGCCCAATCGTCCTCTGCCTCCCACACCCGATGATGACGAGTCTCAAGGCGACCGTACTCTAGTCCTTAGGAAGGTAAGTGAGCTTATGATGATTGATGTATCTTTTTTCAATTTGATCGCTTTTTGTACAGATTTATTTCTTTTTGCAGTGAGGTTGTTTTTGGACATGTTTGTATATAGTACTGAATTAGAACATGTTTTCTTCTAAAATATCTCTTGATTTTGATAACTTGCTAAGGTAATAAAGCTCACAAAAACCTTCAATATTTGAATTCAATTTTTGTTTTCACATTTTTTATTCTCAGAGAATGCATCCTAATTTATACAACTTTTGAAGCATTTCCCAATAAATTATTTTTTTTATATAAGATTCATTTTTGCAATAAAATATATTAAAATATAAACTGATTAAAAATGGGAAGCATTTGAAATGTATAAAACACTAAAGATAAAGTCAGAGAGGTTGTTTTTGGACATGTGTTTGTATAAAGTATATATTATACAACATTTTCTTTTCAAATACCTCGTTTTCGAAAATTGATTAAGGCATGAGGATATGTAAATTCAACAACTTATTACGTTTATTTTCAATGGCAACTCATAGGCTATGTACATACAAAGTGGATGCAACCTCATTTGAATTTTTTAACTGTTAATGTCTCAATATATTTTTTTGATATCTTCATAAAAAATTAGTAAAATGTGACTGATGTCACATTTGAAACTAACATTTTTGAAACGACTAAAGAAACAGCAAAGAAAATTAAATATACTATCGGCTTTTTATATATAAGGTAAGAAAAAAATTGAAGATTAAAATACAATATTGACAATGTTTTTCAATATCAACCATATTGCAGTAAAATCCAAAATTTATATAAAACAGATATTTTGCTTGTATTTCTGTATCATATATTTCCCTCATTTTTTTAATTCGGTGGAGATACAAATTAATATTATGAAATTAGTACATTGGTCGGAAATTAAACAAATTTAAAGTAAATATTACAAATCTGCGCTTCACATCTTTAGTCATACTTAATAAAACATTTTTACAGTTCAAAAACAACTTCTTGAAAACAGCTCCTTATTTTCTTTTTATTTTGATAATGGCAGCACTCTGCGGCAAATCTAGGCAGAGGGGATGACATTGATGAGGCCACCCTTCTAAAAGACTGGGACTTCGACAAATTTTTCCCAATAAGTAAAACTGGCGAAAAGCAAGTTCAAAAACCGAATCCTAGTGCGAGTCTGAAAGAGGATCCGTCAAAGAAGCAGGGTCATAGAAGGAACGATAGCGATTCAAAAATCAATCCATTCTTTAGAGGATTTAGGAGGGAGAACTCGGACTTTTTCCCCTTGAGTTCTCGCCATAGCGCCATTTATATCGATCAAAAAGCCCGATCCAGCGGCATTTTTAACAACAGACGAGGATCTGAGGCAGGCATTGGCAAAAAATCATCAGGCGAACCAATTTTGATGGACTGGAAGAGAACCGAGACACCTGCTTCCTCGACACCGAAAAAAACTGATATTAGCAGGTGCGACAGCATATTCAGTGCAAAGCATGTTTTGTGGTTCCTTTGTCTTACAATAAATAATTCTTTCTTTATTTCAACATTGGTTTAGGGGATATAATTAAATAAAGGTTTCAATCTTCGATATAGTAAATGAAATTTAATGGGTCATATGAAATCATGGCTTAGTGCAGTTTTTGACCTAATTGAAATTAAAAATAGGAACAATTACGCAACTCTTAAGAAAAAAAGGGCAAAATGCGATATCACAAAGTTTGTATTTTTTAATTACCATATTTATAAAGTGCTCCATGCATGAACCAGTACGGACTATTAAAATTAGCAATAAATTGACAGAGAATTGTAATTTTTATTCCGACTGCAATTATTCAGGTGCTTTAATGAACTGCGGCAAATTCAGCAGAGTTCATCCAAAATTTTCAACCGCTCTTAATTTTTGACACACCGCCTGGATAACTTATATTATTAACTCCTTTTTGATAATCTCGTTATTAAAAATTATTGCATTTTTTTACCTTAGCGCCACTTTTTGCAATACCATGCCGAACCACTCGTATAAAACCATTAAAGACGTAATATTTCATTCACATTAGCTCTGGCAACTAAAGTAAAGATAATCCAAACATTAATTTAAGTTTTTAATGGTGTTACACAAGCGGTTTGACAAGAGTTAGGCTAAAGTAAAGAAATTCAATAATTTACAAAAATGGAGTTATCTCATAAGGACAGTGAGATAACCCCAAAATTCCGAAAGCGTACCCTAATTTTACTTTTTTGCAAACATGTGGCAATGGTGACACAGCACCTTTTACTATACAAAAACTAAATAATGCATTACAAAACAAAAAACTATCAGTCCCAGCCATGAATTACATGGCGTATCCTATGTATAAAAACTTGCCTTGGAGCGCAAAACGTATTCTACTTAACTGGTGTATTAAATGTCTCTTTGAAGGTTTGATACCAGATTCGTGGAAAAAATATAATATAATTACTTTTTTAAAACCAAATAAAGACCCATCTCTCACCACTAGTTATAGACCTCTGTTTTATCATCATATGGTTGTCAAATACTCGAAATTATGATAGAAACAGAATCGAATACAATGATAAATAGATCTACTTTTCCAAACGAACAACCCGGTTTTCGGATGGGAAGAGGTATATACGATAATGTGGCTTATCTCTCTTCATATATTTGTGAGGCAGGCATTTTGTTTTTAGAGTCAGTGATAGCAGTGTTTTTTAGATATTAAGTCAGCATACGACCATGTCAATTTGTATAAACTATATGATAAACTAAATAATCTAGAGATTACACTAGGAAAATAGATGGCTCCTTTTTAGGGCCGGTTTTTGGCTACAAAGAGCCTGCCACAGGGTTCTCCATTAAGCGCAATAGTTTTCAACATTTACGTATTGGAACTGTTTAATTTAGGTCTAGATACTGTTAAATTGATTGGTTATGCGGATGACTTGGTCATTTTTATAAAAGGGGTGAATGTAAATACTCTAGTTAATAAGATAAACAGAACTTTAGAAATGATTAACATGGTATTAGAAAATAATCAGTTGTCTCTCTCTGTTGAACAGTGTGAAGCAATATGGTTCACTAAGGGTAGAAAAAGGTTCCAACCACCAGTAATTCACTTCGAGAATTTTTAAATTAATTATAAACCTGTTAAATATTTGCGGGTTATTTTTCAGGAGCACTTAAAGTGGGACTTACGTATTGAAAATATTATCAACAAAGCAAAAAACAATGCTAAATGTTCTCGAGGGCGGTTTGTAGGGTGTGGTGGGGAGCTGACCCATGCACGCTGCATCTTTGGTGAATTGGTTAGATCCCATTTAGATTTTGGTTAATTTTTCATAAAGCCAACACATCAAAAGTGTAAGAAAATTAGATTCAGTATACTTTGAGGGTATACGAACTTGTTTGGGTTGCATGAAATCCACCTCTGGGGCAGCTCTTTTTGCGGAAGCATCAATGCCTGATCTGGAACAGTAAGTTTATTGCAAAACTTATATCGCTAGAAAACGACCCAATTTTACAAATAGTACGTAATATTCGGAGGATAGTTGCCCCAAGTTTTTTAAATAAAATCACCTATCTGGTATGTGCCTGGCAAGACTTTACCTTATTTTAAGAAAATATATAAAAGTGTTAATTTATCTTGCTATGAAATCAATTTTAATATATTAAATAATACAATAAAAGTTTTAGATTGTCAAATTAAACATGCATTGCATGGTAAAAGAACAATTCAATTCTGCAACTGAAAGTCTTAAAAATTCCCACACCTTTATCTATATTCCTGACATAAATTATAGATTTTCATCTAGATTATCAGACTACATAAGTATTTGTAAGGCTGAGACAATCGCAATATATGATGCCGTGAAAGTGGCAATTCAGAAGCACTTAAGTAAGGTTATTATTTTTTCTGACTCTGACAGCGCGATTAAAAAAATTAATAAATATTTAATGAAAGCCTCTGCCGATCACTGGACGCTGAGAACAAGAAGGCTGATTTCACTTGTTAATACAAACGGATTTGATATACGAATTGCTTGGATTCCAGGGCACTCCAATATTCCTGGAAATATGGAGGCAGACACGTTAGAATATAGAATTAGATAGAAATCTTTAATACAATTAAGTATGACATATACAATCATTTCGAAGACAGTTGGAAAGCAACAGTGCGTAATAAAAAATATCTTCTTCTTCTTATCAGCCTGTCCACTCCTGAATGTAGGCCTCTTCCATATTTTTCCATTTCTGCCTGTCCATAGCGGCCCTCATCCAGTTTTTCCCTTGAGTCAATCCTAGCGCTGTCCAATGCCTTGAGAACCGCCCATGATTCAATAGAGTCGAACGGTTTCTGATAGTCAATGAAAGCTAAATGTAGGCGTATGTTATATTCTGTCGTTTTTTCAATAAGTGTACGTACTGTCTGAAGATGGTCTGTTGTGCTGAAGCCCTTGCGAAAGCCGGCCTGCTCCGGAGGTTGGTATGCGTCCATTTTCTGCGTCAGTCTGTTTGTAATTATTTTTGTAAGAAGTTTGTACAAGTGGGATAGCAAACTAATTGGCCGATAGTTTTCTATGTTATTTCTGTCTCCCTTTTTGTACAGTAATATGACTTCTGCATTTTCCCATATTTCTGGTATTTTCCCATGTATCAAACACATATTTAACAGAATTTTTAAGCTTTCTCTTAGCTGTTCTCCCCCAGTTTCAACATCTCAGTGGTTATCTGATCTTCGCCAGGGCTTTTCCTATTTTTCATTTGACTGAGTGCTTTGGTTAGTTCAGCGTTATCTATTTCGGGTATATCTTCCGATCCGACATTTCTTATTTCGTCTCTTTCGTAGTGAGGATCTTCGGCTTTTGTACTATATAACTCCATATAAAAGCCCTGGACCACCGCTATAATTTTCCCTCGGGTACTAACTAATTTGCCTTGTTTGTCTTTGAGCCCAGAAATTTTTGTTCTGCCCCTAACTAATTGAGATCTAGAACCTTCAAAGATTTGTTAGCCTCTATCGTGTCTTTAATAAGTTTTGTATTATGTTCTCCTAAGTCCTTTCTTATGTTTTTGTTTATTTCTTTAGACTCCCGATTCATATTCCTTCGTTTTTCTATGAGGTTCTTGGTATGTGAGCCAATTCTACTACTTTTTATTTTATTTTTAAAACATACCTCTTTGGTTGCTGCTTGTATGCGATCATTTATGTGTTCTGTTAGTTCATTAATTCCCATTTGTTCCTGGTCTTCCTTATTTTTAAGTTTATTGTTTGTTATGGTTTGAAATCTTTCACTGTTTCTTTGTAGTGTCTCGTTTGTTGGAATGGGTTGTTTTCTTATTAGTTTATTTCTTTCCCTTCTAGTCTCAATTGTTATTGCTGCTCTGATTAAACGGTGATCACTGTTGGTGTCCAATTGGTTTAGGACAGTAACAATGGCCTTTTTGTTAGTAATGATGTAATCTATTTCGTTTTTTGTAATGCCATTTGGACGTCTCCAGGTTCATCTTCTCTTTAAATGTTTTTAAAAAAGGAATTCATACAGTACAAGTTCTCACTCCTACAGTAATTAACCAATATATCTCCCCTAGAATTTCTCTGACCCAAACCAAACCGGCCTATATTTGGGTTGTCATTGTTATCGTCGTGACCAATTTTTGCATTAAAGTATCCCATTATTAATACAAATTTAGCACTTTCTCTCATTTTTGCTGTTGTTATGTCTTCGTATACCTGTTCTACATCTGAATCTTCTGATGCACTTGTTGGGGTATACACCTGTATTATCTGCAGGCTATATCTTTTGTTAATTTGTATCAGTATGTAAATAACTCTGTCAGATATAGCTTGTCTCTTTGTTACTTGATGTTTTAGACTATTGTTCTGGTACAATAAATGTCCCGATTTCTGTTTCACTCAGACCTAAAACGTCTCATTTAATCTGCTGTGTTCTTCCTCTAATCTCTCTAGGTGTTCATCTTGTCTGAGTGTTCTTATATTATAAGTAGCGATATATATTCTTCTGCTTCTGGAGGATTTCTTGAAGTTTTGCTGAGGTTTATGGTTAATCGAGTTTCTGCCTTCCCCAGAATCCATGAGGCTAACTGACAAATCAGTGTGGGATTCAAAACACTGTGCGCCACCCACCTGGGCTACTTTGGTTTTGAAGTTCGACATGTATCCATGGAGTTTTTGGAAGGTATTTGGCCTTAAAACTCCACGCTGGCCTTACGTGTTGGCGAGTTGAATAGTCAGCCGCTCCTAACCTGGAGACAGACGCTGTTTGCAGCCGCCCACTCTGGGTCAGACGCTGCGTGGAAATCAATAAAAAATATCAAATGGTTTTCCCAAATAAGAGATGGTTTTCAAGCTCAAAGGTTAAAGATGGAGGCATATTACTACTATAATTAGGATGCGTATGGGCCATTGTCTAACTAAAGAACATCGGTATGTATAAAATAAAAGAGGATCCCTGTTGCGAATGTGGCTCCATTGAGTACTTAAATCATGTATTTTTAGAGTGTCCAATTAATTTCATACCTAGTCTTGATTTGTATAGGGAGTTCATTAGCATGAACTACGCCAACATCAATGCCCTTTTTGTCTAAACCAACCAAAGAATCAATCAAAGTAATGATGTCGTTTCTAAGTGTTAATAAAATAAAATTATAATGCTCAATTGTCGACACATAAATGTTCTTGTCCTTTTCAGATCCCCACTGGAGTTGTTTGTTCATGTGCAGCTAAAGTTAAGAGTAATGTTCACAGCACTTGTGTAATATTCCACAGTTACAGCCTATAAGTAACTGAACATTAGTTTGTGTCATAGTGAGAGTCGGTGGCCCCGATATGGTCTAGAGCCAGTCAGCATCGCGGTCTCCCCCCAAATCGTGCTGGCAATTGCCTAGAAGCAAAGCCATTAACCGCGCAAGCAACCCTGACCCAGGCGATGTGTCAAAAGTTAAGATACATCTATCGAATTTGGTTGAATTTGCCATGCTTTAGTATTTATTGTCGTCAGAATAAAAATTGATAGTTCTCTGTCACTGAATTATACCAGTAGAATGACGTTTCGAAAGCTGAAAAGAATGAACCGATCAAATTTAATTAGTTGAATAGAGATACAAGCCATTTTTAGACCGTACCGGTTCAAGTGCGACGCAGTTTAAATCAGTATCACACATAATTTTTTGCAATTCGTCAACTTTTGGTAAGATTTTTTCTTTTTTGAGAAATTCGTAATAACAAATCCAAATTATTTTTATAGATATGATTTATAAATGACATTTTAATTGGAGCAAAGTCTGAAATAATCTAATATTGGTCTACCTTTTACTAGGAAATAATAAATTAAAATGGTTTTCATGGTTAGTATATTTCAAGCAAGCTAATCAATGGTTTCATACCTTGCAATGGAGCTGCATATTTAATTTCAATTTTAATGTATTACTAACCACATAGACGATCAAACATGTAGATACAATGATAAATTTATGCGTAATTTGAAACGTTAGAAAGTTATGCCTCAAATCTCAAACTATTTTTAAAGAAAGTTTATTTCCCAATAAAAAATTGATGCAAATTTTTTATTTCTCAGTAAATTTTGCTTTTTCTTTTGCTATTTTTATTCTCAATTTAAACTAGATATCTTTTGTAGTAAAATGTTGAATATTAATTTATTTGTTGCATTTAACGTTTCAATTAACTCATAATTTACTTGTGATTGAAAATCTTACTTAGCCGTGGTGAAAATCCACTGAAACAAGGTATACAAAACAGTTTCATACGACCAAGACGCGAGAAAACCGAGTCAGACATTGTCCTAAGACACTCGGAGGTTAGAAGAAGTATTAGAGAAACACTCGAAGCTCGACGAAAGGAAGTAGAGTTGCAGTTTGCCAAAGAGGCAGAAAATATAAGAAGGAGAAACTCAAAACCAATCGAAATTCACTCGCTTAATGTATCAAATATATCGGGCGGATCTCAGTCAATCGATGGGGACGAATTCTCTTTTATCCAGGTAACTTTTGGCTTTTTCTGGTATGTCTTCTCGGGTGCTTTCAATAATATCACTGACATTTTGTCAATAACTTCAATTAACCAATTAATCTCATCTTAGAGCTTGATAGTCGCATTATTTCGTAGACCCGTTATTTATAGAGTCGCATTGGTGTAAATACATTGTATCTAACAATTTTGCAGTATTCTAAACAAGTATTTTTAAAATAGTGTAATAGCTGGCGACGTTAATCTATGTGATTTTATTAAGACGGTTTTATTTACTAATTCAAAAATCCTATACTAATTATGAGTTGAGTTTTTTCCTGCTATTAATTAATATCCTAAAATTTGGTTATTACAGATTTTTGTCAGAAATTGAGAATAAGAAAGGTTCGCTTATGCAGATTTTTTTAAGTCTTATTATCTATATGTTGGAATCACTTTGTCAGGCAGCAAGCAAACTGTGCATATTACGAATCTTTGTAGATATTATGTTGTTAGTTTTCTAAAACTAAAAATATGTTTGTATCACATAAAATAGAAGAAATTATGAACAAACACAATATTATTACAACATGCAATGACAAAATTGTTGATTTTCTGCTCAACATAATGTCGGACTTGCTGTCTAACGAAGACAGGACGCGAGGTTTCTATTCCCAACAGATTTGTGAATGGCAATATTACTTTCCTTATCTTACTTATCTAAAGCCACTGCTAGAGTAAAATGAAGTCGGGTATTAATCCCGAGTCAACCGGCTGAGGTTCGAAACATTAACCTCTGGACTATCAAACTTACTAGCTTTTAACGATATGTTCGGTAGCGATACCTTACGTTTTACTAGCTCATGCGTATATTACGTAACCTTATTTAGCTAATACTAATATTGCCATTTACAAGTCTGTAGTGTTACTTACAGAAATAAGGGACAGAAGTGTCATATCTATGACCGACAGAACGTGTCACTGTAACGTAAATGCAGTTATATATTTTAATTATGTGTTATAAACCTGCTATATGAATCTTACTTTCTAAACACAGTATAGGTGTTAATGTCAAAACGTGTAAAATAGTTTTAGATACTTTTGAGCGTCACTATGTCTAATTAAATTGCATTTTTTTACATAATTAAAAGACATTCGGCCGCCAGATGTCGCCGTCGGCTTAATGAAATCACTAACCTCCAAAACCTTGCCAGCTTTCCAATTTTTCAGGTTATAGGTTTGATATGTATAATAGACTAGATAGTAAAATTATAGATAGATTCATAGAATATATTTCTAATTCTTAATTGTGCAGTTGCCAGAAATTATTGCTACTAGTACAAATCACAGAGTAGGTACCGAGCTTTAATTAACAAAGTTGTATATGTGTTATTTATCTATTGCTTTTACTAACTTAAGGATTCAAGACGTCCATCATTTTCATTTTGCGGCTTTCTTTCGTTCGTTATACTCAATAAATGGATAGACTTAATTTTTTAAACGTTGTGCCGAAAGAATTTCATCTCGCTATCTGCATATCTCAAATTTGAAAGCCCTACGTTGGTTAGAATAGTTAAGAAATTGTCATGGCATATGCGTGTTTCATTTTTCTTCCGGTACTGTTGATAATAAGGGATATTACCCCTTCTCGGTATCTGTACCAAAAACACACTTACTTGGAAATCTTCATTAAAACAATATCTATTGTCTGTGATCTAAATGAACAAAAATGAGAGTAAACTACCAATATAAGACAAATCTAAATCCTGAATAATTTTCGAATGGCATCCAAAATCAAAATGGCTTAATTTCAGATATATGTCAACTTTATTATTTTCAATAGCGTAATCTGCCACCTCTCTTGTTTTGAAAAAAGGATGGTCCATTTATAAAACTTAGTACGCACTGTTCTACTTTGGAGTGTAAAATATTGATAATGATCCTAATATTATATACCTGCAAAATTACGTTTACCCCTGCCATATAGTTTTGAATCATCTCTAAATTACGATTTAAAATCATACGTTTTATTTTTCTATGTCTAGAGTTTTGGTGATTAAAACATGTTTGAAAACTGTGTAGTCGTTTCTTGCTAAAGGTACTCTCGGTTCCAGTGTTTATTCTCCATATATTTATGGCAATTGTAAATTTGCAAATTCGCTGTGGTTGCTTAAGCATAAAAATATTTTGTATTGACGGCTAACGAAATCAATTTAAATTAAGTCTGATACGGTTAATCGATAGATTTATTAAATTTTCAGACTGAGGGCCTGCAAGTTCGAATTGTAGCAATCTGGTGACGGGTCTAATTGGAACCTGACAATTGGGGGCTTTGTAGATACGCATGATAGCAAGTTTTAACAAATTTTGTAATTTTTATTCTTAATAACTAATAATTTTCGAAGTAACATGCCGCTTCATCTAAACAAATTTTCTACAAAGCAAAAAAAGAAGACTCGGGAGAATTCTAATCGCCATCGAATTGAAAGAGCATGCCAGAAGTTATTTCATTGACACGAGCATGGAAATGGATGTCAGTCAGATTTTCTGCAGGGCTGCTGCCATACTTTAGTAATCGTTTTTGTGTGTGTTTTGCTTTTTCAGTATTTTGCTATGTTTTTGTTTTTGTCTTATTTATCGTGTGTGCCTTGTGTAGACATTATTTTAAGCTGTTATTTACACCATGAATTCATACATTCAATAGTTGCATACATTTTATATAAATATCAACTCACAACAATTTTTATTTATTATCTCCATAAGGAAGTTATGGAAATTTGGGTGGTGATTACTAATTTTAGGACAAAACGTTCATATATACCCTGAACGGTTTCGTTTTTAGAACGCAAGGTGCCCAATTTTAAATTTGATTTTCTAAAATTTGAAAAATGCTGTCAAAAAATAACTGTGCTTGTGTACCACAACACAGTGTGTATATCTCCGCACAAAATAAAAACAGAGAATAACCTACAGGCGTTTACAGTGTATTAGGTATACTACGCCGAGCTCTCTCTCCCCACTCTGCTTGTACAGCGTGCCTAAAGAAGTTTCACTTCAAAAACTGAACTGTAATTACGCTCGTCTTTGTGAGGATACCCTTGATAATATTTTCCTAGAAAAAGCTGATACGCCGTTGTTTTTTTTTTCCTTTCAGTTGTGTTTGCAATATCAAGCAAAACTAAATAATAGTTGTTTTTTCGTTTCTCTGAACCTTTTTCCAGAGAAATTAGAAAACATTAGTAAAGTCTATAATTTAAGACATTTTAACTTCACTTGAAAGTAGTTTTTTTTTTGTTTAAAATTAGTTTTATATAGGTATTCCCGTATTCCAGTGGTATGAATAACATAACATCAGTAATGATTTTATTTAAAACAAGTACGCCACTATTTTCCCCATCTGTATCAAGCAGGTACGCAATTTTAAGGCATATTTTGAAGGTTAATGGATTTCTCTTTATAAACCTTAGAAAATTGGATATTTATTTATTTAAAATTGTTTTGGCAGAGCCGATTTTTAGCAAACTGGTTTTACCAAAGACAATAAAAAAACAATAGACAGAGCAGGTCGTTCATAAATTACCAAATGTTTACATGCCAACATTAGAAATATCAACGAATGAATGAATAAATATAATGAAGATGGCGGCCGAAGCGCGTCAAACCATGTACCGCGATAACAACGCGCCTGCGTGATGTTTCTCCCGGGGGCGCACCACAGGCATAACATTTTAGGGGACACCTGTTTAAAGTCAGGTAACATTGAAGTAAACCTGCTGTCAAGCAGAAAATAATAAGCCATTACAAAAATGAAAATAACTAGACACAAAAGAATAATAATTTATTAATATTGAAATAGGCACATAACTAAAAAAAAAATAAATTTTAAGTTACAGTTCGGGAAAAAACCAATTTGATAATTAATTACAGAGTAATTACAAGGTGTCGCTAGCCGCTGTGCCGGTCTACTTGGGAATAATACTAATTATATAAAGAAACGAAGGGAAGAACAAATTTCATTCATTACGAAATAAAATTAATTTGATGTTCATACTTCATATTTTGTTTTGGGTTCTTTGGGTTACCTCATGATGAATTCTTATCTTGAAGTATTGGCTCAAGACGAACTTTATTAATTAATTCATGACAATGGCCATCGATACATGATTCTTCAAAAAAGTGATCGCCAAAATAGTCATATATGCCACTTGGCAACTTCTTTATGGTATTTATTATTAGTATATTGCACACATATTTTATAACTAAAAATGTGTTGTTTTATGAAAAAATCTAAAGAATTTTTCTACTGCATGACACAACAACTAAATTTGACGCGCTAATTAATTTTCCAAAAAATTTTGCAACTAATAGTTTTGACAAAGAAACATCGGATTCTATTAACTGTGTTTGTTCGCAGAGTACGACTGTGAGTTGATCAAATACATATAAAAACAACTTTGGAGTTTATTTAGTCGCATGAAATGTAATATTTGAGTTCCAATGGTCTTTTTCGACACATTAAGCACTGCCTGATTAGTCTTCAATCTATAATTCAAAGGTAATCGTCCAACGTCCAAATAACACTTCATTAAATCCACAAACACTGATACGGCAAAAACGAGATAGTTTTTGCCGTATGTGACAGGAATTAATGATAATGTGTTTTGAGGAACATGGCGGCCAGTTCCTTCTAGACGAGTGCCGGCTACGCGACGTAGTCGGCGTGCGCGGCAAGAGGGGTTATCGCTGATTTCGTGAACAATGTGAAGTAGTGACGTAGGACCCAGTTTACATAAAGTTTCTAGTGGAAGATAGGGCCGCAAAGTACTTTAGCGCCGCAAATACCTTTATATAAAATTAATATATATCGAAAAAGGAAGTTATTTATGATATTTGTGGAAAAAAAATGGGATTATCAACTTATTTTACTAATATAATCATATAAAGTAGGTATTACTTTAATGGCGGAGTATCTTTTGATCCTTATTGATTTATAATATGTGTATGCGTATGCGTTCTAGCAAATTGTGCTATTCTGTAATTTATATTCGGCAATATTGCTTCTGTTATTTATTTGTTGACTAAGTTTTTTTTTCTTGATTTTGGGTTAGCCCCCGTAGCGAACGAAACGAGCGAAGGGCCATGCGTGAAGTGAAATATTCTTAGTATTCACCTAGGCTAGATTAGTATTTTGTCACTTTTATTTAGAAATTTTTAGGTTTTGCTTATATTTTTAACAGCTTCTATGAACCTTCTACTGTACTTTTTCCAAGAAAAAAAACTACCACTTTTTGCGGCGCCAAAGTGCTTTGCACCCGAAAATAGGTATAACACTTCGTATTTTTTTTTGTTTTTGTATTTTGATTCAAGTTTTGTATTATAAATATTTATATGTTAGTATTATAATCTGCACGGTATACTTTAAAGCGAAAAATGTATATTTTCTAATAAATATATTTTTCTAAAACATTATTAAAAACAAGCTGCCGATTTTCCATGATACAGACACAGACATACTCAGGTGTCATCGGCAACAGCGCCACAGGAGCGGGAAGTAATACTACGGCTTGCATAAACTTTTATAAGAGGAGAAAGAAAAGGGAAACAATTTTGGCGTGTTCATATTTAGTAAACAACTCCCATTTTTTTTTATATTTACGAACTTATTCGTTGCCCGTGCTGAGATATTGTACTAGTTGGTTATGTTGAGAATAAATCTTTTATCTTTAAAGCAAATGACGATGCAATACTGCTTTCAAAATTTTGTTGCAAAATATATTGCACGTTACTTTGAGTATATTATAAAGTGTATCCTTCAGATTTTCTTTTAGAATAAACTTATTATAATTTATCGGTCTAGACAGCATTTTGCGAAAAGAACACACTTTTCTTATAGTTTCAATAAATAGTGTTAAAAATTGCCAATTTGTGACAGTTTGAGAAAATTCAGTGCCTTACATGTTCTTGCAGCAAAACTATTGGTTGTTTATCGCATGCCACTGGAAGAAGTGCATATACATATTATTCATTTAGAAGAATAAAAATATTACTATGCGATGCAAACTCAGCTAGATCGAAATAGATTTCAAACACTTGTTGACTGTTAATAGATTGCAACAGTAATTAAGATGAAAATAAGCAGGGCCGCAGTGCATTTTCTAGAAAAATATTAACAGAGTTGCTGTTACGAACGCGCTGAGAAAATTAAAATTCATTTTGCGCCAATTTTTATGCAATATTTTTGAAAAAAAAAATAGACGAAGCTCTGCACTTTCACATGGACTTTTTTTAAAAATTGATCAAGCAATCCTCGCTTTAATTTTATTTAATTACTTAGGAACCAAGACGAATATTGTAGGTGCGCCCCCTACATAGGGCAAACTCACGTTTTATCATTATGTGGAGAATATTTTGAGCTCTACTCCCAATATTGGGTTCCAAGTGGCGATGCATCATTGGCCAATATTCGATATCGAGATTTGGGAAATCCAGAACAGACTTATTTGGTCTCAATTTTTGGCGAAACGATAATGCGCATACCCAGTAAGGCATGGGGGGAGAGTCATTAAAAGTCTGCTGATGTGTTCATCTAATTTTGAAACCAACCATTTTCTGTCACATGAATTGACTCGTTATATTATTAAAATTTCATGTATTTCAGAACGGAAGGAGTAGTGATCATTCGAGGCAAAGTAGCGTATTGCCAGATCTACTTAGTCAAGCTAGTGGCAGCCCTGGTACGCCGTCTTCTAGGGATAAGTCGCAAAGTGAAGAGGTGCGTATAGGCATTTTCAGATGCTTTTGCTTTTATTCGTTAATTAATGTGGTTCACATATTCAATAAATTCTATTTTCCATTGCTAAATTGTGATTTTATAAATTAAAGGCAACAGTGTAATGTCAACATTATCTTCACATAATAAATGACTGGTTTTCTGGTACAGTAGTACAGTATTTAAACATTACTTCAAAATGTCTGATATAATTGGGTGTATGTATATATACGTCTTTCAAAAATATATGCCGAATTAAAACTTGGTAAAGCAGATTAGTTTAATATCCTACGCGTTCGCAAGGGAATTTTTGAAGTGAAAATATGCTCCACGGGAAATTATTGATTTTTCCAGATTAGTATAAAATGTTTTGAAAGTAAATATTTTGATCAGAAACCATAGAAGTTTGAAAATTATTTCAGAATAGTTTCTGTTATTTAATTTAGAAATGATTGGGAACTTACGGATCAGATAAATAAAGTCGAAAAACCTTACATAATGATCAAAAAATAAGTAGTTTCTAAACATTAAATGCTGTTGTGTTTTCCCATTCGTAAAGTCAAAGAACTTATTTAAAACCTTTTTATATGATGAAGCCAAGACTAGTTCCAGTACCTAATTTATTTGCTCATATTGTTTTCATTAATTTAGTACCCGAAACAAGTTTTTATAGATTTGCTGGCGAGTTCGGCAGTTCTGTGAAAAGGGCTCCTAGAAATCATTGGATTTCTTTGGATCTACTTAATAATGTTGTTTATTTCTATTTACCATTCCAAGTATATGAGTGCTTCGTTAAATTTGAGTAAAAACAAGTATTGCGTGATTGAACGTTGATTTGAACTAATCAAATTCGGTAGCTGTGAAAACACATATCTCAGTATTAAGAATTACTTGCTCTTTATTTTCCATGCGCACGGGTAGTTTTTGCTTTAATTAATAGATTCGCCAAGAAATCTTGAATATATTTTGGCTATCCCTTTTATTAAATATTAAAGAAAATGCCAACAAAAAAAAAAACAAATAATATTTAAACTGAATAAATGAGTCGAGTTGCGCACACATCCCGACTTGTTAGGCCAATTTCAAACGTGATCTGGCTTGGCGATCGGATTTACCCGCTCTTCCTCATTCTTGTAGAAACGTTTTATCAAAGTCAAGATACAAAAACTGACAAAGCATATAGAGACAACATATGCCACTCTAAAAACAAATTAGACAAAGCATGAAAATTAAAATATAAATTAAAATCATGTGGTAAAATACACCTAATAAAGATGTTCAAATGGAGATCAAGAAGATTTTATACACCCTAGAATGTCGATCAAAAATATTTACAAAAAGCATAAAATAAATTGATTAGAATTGCCAGCCATGAAAATTAAAATATAAATTCAACTCGTATGGTAAAATTCGCCCAATAAGTATGCTCTGATGATCAAATAGAGGTCAGTCAAATATACAAACTAAAATATAGATAAAAAGTATTAACAAAAAAGCACAAAATTGTAATAAAATTAATACGTTCAGTGAATAATCAGATAAAGCGGTCAGTTGTTTCTTTACCTTTCTACAAAATAAGGAGATCGAGGTGAGATTTTTTAATATGAGTCGGAAGGATATTACACATGTTTCGTCTTTCATAATATAGTAGTGAGCCAAGTATAGATTATGTCAAAAATGGGTCAGTCATGTTTGATAATTGGGTTGCGGATTTAACAATTCATATCTATTCTTAAATATGGAGGTCATTGTGTCTTGAGTAAAGATATTTTTTAGTTAAATTTTTTTATGATACAAATTATTTTACATGGATCTTTTTACGATTACCTTCCACATATATTAAAAGTTCTTAAAATGTCATGATACTGTAGCGGTTTCTGGACTTTGGTAAAGTACACCTAGGGATCGTCAAGACAAGGAACCTTGAAATATTTTCAAGAAATAAAAAAAAAATCTTGTCTGGACCATTTCTTGGAAGTTGGTGTCTTGTCTTGACTCAAGAAATCTTGAAATTTCTGGATATCTTCACTAAAGGGGAACCCCCGTTTAAAAGTAGCGGTAAGATGGGCTGACGTGATATTTATGTTTTATACGTAGATCAGGCGGCCAGGGTATTATTTTACAGTTCGTTGCTTCATATGCGTTGTTTACGTAGCGAAATTTACGCCACTGAAGCAGACCCGCTTTGCAAAGTTCGTTTTGATTCTAATATCTTAGGCCATAACATATCCAAAAATGATAAAAAAATCCTCTGGAAATAAAGTCATTAAGCATTAAAAAATTATCCAACTTAATTTGGCCCACAAGACATTTACCAAAATTAAAATATTTTTTTGTATATGCCTGTTTTTTAATGGTCAATATTCCCTAACCTTTCCAATCTTTTTTGCATATTTTTACATCTTCATTTCATTCGGTCGATTTTTGCAACGACCTGAAACATTGGTTTAAAAAAATACCTCCTTTTTCTTTTGATCCCCATACCCTAAGCCATAACATATCCAAAAATTATAAAAAATATCCTGTGAAAATAAAAAACTACACACAGCGTCAAAAGTCTTGGACCCCCAACTACTTTTCTCATAAGACACGATGTCTGCCTGAAAACATTAATATCTGCTTTAATAAATAGTCAAACAAAGTGATTCAAAAAAGGGAAATGTTAATATAAGATGAAGCTACAAATGTATTACAAAGTGAATCTACTACCTTAACCAGTGGACTATATGCAGAGTGTTGAGAGTTTTTTGAGTTTTTAGATAAACATAAATTTTTGACTCTCCCCGTATAAAACAGAAACTAAAGTTTGACTAAGGTCTTAGGGTGGATAACTTTGCCAATGAATTGTCTATAAAGTAATACCAAAAATTTAAGTCAAAATTGAACATTTTTTTATACCGAGTGGACAACTTTGGACATCCGGCAAAGTGCTTGGTATTATAAAAAAATATTTGCATAATATATTTTTTTTATTCATCTGTTAAAAATATTGCAGTGCTTTGTTTTTTTTTTTTTCAATAAACTAGCAAACAAATTAATTTTATTTATAATTCTAGGTTTTCAATAAATTTCAAGATTTTCTTGATTTCTTTCCAAGAAATCTTGATCTTGAGACGTAATTTCTTGTCTTGTCTTGAAAAACAAGGATCATTTCTTGTCTTGAAATCAAGACAAGATCAAGAAGTTTTCAAGAAAATGATGACCCCTAAGTACACCTTCCTTGCAACGCACGCATATAACTCGTACAAGCGCAAACATTTTAGTTGAGTAAGAAACCTAGGCCTTAATAATTCAAACATTACGTTTACATCCAGCTCTAAAAAGGTGACATTATCATTATTAACGTTCTGTATGGAACCGTTTCCAAGATATACCTGAGCGGGAGTAGATTTGAGTTAAATCGTTCCCAAATCACTCTCTGAGCCTGAATTGACTCTAAATGGCATAACATTGCGATGTCATCCGCCCAAAGAACGATTCTTTCTCGAATATCAACCTGAAGCAAATAATTATCATAGAGACAGGCACAGTACCGAACTTTTAGGTGCACTTTTGATAGAATCCGACATACACACGCCACTTCGGAGCCATGCATGTCATAGTAAAAGCGTGAACATGTGTAGATACCTTTAGTCTAAAGCGAAAAGCAGGTTTGTGTTTTCTGGCTCATTAATCGGATCTAAATATTAGCTTGGCCAGATATGTTTCCTATATCATACTGTATCTTGAGACTTCATTCTGAATTAATGCCAAAAGATGGAGATTTAAACACGCTTCTGTATTTCTTAGTCAAAAGTTTTATTGAATATGTGAACCAGAATTGCTAAGTGCTTTTGTGAGTTAACCTAAAATATATGACCCTTCACTTCTAAACCTGGAATGTAAATTTTATGAAGAACTTCAGTTATGCTAAGTAATTTAGGTGCCAAATTTGTCTAACGATGTTGAACTTTTTAAGAGCCAAACAAGGACTTATTGACATTGCTAAAAAGTTAATGAACGAATGTAGCTGTTAAGAATTTATTACAAGCCCTAAATTCCTGGCTATGAAAGGTAATTTTCAGGGGGTTTCTTGGGCTGGGTGCTGGATATTTTGGTAGATAAGAAAAATCCAAATTTGTGACAAGCCTTTTTGTTTAAAATGGACCGGATTTTATCACAAAACGTTTCTATAGTAAAGAGCTATCCAACATTCCCACAAAATAATTCCGTTTCAAACATTTCAAAAAATGTTTTGGTGCTTTAGATAAAAAAAGGCTACGATTTTGAATTTGATTCTCTACATTATGTCAGTAACATGTGCATCCATAATCAGGAATTTTTGCCAGTTAATTTAGGCAAAAAAATGTATCATCTCCTGATTTGGTGTATTAATTTTTTTCTCGATTGTCTAGATTGAATGCAAGAAATTATAGCACATAGAACACTGGTGTGTGAACTGTCTTATCGTTTGTCTTATTTCATCACTCCTGTTAGCCTAAAATTCGTACAAATTCATTAGTATATCTACTATACGAGACTAGTAATTTTTTAAGCTATGCTGTTTATTCCGTCCCACTTTCTATATTTTTAGTTTGAAAAAGGAACGTGGATTTTTAAATAAGGTTTCAAACTATAAGAAGCAGTGGGTTTTGTATTGTAATGCAGCATTTTATTTTTATTTGTCTTCAAAGTTACCTTTATTTTTTAGCTATTTAAATAAACTTCCCTTGTCCTTTTCATCATTTTTTCCTTCCAATTTGGCACTTAAAAAACTTTAAGCATGTCCCGATAGCATTTTATATTGTAAAAATAATAGAACTATTTTATTAATCTGATGCCCCTAAAAGTTGTTTGTTATTAGTCTACTCCTGTTTAAAACAAAGTGAAATTTGACAATCAATTAATTAATTGTAGTAGTTACTTAAATGTTTATGTTTAATAATAATAATTGTCTTTCTCTTTGGTTTGTGCCTCTAACGAGTGACGTCTGTAATCCCCCATGTGTATCTTAAATGTAAGTATGACACTTAAATCTTTTTGTGTAGTATTTGTAATTCATTCTGTTGTGACCTTGGCTCATCCTGTTGCTTTATCCGATGTCCATACATGTCTGTTATTTCTGTTCAGTATAGGTAGGTGAGCAGACAGCATTTCATACTAATCATAACGCTTGCTTCGATATGCTAACTAGTTTTAGGTTATCTAAAAATATGTGGCTGGTTGTTATATTTCACAATGTTTCATTTTGGAAGCCAAAATAAATGCTTAAAAATCCTTTTTGAAATCAGGCATTTTCAATTTTAAGAACCACGAAGCCACATCATTGCTAATTTCTTAGCGAAATAAATTAAAGCACCATTTTCTCAGTAATTGTTTTAAAACTATTATAGCATTTAATAATATCTACAATTATATTTTGGAAGTTATACTAATCGTCAGATTATTACCTAAAAGACTACAGAATTTTCAATTAGATTTATGCATTTTTTTACTTTTACGCAACATATTTTCTGATGCAAAAGCATAGCATGCGCGGCCTTTAGCTCATCAATCTTTATGTTTATTTCTAGACTTATAATGGTGTTTTACTAGTAATTAAAATACTATCTAAAATTCATTCACAATAAAAATAGTTATTTATTACATTATAAAGTGCGGTGTGAGCGGTAAGTGTTCTATGTCTTGTGCACGTGTAATGTACGTTTTATCTACGACCATCTAAATAAACAAATAAGTTTGATTTTAAACATGTTTATGTCAAACCTTGACATTGACAGGCACGTATTAAAAGGATTGTTAAAAAATGAATTACGTAATTAGTCATTATATCGCTAGTGATTAATTTAGATCGTTACATAACTAATGTTGTACTGGCTGTTATTATGTTACTGAAATATGTCAACATAAATGAAGTAATAACCTCTTACTGTCTGTGCCGTAGATAATAGTATATTATTGAACGAGCTATTACTCAAAAGCAGGATAGTTTGGGTTAGTCGCTGCTCATGTTGCAATTCATCCGAATAGGTAATAGCCATTACATGCGAGTAGAATACTACGTTTTCTCCGGGGTCTTTCAAAAAATTTGACTAAAATTAAATTGATATAAAAATATTTTTTTGCAAATTTTTAAAATAACATAAGTAGAGCGTATAGATTCACTGGAACTTGTGTAAAGGTAATGATTTTTCTTCAAATAAAATATCTTCCCGCACTAGCAGTAACTAAACAAATATCGAGTAATTTTATAAATAAACTCGCATATCATCATACCATGTTGGTCTTTTGCGAGATTGTTTGGGCAGAAGGTTTATTGATGGTCTTTTAACAGCCTCCATAATCTCTGGTGACGTTCTAGAGGGCTTGTCATTACTTGATGTTTTTATTACATTAAGCTATCTTAAAAATTACAAAAAAAAAACGTATTTATTGACCGTTTCGATAGTATAAGACAAGTTATATTTTAATGGCGTCGCACAGTGGAACGAGCTTATGGGAACGGTTGGACAGAGGTTTTTTACTTGGTACTTTCAATCCGGAAAAGTTAGGAATGACTTTTATACACCGTAATATTGTATAAAGAGTGACGTCTTAAATTTGAAAAAAATAGTCGCTTTACATAACTTACACCATATATAGGGCGACACAAAAATATAGTGTTTTTTTAAAATGCCCATAACTTTGCTTAAATATCACCTAATTGTTTCGTTTCAAATTTTTTGGAAAGGAGGAGCTTTAATTTTTATTAGAAACAAATATTTTTTATAAATTAATAATTTGTTATATTCACCAAAAATGAGCCTTTGACAAATTGCTCATTACTTAAAAATGTTTGTCCAATTTTTATAATTAGTCATTTTGGAAAGCCAAAATGCTTAACAAATTTAATGTCACAACTGACATTTCATAAATATTCAAGATGGTGGACACATTTTAATATTAGGTTAGGTACCTTTAGGTGCACCCTGCAAAATTTCTATGTGAGTCACTGGACAAATATAAAATTTTGCTCATAAAGCTTTATCTTTCTCAAGTATACTGATGTATCCCTTGTAGAGATCAGGTAAGAATTAAAAAAGTGTGTCAACATTTTTGAGAAAAAAATTTTTTTTTTTTGACATCGTATCTATAGTTTACCTAATTTTTAATTTATTAATTCAATTTTGCAAATTTTATATTTTTTTGTATTCAGGCAGATAAAATATACATCTATTTTGTTCCCTGAATTCTTAACATCTTACTTTGGTCTCGATATCAAAGATTAAAACCACCTTACTTAACGTGTTATAGATTATTTTAAAATTACAACTGATTAGCTTATTACCATATTCAGTAAT
Source organism: Pissodes strobi (assembly GCA_016904865.1). Taxonomy (NCBI): domain Eukaryota; kingdom Metazoa; phylum Arthropoda; class Insecta; order Coleoptera; family Curculionidae; genus Pissodes; species Pissodes strobi. The sequence goes on along the minus strand of MU182895.1, from coordinate 202,867 downwards.
TACAAACGCAAATAAATATTAGAAAATCAAGTATTCCGTGATTGACAAATATTGATGTCAAGTCAATAATTAGCGAATGGAGTTTGTAGCTAAGCAATGAAATTATTAACTTTTTTGCATTACGTATTATGTTAACACCCAAGCCTACAAAGTTTTGTGTTACATATTTTTTAATATAGAATAATTTTTCCTTGAATTTTATCAATTTAGAAACTTTTTACTTTCACCCTGTATAATAATTGTATGAGCAAAAATTTTCAAAAAACTTTTTTAAAACGAAATAAAGCAACTATTTACAAATGCAACACTATAATTTTTATCACAGGAAAATGACTAATTTTATGCTTAAGGGCCAACATGTAACACAGAGACGTTCCACTGTGGGTCGGCCTGAGCGATCATGACCTACTCAACTTTTTTTAATATAAAATCGTACTTTGTGCATAGCTACTCCCTAAGAAACATTGATTTGCACCGGATATTCTTACCGAGGCTGTTCAACCTAGGGATTTATACCACCTGTGTTCCAGGTGAATGTTATATATTTGGCAAAAGTAGGCAAAATACTGACCACACTCCCAACTCTTACAGACCAATAAGCATGTCATCATTTATGTTAAAAACCCTAGAAAGGCTAGTTGACAGACAAAAGAGATAATGCACATAAGATGTTTCCATTGAGTAAGCGTCAGTATGCATATCAAGCAGGTAGATCGATGGACCTAGCACTGGACGATCTCAACCGGCTATTCTCAAAGTCAATAGAGAGCAAGGAAATAGCAATAACCACTTTTCTAGATATCGAAGGAGCATTTGATCATTCTTCAACCTTGTCCATTAAGAGAGCGCTCGCTGGAGAGAAGATAAGTACCAGCTACTATATGCCAATGGGTACAGGCATGCCTGGAGAATAGAACAATAGCATCATCCTCGAGCCCACCCTTGAGGGTCATTCTGGTAGCTGATCTCCCCCTTCTGAAAGTTTTTTATGCCTAGGACATGCAAATATAATAGGTATAGTGGTGCGAAGAAAACATACAGACAGACTCTCGGAGAGAAGTCTGACAACATCGTGGTTGACTGGTGTAAGCGCGAACAGCTCTCAGTCAATCCGCATAAAACAAGTCACGAAGGAAGGTCGTGAGAGGGCTAAAAACGTCACTAGTGCTCAACAGAGAATCTATTTTCATTTCCACATAGATGCAATACTTGGGAATCATTTTTGAACAAAAGTTGACATGGAATTACACAGAAGATTACGATAGCATTCGAAGGTGTATATTTAATGTTTGTTAAAAACTAGGCCCTAAGATGACCCTATGGCTATATACGAGGGTGGTGAAACCCATGTAAGTGGGGGGAGGAGGCTGTTGAGCGGCGTGGCTGTGCGCAACGGGAGCCATGAACTCGACTCCTACGGTCGCTATAGACCCATCCCATCACTAATACACATTTACATACAAGGAGGAACTAGGACGATACCCCAAGAGACATATCCGCCGATAACGAAAAACTGTTGAAAGAAATTAAAGCAAACTACGTATTGGGGATGCCCAAAGATTACACCACTCCAACATAGGGGCTTGAAAACAATTTTAAATCATAATACCAGAAAGAAACGGCTACGAAAAGGCCCACCAATAAAGGCACAGTTTGTCTGGTATACTGACGGCTCGAAGACCAATCAAGATGTCGGAGCCGGTATATATAATCCAAGGACGGCAACAAGTCTTCCGATATCTATGAGAAACCAGTGTTTCAGGCGAAAGTAACGGCCATAGAATTCTGCACAAAGGATTTTTTTTTGAAAAACTTTATTTCCATTTCAAAATCTTTGTTCAAACTTTTTATATTCCCTAAACCATGTTTTTGACACTGGTATCGGAAATAGTACATTAGATTTAAATATCTATTTAAGGTCACAACAAGTGGAGGAAATGGAGAACTAAAGGCAATCAAGGCCAACGATACCACATCCAAACTGGTCGAGAGTTGCAGCCAGGCACTGAACGAGCTATGTAGTAAAAACAAAGTGACTAGCTTGGTCTCCGAGGCACGAAGGCCGCAGAGGCAACGAAGGAACCGATGAAATAGCCAAAGCAGGCTCGTCGGGCCCTTTGCTGGAACCAGAACCCTTTTGTAGAGTGGCCGTTACGAAATGAGTAGCAAATAATCTCAGGAATGGCGGAATGCCCAACCAGGATAGAGACAGATAATTCATTAAGAATTCCTTGCTATCAGAATGATGGTAGGTTTATTGCCGGCCACCGACTGACTTAAGACTGATGGATCTGGGAGATGAAATCCTAAGCAAGTTCTTCCAAGAAGAAGAGGAAATTGCAAACCACGTTCCAGCCACTGCGAGGGTATCGTAAGGATGCAACCCATAAACTAGTTATATGCTGCATTATCAAGGCCAGGAGTATAATCAGAGGTACAAGACTAGGAGGGAGAGTCACAATATATCTTACAGGTCGCAGGCAGGCCATTCTGAAAAACTCACAATTAAGTCTAGTCTAATCTAATGGATATTCCTGTGATTGAGTGCAGCCAGCGAGCTTGAATAATGGGGATTGTTACTTATTCACATACGAAGCTGTAATAAGCAAGTTATTTAACAATCGTCGAAAAACTTGTATCTGCCACCTTCACAATAAGATCTTATTACGTCATTCATTTTGACTTATTTGAATTACGTAAAAATATCATTACATCACTAGTTAGTAATGAAATCATTACTACCTCATTTTTTAATCATCATAAATTCATAACGTGTCATAATCAGAATTCTTAATGAAAAGGTTTGTCTATTTTTGAAATAAAATAAAATTAAGTTTACTTTTTATTTAAATGGTCGTAGATAAAATGTACATAATTATTATACGTGCGTTGCGGCATACTACAACACTCATGGAATCGCCATACGAGACGCTCATATCGCACTTATCATGTAAATAACTGAAAATTACATATTTTCTTATTAAAGGTTTTCACATATTGCGAAAGATTCTACAAGATATGATATGTTGGTACCTTGTGTATAGTAAGGTTTGGCTAGATTTTAAAACAGTTCATGAGGTACGCAAAAAAAGCTTATTTTTATTTTACTCACGTTTTCAAAAGCTTTCATTCACACAAGCGTAAACGTTAATATATCTATAATTATTGGGCAAATAAATTTCTAGTCTACACCTTTAATAAATGCTATGCAGGTATCATTTACTTTTGTTCTGCACGTGCGTAAGGCCAAAGCATCCTATTTTATTTTTCCAAATTTTACCTTGCTCCTCATTTAGAGATTTCATAAGAATATGTGATTATCGAAAATTGCTGCGTTCTTTTCTCGCATATATGTACCTCTGTTTCTGAATTATTCATATATACCTACTTATTATTACTAAGATAAATAGTCATTATTAGAAGGTTTGGAATTATTAGATAGTCCAAATAAGGTTCAACATTCTATGTTGACTTGGCCCTATTATTAAAACAGAACATGATACTGTTCTGTATATGCATCTTTGCTTTTTTACACTATTGTTTTATATAACGAGGTGTAAATTGTAAAATCATTTTCTCTTGTGATTATTAAAATTTAAATTAAAAGTTAATTAAAACGGCGAAACTTCTAGTATCCAGTAATTATTTTAATTATACCATTGTTGATATTTTGGATTGTTGGGATATAAGTGTATCGACCATAGTGTTTTGTATGTGTGTCAAACTAGATCCGCGATTTAATTTCAAACGATACCAAACTTGTATTTCCAGTAATCACTTCATGGAAGGCAATGTGACAAACCAACACGCTTATGTATGATGTCTATAAGAATACGCAAACAACACACGATATATACATGATACAAATAAACAAGATATGATATGTAGCCGTTCAAGATGCGTCCGGTCTGTGCACCGTCACTCAGTGTTGAATTTCTGGCGCGCATTTAGAATTTGTAATGGTAGCATACGGAGAAAGGACTGAAAGGACATGATTTAAAGGTCCTTATTGGTATAATATTTGAAATTTATTGACACAAAGGGCAGATTGGAAGTTAAGGTTTCGCGTATTTAGCTACTAAGAGAAAATAGAACATTGCTTACTTATTTGTTTTCCTATACTAGATAAAAGGTCATTATGATTGTGATGATGATCTCGTTATTACGCGCATGCCTAGTTCACGTAATAATTACGACATCTTATAATTCTATAACAATAAAAAGTTGTTAAAAAATTCTACTTATCTAGGTAGGTCTTGGATTATTTGCTATTGAATGGAAAAATACAATTTAGAGTCATGAAAAACCCATGACAAGAAAAGGCTACATTACCCAATATACTACAACCCAAGGTACAACAAAATAACAGATAAATTACACATTCAATATGCATGATAATTATTTAAATATCATGCCATCTCACCGTTTTAGTATATCCAACAATTTCCTTCCTTTTTCTTGTTTCAAGACGTTCTCCTCTTGATTCACTGCTAACAGATTTGTTCGATTTCTCCTGCTTGTTCGACAAGTTTTTTGATGGAATCGCTTCCTTTTTAAGGGGCCGATAGTTTTTTGGAGTGTATCCAAGCAACTCGTGTTTTAAGATTTTTCTCTTAATCACTCTCACTAAAGTGTTTTGACTAAATACGAGCATACTTAACATTAAAAGTGTCAGAACGTTTACACAAATAATGTTTCTATACACCCTGCAAGTCTTTACCTTTTGGGAAGGTAAAGAACTTTACATGCATCGAAAAGGCTTTGGCAGTATTATCAGCACGGCAACCGTACACAGCACACCTCGTTTTAACGATTTTCATCGAAAAATAGTCCAAATAATCTAAATAATTCGTCACAAAACACTATGGCACATCAACGTTAAGTAGGTTGTAATGACGGTTTTCATCACTATCTGACGTCAAGCGCCAAAATTGTTCCCGCCCATTCCTGCGCGGTATCATATCATTTTTATTTGTATCATGCGATATATAGGTGTAAGAGAAAAATCGTCTATGCTCACATAATGAAGAATATAGATTTTGTTATCAGGTTTTTTTGTTAATTTGGATAATTGTTTTCCTTGATAAATTTAAATGCTGGTGCAAGATAGAAATATAATTTCTTGGTTTTGATTGATGAAAAAAATAAAACGTTATCGCTTCTGCACGTTTAAAAACCAATATTTGTGACTTCATCACAAGTATGACGGCGAAGTAAATAAAAAAGTGGTAAATTAATTTTGTTGGTAAAATGTCGAAGTCATTGAAACATTTTGACTAATTTGCAGATTTTTAAGAAATATTGAAAAAAGGGTTTAGGAACGGCCCAAGGAGTAACTGAAGCCTGTTCTGCAGCACTTGAACACACTTAATTTGTATGAATAAGAGCTATTTTTCTTGAATCTTTATCAAAAAATGTGAGATCTTAACATTTGACGTGTTTCAGTTTCAAAGCCAGCCGTTTACTTTTTAACAAAGTATACTCATTATAATTAAAAATCGTGTTTGCGTTTATGTTCTTTGTGTTGCCAACTATAGTTTTCCAAATTATTTATTTTTAGCAATCGTGAAGCTGCTTTGCGAGTTATCAAATCATAAGAAACAACTAATTAAAAAAGCTATCAAAAACGCTTCAATATTATGTCGAATTATCAACTATTTCAAAAGATTGCCTTAAATGGGAAGAAAATTTAATTATTTATTTAGGTAGGTAATAAATATATGTAAGGTGATAACGGGGTATTTAACAGTATCGTGCAGGTTTTTTTCCCCTTAGAGAAATTATTTTACGAGATTTAAAAAAAAAATTAATAGTTTTTTAAATGGATCGCCTTGTATATGCTTCAATTATCGGATAGTACGTTCGTCCTGACCTCTACACCGTAACTGTCCAACCTCCGTTGGGCTCATCAGACCACAATCTTATATCCGCAACCTGTGAACTTGATATCAAAGCACAGGCGCCACAGGTACCCCGAAAGGTTTGGCACTACAAATCTGCAGAGTGGCGTGATCTTGTATAGTTTTATCTTTGCTTTCCCTGGAAAGATGTCAGCTTTAGGATTCAAAACACCTGAATCTGCTGATGAGATAGCTCAAGTTATCCTAGCTGGTATCGAGGCTTTCATCTCCTCTTCAATGAAACGTATCTCAAACAGTAAACCACGGTGTGAGTAAAAACTGCTCAAGAGCAGTCAATGCTGAAAATGCCACCTACCGCAAATGGCGCCGAGATCCGAAAACCGAAGTATATTCATCACGACTAGACCAGTGTAAGCGGATCATTGGCGTGAGCAAGGGGGGATATAACGAGCAGATCAACAACAAGCTTATTAACTATCCTAACGGATCAAGATCCTTTCGGTCAATTGCCAAGGCTGTCAATCAGGGTTTCTCAAAGACGTCAATCCCACCACTGACCAAAAATGATGGCTCAATAGCGGAAACAGCCAAAGAAAAAGCGAACATTTTTGCCGAAATTCTGCCTTAGATCCTCAAGGAAAGACTCACCCAACTATCCCGAGAGTGAATGCCTCAATGCCAGGTCTGGTATTGCGTCAAAGCGAAGTGAAACGAATACTCAAAAGCCTAGACACTAACAAGGCCACAGGACCGGATGGCGTTCCCTCAATAGTGCTTAAGAAATATGCTGCTGAACTAAGAGAGCTACACTATGCAGGCTTTTCTCCCTATCATACCAAACTGCATGCTTTCGTTCTAGCTGGAAATAAAAGATTCCAAATAACTACCGTCCAATTGCCTTAGTTCCCACTATCTCCAAAGTCATGGAGAAACTGATCAACAAACAGCTCTTAACATATCGCGAATCATCAGGCGATCGTCAGTAGGCAAGCACAGATCAACCGGAAATCTCCCGACTTACGTGACCTACGTGAGGGCTACGGCGAATCTCGTGCAGTGGCTCTCGACATATCCAAAGCATTTTATAGGGAGTGGCACGACGAATTGTTAAGCAAATTGACGGCATACGGACTAGCACTGCTTCTATATTTCTTAAGGGATCGAAGCATCCGAGTTGGTATTGATGGACATCTCTCGGAGGAAATTAAAGTCAATGCCGGGGTTCCTCAAGGGTGTATATTATCTCCCACACTCTTCCTGCTCTATAGCAACGATCTCTTTGACAGGACAAACAATTCTATTTACAGCTTTGCAGACGACAGCACTCTTATATACTCATCATGTCGCGGACTCCCAATGACCGCTGCTCGTTCCCAATATCAGCGAGAAAACCAGCAATCAATGAGGATGTCAACGCCATCGTGGAATGGTGTGAGGAAAACAATGTCCAGTTTAACGCAGGAAAGACTCAAGCAGTTGTATTCTCAAAAAAAGCAACCACCGCAGGACCTGACATCAATACAAACTCTGACTCAAGGCTCGTCCATAAGCTTGCTGAGCATCAACGTAGAAAACAACATATCTTGGCGAAATCACGTCACTCTGTAGGGCAAAAAAATATATACACCTCATCGGCTCTTACTGCTCTATAAGGCCCAGATAAGACCATCTCTGGAATACTGTTCCCATGTGTGGAGCTCGGCACCCAGACACTTGATCAAGATATTAGATTCCATAAAGAGGAGAGCAGTCCGTCTTGTGGGTGACTCAGAGTTGACTAAAGACCTTGCTAGCCTCGAAGAACGAAGGAAAGTGGCGAATCTATCTCTTTACTATCGATACTACTACAGAAGGTGTTCTAACGAGCTGGCACTTATGATTCCGTCCAGAGTTATGCCAAACAAAACTCCCGTCAGACACAAGCTGCTCATCAACATACGATTCAATTGCGGAACACCTAGGACGTCGCTGTTGCGGGACGCGTTTGTCTGAAAGACTGCCTCCCTCTGGAATGGACTTCCGAGTAACGTCTTTCCCGACAATTACATCATACGGCGTGGCGGCGGTGCTTCAAATCCAACGTCCACCGTCTTCTCCGCACACGCACCGCTCATTGAGTGGTGGTGTAGGATTTTCCTCTTACGTGTGTGCTGTACATAAAAAAAAAAACTAATTTCGAATATAGTAGTTTGATACCTTTCCCTTTAAAATTAACTAAGAAAAGTGACAAAACCTGTTCCGTAACATTAGTGTGTTATAAAGAGAGTAATGTATATGCACAGTTTTTATCATTTTTTCCAATTGATTTTAAAGAGTGATATCGAACAATTCCCATTCACTAACGGACTATCCGATAAATGAATCATATACAAAGCGATCTATTTTGTTTTGCCCGATATCAGATTGTAAGAGTTCATGAAAAATACATCAACTTTGATAATTAAGTTTTTTTCTAGCTCTTAAAATAGAATTCTAGGGATACTCTAAAATATGAGGTAAAACCCTATACATGCGTACAAAAGTCTCTCATATTGTTTCATTCAAACGTTTTAGCGTAGTGCAGACTTACGTACGTCATGATCAAATGAAAAAAAAGAACGATTTTTTAGGAAATAATGTACGAAAATCGGATAACAAACATTTTTTTCTCTTCAATAAAATCTATACAAATATATGTCAACAAGTCGAGAGGAACTACTTAACTAAACAATATAGATTAGGATTAGACAGTTATAAACTGGATATCAGTCAGCAAAACGTCATGAAAGCTGTCATCAAAACATTCGGTGACTGAGTAATAATAAGCTTTCACAAGCAACATTTTTTTTCACTTCGCATCTAGATCCCCTGATACAAACGATTTTCTCTTACTCGAATCAGAAACCGATTCATAAAATATGGCCGGCCTACCGGCGCCGGCGGCGCAAAACTTATAACTATGGTTTCGCAAAATTAAAACGTTTTAAAATAAAAGACCGCAACGTAATGAAATTAAATTTGAAAGTGAAAAAAAATGTTGCCGCCAAGTTTTTAGTTTTTAAGAAATATGTGTTTATGCTTATATTTTTAAGCTCTTTTTGGTGTAAAAAGATTGATTTCAAATATTTTATTTTTTTTGTGTTAAAGACATGACGCTTTAAAGGATGAACCAACAGTCGACAATTTTTTTTTGTAGAATTCATCATCGCAAATTCATTTGTTTATTGGTTTTTATCATTATTGTTTGTTTGTTTTTGGTTTCGGAGAACTAACGGGAAAGACTAATTCTTATTTTTATTATAGCTTTACTTACTAACCTTCTTGTACTTAATGACTTGATATTTTGAATATTGGCATGAATGTAGAACGTTTTAAATGTAGCATGACATGCAAGCTAATTTTAAAACCAGACGGTTTAATTTCAACTATTTGATCTTATTGCAATGTGTACAGGATATATATTTTGACAGCGCCTAACGGTGGTTTTTCATGATGTGGCAAGATTTATTATCAGAACATAAATAAATTAGCAAGCACCCAAAAATACAACTTTTTTTTTAATGGATACCCTGTATATGGTTCATTTATAGGCAAGTTCTTATCGTTACCGATTCCGAAGATACCAGGTTATACATGCCTCTTTGAAAGTAGCTAAGAAAAATGGGAAAAACTGTGCAGTAACACCATTGTATTAGACTTAACTATTAGTCCAATACATTACCTATTTAATACCGTTCTCTTTCTAACCATTTTCCTAATTTATATCAGTTAGTTATGGATAGTGGTATATTCGGAATCAGTAACAAATCGACTGTCCGATAAATAAACCATATACAGAATTACTTTTTAAAAAATAATTACTATCATATTTTTTGACAGCTTTGCTATGCTCATTTATTTGTTCTGATAATAAATCCTGACAGTTCATGAAAACCCCTACAACAGGTCTCAATTATTTTGATATTATTTTGATTTAAAACTTGAGTGTTTTTGTGTTGACACAAAATGTTCAGTCCAGTAAGTCAACATTTCTAGTGCTAACATAATGACTGCTAGCAAAAATCAATCGAATCAACTAATATATAACCTAATAAGAACAGTCTTAAATGGCCCCTGTATGTGTAATGTGTATAATTGTAAATCATTAAGGTTTAATATTTTTCGAATTGGTAAGCCTAACCGTGCCAGAATCTAGCAGCTCTCCTTATTTAAATAGCGTAAAAGTATCTCTATATTCGATCGTTATTGTTTCTCGTTTCTTTGATATCTATAATAATTTTATAATATCAAGTTAAGAAGTGAATTCCTAGGCTAGTTAAACCAGGAACGTTCATCTTGCAGAGTAATATTTTGAAATAAGTAATCATTTGCAGTATTAACATTTCATATCGTCAAGTACTGTTGAACTTTTGTATTGATTTTCTTACATTTATAGACTGAATTTGGCTTTTCACAATTTTTCAAATCCCAACGAATACTTTGTAACTAATTATAGCAATTACACCTGACAACTTATTAATAAATAAGCATAACAGATAAACAAAGGTATTTTGGAAATGTGCCAGGAAGAATGCACAGTCGCTGATCAATCTATTTGTATTTTGCATATTTTTAGATGTGTCCTCGGGACAGTTTTCATTTATTTTTTGAATGTTTTGTTTCAGAATATGTGGTAAATATTTTTCTTCTAAAATCATTTAATAACAAGTTAAAACATGGGCGCTGTTGTAAGTAGTCTTGCAAATTAAATTATTTCGATTTTGGTATATAATTTTCTAACGATTAAAAGTTGTGTCTTAAATTTTAGGTGTGATTTGCTTCTACGTTCAAATAATTATGAATGGATTTTACATAGATATTTTTGGAGAATTCAAAGATCAAAATGTAAAAGTACATTTTTCCACTCATTAATATGCTTTGCCTATCCCGTACTACTTTTAAAATTATATATTATACGTTCCAATTTTCATTTTTAAAATTGAATAAGATGTTATGAATAGACAACTTATGTTTAGTTTGAAAGTTATATTGATAAATCTGATAATTGCAAATATATTTTACATACCTGCTTTAAGAGCCACTATTCACAACTCCGATCGATCAATTTATTAGGTTGCTATAGTATGTTTTAAATACGTCACATATTTATTATGGTCAGATTGACATATCTACATCATCATACTGATTAGCTTAGCAGACTATGACTGACCGGCGTTGAAAATAGTGAGAACAACGTATCATATGTCAATAAGCAGACTGAATTTCTGAGTATTACGATTATTTGTTATATTAGTTTCAATTATCATTCGTTTAGGTGTCATCTGGTATATTAATTATCATAGTGATCGATACTACTAATTTATGTAAAATGTGTTTGGAGACATATGCTATTTCATAAACGTTTGATTTTAGTTTTACTTTTTTTAACGTGCCAATTTTTATAAACAAAGCTTTGATTTTTTCATTTTTTCTACTTTATTTGTTTATATTAGTAAGGTTCAAAATGTGATAACTAGACATTTCTGTTTTATCAAGATAAAATATTGTGGGTTAATATGTTCTATATTGTCATGGAAGATTCATCTTTTTGTATGTATATAGAATTTACTTTTAACTTCACCTGATTCTTTAATTAATTGGATTGGTACCGAAAAAGGATCAATTCTCTAAGCATGCACATGTTTTGCCAGTCGTTTTTAACTTTTCAATTTAGTTTGGGATATTTTCCATTTATAATAAATAAGCTAAGGAAAAAATACATCTTTTTTGCTGATTTTCCCGAAAATAAATGTCTTACATATTAGCTTTATTAAAAATATTTACTTGTCTACTTTCTCAAAATCTCTAAGAAGAAAGAGACATACAGTTCCAGAGTAGAACAAGTCCCATTTTTCCGCATATGAAATTTTAAATACATTTGCTGCACAGAATTTAGCTAATTTTTCAGACCCTAGTTGCACAAGAATACAAACTTGCTAAAAAATTTGAAATTTATGCGAAACTTAACTTATGAAGTTTAGAATTACTGTAATTTTAAGGCTTTATAAAAAGTGGACTGCCAAAGTGACAGATAATTGATGGTTCATAATATAGACCACAACAATAACAAAATCCGAATCGATTTCGTTAAATATTTATTTATTTTTGAAAAATAATACAATGATAATCATTCTGATGATTTCAACTGGTCCAAACTAGCGTCTGGCCTGGAAACAGTCCTTATTTTTCCAAGACATAATGCCACAACATACTGTAGTATAACCAATCCAGGCCTAATCAACATAGTTGAATGAGATAAGTAAAGTTGTGCATTGTCTTTATTTTGCCAATGATCGTCAAAATAGATTAAAAAGAGAAACCAATCCCTACGTTGTGTTATTATTATATCTTGCACAACTTTACTTACCCCGAATGCGCCTCGACGAAACATAATTAGGGAAACTTAAGGGAAAGGTGTGGCATGGAATTAAAACACAAATTCTTAATACACCTAATTTATTAGAGAAAAACGTGCCGGACTCAGCCTGGAATTCACGAGTGGAAAGAGTACGGCAGAGAAACCGTCGATCTTAATTCCTAAACCGAATTATGCTGTATAATCTTTATTAATATTATAATTAATTAAATTACTGTCTCCCCTGCCACTATTCGTAGTTCCACACTTGTAACAATACATTTAAAACTGAAGGGGTGTTTTAGTTAGCCAGACGCCGCTGGAAGGTACTGAGGTCCGGGTTACGAAGGCTACCCAGCTATTTAGTTGCAATTTGGGACAATATCTCTAGAATGATCATTACATATAACTAGGATATCCTCCCGTCAGGGTAGGAAATGGTTAGTAGATTCATCAAGGCCCTTGCGTACACTATCAGTCATACTAAAATTAAAATCCTAGCACATAAGGACACCAAATAATACATTTTCTGTTTTCATTTAAAGCAGTGTTGTTCACAGCATAAAACGATTTAATTAAATATGTACACATGTTATGCCATCAAATATGAATTATCCATGAGAATAAAAGAAGTACTTTGTTAATAACAATATGATAAATTTCATTTTACAGACATGTAATGATGCTGCAACATGGAAGCAAAACAATTCACCAAAATAAACCATACACTGCCCTGGTCTTCGATTCTATATCTCCCTTCTCGAACGATCCGCTTTAGGATCCCATAAAAACGCCGCAAAACCCGACTGACTTCAATTTATCACTAGTTTTTCTCTGTTTCTTTCTTTATATCCATATATAGGGTGTCTCAAAATTTAATGTATTAGGTCTAATGAAATCATATTTTAAGTAGGCGGGTTACCTTAATGCATTGCAACACCAATCAGAACGCATTAGTTTTTCCGTGGTTATTCTGGTAGACCTGGCAGGCTGATGAGCTGCAGAATTAAATCTCAATTCCTTTGGAACTTTTCGCTTTTTCTTCTCCGGCTCTTCCCCAAAGCGTTCCTTCTGAGAATTGATTTCGGTTAGTCTTTTGGCCACCAAACTATCAACTGTTCTTCTCCTGAATTGTTTGAGAGGTATTGTAGACATATTCCTTTTTTTAATGATAAAAGCGTTCACTACACAACAGTCTACAAAATAAAAGAAGATCCGCATCCACCATTTCTTGCTGTTAATAGGAGGATTTTGGTTGATCAAAACAATCGACAAAATTCATATATATTTGTTATATTCCGTGAGGAGGGTCGGGCAAGGTATTTCTTGTTTGCTCCCATTTTTTTGCTTTATTTCTAGTTGCGGCTGATTTTGGGTCTAGAAAATTTGACCCGAGGTGAACAGGTCTCTTGTCTTTCCACTTCATGAAAGTAATTCCATCAATACTGACTGAAAAGTCATAATCCCCTTGCTTCATGGATTTCTCGTCCTTCAATTTTGGAAGATGTTTTCTGTTGGACATAACAGTGCCACATGCATAAATATATTTCTCTTTTAGTCTTGTTAATAATGCGTAGGAATAAAAAAAATCGATATAAAGACAGTGATTTTTTGTTGCAAACCATCAGTCAACCGCAGCATCACTTTTACACCCAAAACGTGTTCAACGTAATCCTTGCTCTTGCCCGTGTAAATGTCAAAATTATAAAGATAACCCTCGCAATCAGCTAAAGCCCAAACCTTAAAACCTCGCTTGACTGTGTTTTTGAGAATATATTGCTTCAATGCACTCCTTTCCTTGAACTTGATCCTCCACTCATCGATTGCAATATTTTCATGCATATATTTTATTCTTAAGGATCCTAACGAGTCCTGGGCTGCGCGCGCATCACAATGTTTATGTCTACAATAATTGTATTGGGGCGCAACCAAACGGAACTAACCCAAGGCCTGCCCAATATCAAGAAAAAAACCGTTTTACAAACATAACATTAAAAAAAAAAGCATGTCTTGCCACTGGAATCGAACCCGGGCCTCCGTATCAGAAACGCAATTGTACAGGTGCAAGTGGCTTAGCATCCAACAAAATCTATTTACAACCATTAATTTCGAAATATAAGGATCGTTCATATCGTCATCATTTGACCAATAATCACGGTAGCTCGGCAGCACTTTTATTCCCATGAGAATATTTATTCCAAGAAATAATTTGATTTCATCGAGAGAATTTTTTTATTATTTTTTTGGAATTCTTGCTCGGCGTACAAATTATCAACTACTTCATTTGTAAGGAATAAACTAAACAAGAAATATGGTGTAATACTATGATCTTCCATTTCTAATAGGGTCTGTGGCCAGATTCGTGGGTGATAAAATTAGGGACCCTAACGCATGGGGTTACCTTGGGACCATACAATATTCTGTTCTTGTAGTAATGGTTTATTTTTACTAACATATTTTATGAGGGGTTTATCATCATCGGATCGTGTAAAACTAATTCATTACTCTGAAAAGGAAGAAGCTCTTCTAAATCATCAGACTCATCGGAAAACACCAAAACGTCGTCCAGTTCCCTTTCAAACTCTTCTCGTGACATTCCCACTAGGTTGAACATTGGAGGATTTCCGGAAGACCACATCGCGTCCACCTAAATAAATTAAAAAGAGTCAGTCATAGGCCCCCGGAGCCTAGTTGCATAGCGGTTCAAAAACAGGACACAATAAAATATCGCTAACCTCAAACAATGCTTTAATATTCAATAAAAATCACGAAATTTTACTTACGTTTCGTTTTTTTTCACAACAAATGATAATTTTTTACTTTGACTGCATGTATCGAAGAGAAACACGTGTTATGGAGACGCAAATATAGAATTCCCGCAGACGACTAATCCACGGCCTTCGCAGCAGCATATTAAGTAGGTGGGAGTATGTGGTGCATTTTCTGTGGTTTATATTATGTACCACAATGCTATTGAACTATTGACAAATATTTGGTGGTTCAAATTTGAGACCATAATGCAGCAAAGAGTTAAATTCAAATACATATAGTGATTACTGTCCGTTTAAAGTAGTCTTTTGTGTTAATAAATATGCATTGGTAAATTTTGTATAAAATACTGTTTACACGCTTCCTATGGTCCGATATGCCTAAAATGTTAACCTTCGACTAAACTCTTTTTTTCTATCATTGTTTCCTGATAATTATATTCTCAATAAAGTTGGTAAAATGTAACGAATATTCAACGTTTAAGTAACATTAGGCTATAGTTTTAAATAAAATGACAATTGGTATACTTGATATGCAAATTTAGTAGAACCTTAACTAAAATTGTACATATTAAAATATTTTTATTGTGGTTCATTTTACAATAAATTAAAAACTATAACCTTTAATGGTAATTAATAGATTCAAGTGATTGTTTAAAAAAATTGGTTTTGCGTTAAATATTTGAAAAGTCATTTATTTTATAAATTATTAATTAAACGTTTCCGAAAACAGAAAACGTTGGTGTTCAAACCCTCTATTAAAATTAGTTTAGAAGTTTCAAAATGTTGAAATATGTCTCCAAATTACTAACATACCAATTAAAAGTGAAAAAAACACCGAAAAACGTCTAATATTGCTTCTTTATGTTACAGTATCGCCCAGAACACCCAAATAATCCACCCTTCTTACATGCTAATGCTCTTGCATTGCAACAGAAACAGCGCTCATTTTTGGCATTCGGCTTCGGTGCCAGTTCGCAACAGTCTAGAAGGGAATCTCACGTAAACGTCAACGTCACGCCTACCTCGCATGATATCTCGTCAGACACCCCCGAAATCCGAAAGTACAAGAAGAGATTCAACAGTGAGATTCTGTGTGCTGCTTTATGGGGTAAGTTTATTAGTGTCCTATGTATTATTATTATTATTATGGTAGATACTGGTAGCAGCGCAGCGGTGGTCGCATCTACTAAGACACGAAACTTTAGGTTCTCGAACTAGTTTAAATCCGACTAAGAGAACCGAAACAATTAGATATCCCTCATCAGTACGTCAAATCTGTAGGAAATACATCTGCCCCAAAACATTTATGCCGGTATAAAGGCTAACTAATTAAAAATAGTCGGCGTAGTGAAGTCCGTAACCCACACTAACTGACCGCATAGGGCATTAGCCCGGCCTCCTCCCTTAAATGACGTTGCCCAAAGGATAATCACTAATCTTCTTTTCTTGTCGATGCACTGAAAACAAGCTGCCTCTTAATGTTTTAAAGGTGCACCACGATATGGGCGTTTTCCCATCAAAACTAAGATGCTTCAATGTAATAGGTATGATTGTTGCTTAATCACAGCAACCCAGCTAAGTTTGTATAAATCAATATATCTTTCAGCGTTAGTAAGAGACTGAATGAGAATGACTGAGTAGCAGGTTAGAATTTTGTAAGTAAATGTTGCTTTTATCTTAGCTGCGGCGCGGCGTAGTCAATAGACCGAACCACAGTAAGTTTTACAGCAGCGATCATGTATTGTTCTCGATAAGACTACTTGTGGCCTTGATCCTCTCGTGTTATTACCAAACTAACTGCAAGCGTATTTATAACATTTTTGAGAATGTAATAATACCTTTAGCTAGTAAACCACATTTAAAAATCTTTACTAAAATACGCCGTTTTTAGCCATACGTAAATCCAAACCTGAATACACTTTAGGAAATGTAAAATGCAATGTCTATGACTTAGTATTTTTTTAAATCAGTGAATATGTAACAATTTTTACTCTGCGGTAAGTTCCTATTATAATGCCTCCTCCGTCCACAATATAAAAGACCTTTTTTGGTGTTGATGCATCAAGTCTACAGTAGCATACATGTGCTAGTTTGTGAGTAAACCAGGATTTCGTATCTTTTTTTATTTTAAACTTTATTTGGTAAAAGCATTCCCTAAATACACGTCATAAAATCCGTTTCAAAATAATGTATCTTGTCTAAATAGCCGATTTAATCTTTTAACTTCAATATCAAATTTTATTTACTGATATGGTGTAATGAAATACTAGTTTCGCTAACTGTATACTATTTTTCATAACCATAAGAATTTTTTTTAGTAAATGATGTTTGTTTTGAGACTCGTTTTTTTCTTTACGGTTTTTTTTTCTTCAGGGGGTAGGTTGTTTCACTTAATTAATAACAGTAATTTTTTTGGGCGCCAGAGTTTCTAGAGACAATGCGAACTGAATATGAATACTTAAATATATATAAATATAAAGATGAATATATCAGAAATTTACCCTTACAATTCGCAATGTCTCACAAACCTCTATCCTGTGACAAATTAAAGAAGTAAATTCCAAAACAACTATATTAATAATTATACAAATAAATTACAAATATTATTGATGAAATTATTTGAAATGAAGTTTATCTGATGAATAAATTGACTTAGTAATGAATATTAAAATGAATGTGAAAGATTAAAAAAAATAATTGTGGAAGATTAAAAAATACAATTGGTCTTTACAATATGTTTATCTTCTGACTGACTAATACTTAGCTTCGTCCAATTATTCTGTAACCATGCGATCGTATTGGGACCTCCACTCGAACTGTTTCTGCCTGTTCCCAAGTTAGTATCTGTTTGGTTTATCGAGGACTTATTTGGTTCACGAAGTATTGGTTCCCTCAGATTGGTTTGGTACAGCAAGATGTTTTCTTCAATCAGTCATGCAGATTTATAACATGAAAGGAGAAATAAACTAGTCTTAGACCAATGTATATTGCTAATTAAATAATATTCAAGGAAATATCATGTGAACATCAGTGACAATGTTACACATATGAGGAAGCAATCTATAAATTGAAAATTCACTGGTAAAAGCAGATATAATCAGAAACTTAAATTACGATGTCAAGTTGAGCAGACAACAAGCAAAAATTATAAATAACTACTGTTACTCAAGATATCCTTTTCTTTACTTTAAAATAAAAAATTCATAAGAAAATGATTGAAATATAAAATCCAAAAGAAAATAATGGAATGACGTTCCAATTCAGTCTCTCGGTAAATTTAAATAAAAGGTAACTTTAAATTTAATAATAGATAGAGAAATAGAGGTACAACCTCTAACAACGAGTCTTATGACTCAAAATAAGTAATTACTATTACTTTTACTTAGGCCCTTGGCACATAAACGAAAACTGAGCGCAATTGCGCCTCAATTCAATTAAAGATAATATAATCACTATCTCGCATCGAGATAGAAATTTAGATAAAAGATAAAACCAGATAAATTTACATATGCGAAATTAACCTCTCATAAATGCTAAGTAATGTCGGTACATCAGGATTGAGACTAGACAGGGCAAGTGCTAATAATTATATGCTTGTTGTAACAAATAAATTGAAAATTTAAATAAATGAGCCTGAAAGGAAAAACTATTAAAACCAGCCATACTATGAGGGAAAATTCTGAGAAATTCTACTGAAAATTCAATTTACTACCTTTGCAGGAATATATAGAATTTACTCCGAGAATTAACCCAAATAATACTGTTCAATTTGAATGAAAAGTACGTAAAAAATGTGCTTAACCACTGAACGATAAAATAATTACGTTATCCCTACATTTGGACTAAGTCTCTTTCAAATTACATGAATTTGATTAATGAGAGACGCAAATATTCACCAATGGTATTATTACCCAAAAGGTCACGACAATAATTTAAAAATATTGAAGATGTGAGCTAATTAAAGGTGGAATATAACAATGCTAAATTCTTGCTTTAGTCAAATAAGACTAAACGAATCATAAACAAATATTAATTATGAATTTAAAAATGAAAGAATTAGTTAAATATATTGCAAGATGAATTAAATATTTCAAGATTAAAAAACCAACACTTACCCGTCAACGTCTCAACACAAGATAAAATATCTCGCATTCAAAATTCAAGACGTTGGACAAATTATGCTTGCCGATGTTTTATTGGCTGATTTATAACATGTGATTAAAACTGTAAACCACATAGCATCAAGTAATAGAAATACCCAATATTAAATATAGTAATCTATAGTAAAATAAATTCCGGAATTGTAGGTACAAAATACCGTACTAGCGCTTCTAAAATCGTTATTCACCCTAAATAAACCCATTCGTGAATAGATGTCACTGGCGGCTTAAATATTAAATATCGAGAATCATTTGTAATTGAACCAAAATTTTAATGTAGCGGAATAAGCATATATTCCGTTACAATGGTATATATTAATAAGCTGGGATGTTATTAATTCCTGTTTTGTAAGTAGTACTAATAAAATGAGCGTCTCGCGACAGTTCTGATTTTGGCTGCCATCAAGGTGAAATCGTCTCCAACGCCTTCCAGTGTAGGTGGCGTTGACTCGAGCGATTGCATTCGATGTCTTCGCGATGCAATCAATTTGCAGCAAGAGCCCTCTTGGTCGAGAGGTTTAGATGGTTAGGTCTCAATTCGGCGGCGGCCCGGGTTCAAACACCGTTGCTTTTTATATTTTTTTTACGATCAAGTTTCTAAAAATTTTTTTTCTTGATTTTGGGTATGTCTTGGGTTACGTTTGGGCTAGCACCTGGTTAGCTTCCTTTTCTTTAGCCCCCGTAGCGAGCTGTAGCGAGCGGAGGGCCATGCGAAAAGTGAAATATTACTTATTGTAATATATGCCCGTACTTTGGATGCACTTTTTACGAAATATTTTGCATTATCTAACTAAAAACCAGAATATATCTAATAACTTTGTAGGTTTGTAACATTCGACCTTGATGGCAGCCAAAATCAAGACTCGCGAGACACTCGTGACTGCAATAATTGGGCTTGTTCTGAAAGTAAACTTCAAATGTGTTTCAGAATTTATGATAATATAATCTATTGAAGTTGCATAATAATTTGTATTCCGTAATAAGTTTTTATTACATAATTTAAAATTATAAAATTGTAAATATTCAAAAGTCCTTTCGAATAAACAACTTAGAAAGATGATAGCTGACGCTGACATTGTTTTGAGACGGAAAGTTCTAATAAACTATGATCCTTAATACCTTCGTTATGGAGAAGAGACTAAGTAGCAACTACTCAAGTACCTTGAGACCAACGGGTTAATTAGCGATAACCAATATGGCTTTCACAAAAAGAGGTCGACAGAAGATATATTGACCTATGTCACTCATATATGGAGGACTACGGAGAATCTCGAGCGATTGCGTTGGATATTTCGAAGGGAGTTTGGCATGATGGATTGCTCAATAAACTGCCGTTCTTCGGACTGCCAGCCTCTCTCTGCAGCTGGCTTGTCAGTTTCCTTAAGAACCGATCTCTGCACGTTGCAGTTGATGAACACATCTCTGACACATTCACCATTAACGCGGGCGTGCCTCAAGACGCAATACTCTGTTTCCCATCTATATCAGTGACCTACTGACCGAAACCAATAATTCTGTTTATTGTTTTGCCAGCGCTTGAGACATATCACCGCAGACAGAAGCAGATTACAGCAATTAATCAAGATCTGGAGATGGTTCGAACTCGGGGCATCAAAAATTTGGTCCAGTTCAATGTAACAAAAACCCAAGCGGCCACGTTTACCCAGAAAGCCAATACGGCGGGCCCTGACATCATTGTGGCACGATCGACCATCCTTTCATCCTCGTCAGTCGGACTACTGGGTGTCGGTCAACAGCAATATGTCCTGGCATGACCACGTTGCTAACATCGCAAAATCAGCCTCGCAGAAGCTGCTCTTGCTCTACAAAGCGCAAATAAGATCGTGCTTCGAATATTGCTCACACACTTAAGGTGCCGCACCGAAGTACACCTTAAAGCTGCTGGATTCCATTCAGAAGAGAGCTGTGCATCTCGTCGGCAACCCGGTGTTGACCCCGGATCTGGATAGTCTGGAACACCGCAGACATGTGGCCGAGATATTCCTGTTTTACAGATATTTTCACGGCAGATGTTCCAGGATTTGGCCTGCCTCATTCCGCCCCCAGCAACGCCTGTCAGACAGTCACGACAGACGGCAAGAGTGCACCCATTCGTTGTACAACTGAAAACACCTAGAACATCACTTAGGAAGGACTCCTTTGTCTGGCACACAGCATCGCTGTGGAACTCACTCCCAGAACATCTGTTTACCCCAAATTACAACTTAGAGCTATTCAAGAACTTCGTGAGTCAACATCTTCGCAAACACCACTCTTCGAGTCCATAGGATAAAAAAAAGATGAATATTAAAAAATAGTAAATTTACAAATATCTTCTAAACACGTATAAATTTTTCATGAAATTTGGTGGATATAGAATTCAAAAAAATCAACATCGAAAATACTAAATACGTTATATTTAAGCTAAAAAATAAGTCAATAATTATTAATAATCTAAATATTAACATAAATGTTATACCTTTAGAAAAAGTGTCAAGTATAAAATATTTGGAATTACTTATAGATGAAAATTTAAATTGGTCACTACACATAAATAAAATATCTGATAAAATAGTTTCAATGCTGTCTGCTTTGTATAAAAGCATAGATTATTTGTCTAAAGAAAGCACGTTTCAAGTTCATAATGCCTTTTTCCTTACACATTTTAGATACATTTTGCTTGTGTGGGGCATGTGCGGTGAAGTTTTTTTTCTTAAATATTCAATATCTTGTATCTCCGTAACGAAGGCATTAAAATTCATACAACTTTTTATTTTAAAATAATACAGCAATGATCGCTCGAAGTTTGTGTACTTTTGATTCATCCTGTATATTGCCTTTCAGACATCAATATTCAATTCAGCCTTAGAAACAGTTCGATGTTTTCCAATTTTTCATTTAGAAAATTCCAAAGCAAATCAGGTCTATAGAGCACCTCTTATTGTAGTAAACTAGTCAACATTAATTTGTATTGACTCCACATTTTTAACCTTCACATTTTGATTGCTTGTAGATAATTATATCTAAGCCGCCGCCATCTTGCTTTATCTTGTCCCATAAATCGAATTAGAGTTTCTAAAATTGTAGTATTTTTCTTCATTTTTCTCAACCCATGTTTCAGTAACCATAATAATTGCATCAACTTTTTCGCCATTTGAAGTATTTCAGTTTCACCCATTTTGCTTTTTAACCTCTTCAAGGAAGAATTTAATTACAAAAAAAATAAAATTGTCTAGAAAAGTGTTTTTAACCTTTATTTTAATCTAATAAAACATACGATTAGTAGTTTTTTGCATCTAAACATTTTGTTTACAAATTTTTGCCAAAAAACTAACTGTCTTTTGGGCGGAAAAGTTAATTGTGCAAGTTTTCCATGCACTCGGGGCAGAGCGATTCCTTTCACTTCTTACACGCGTATCGAGTTCGTCTATTGCAGTTTTTGTCATGGCACCTGAGAGGATTTTTATATTCCATTTTTATAGGGTAGTGACCAATTCCATCTGTTCTCACTCCAACTGAAGCTTTTACCCAAGCTTTTTTCTTGACAAGAGATATAGGTTCAAAAGAAGGACGCCCCTTTTTGTTATGTACTCGATTTAGCTGAATTAGAGTGGAAGCAGTATAGGCCTGCTGAGAACGGGAGTGATTTGAGACTCGATTAAACGGAAACAGCGACACCAATGAAAAGATATATATCTATAGCATGTCACATGCGAGAGAATGAGATAGAACACAGTATACGCATATTCACGGATCCTAAACGGTATAACAATGGAGTAAAAATGCGGTGCTGTGATTGCTGTTCAAAGGTCAGAGGATGTTACAATTTTTATCGCGTTTTTTTTTTAGTTTAAAAAACATATTTGGGTAATATGATTGTAAAAAAAATTGATGGTTTGCATTAAGAATCTTATGTAGATAGAGTCATGTTTAGTTTAAGTTAATTAAGCAGCAGTTCATGTCGAATGTATCAGAACTACCCATGTCTTTACGGGCCATTGAATTGCTTTCAACAGGTCTGTTTGATTGTCATTCGCATGGCCCGAGTTCGATTGCCGTCGATGGCAAGTTTTTTTTTAATTTTATATAATTTTTAATATCGCTCTGATGATGTTTTCACTTCTGTCGTGCGGTTTTAGGCACACGCTTTTTTTTTCTTTTGCTTTAGTATTTTTTTTCTTTGAATACACTAAACTTACTTTGTACCTTTATTCATCCTCCTGCCCCAACCCATGGAAATTTCTTTATTCGCTAGTTTCTTAATGTTCTTCCAATAATTTCTATATAAATTGCATGGTTATTTGAAAATTGGTACAGATTCCCAAATTTTCAACTAACTCCAAATTATTTGCCCATGTAGTTTTTCAAATGACGCTATTGGATTTCGGTAATAATATTTTTAGATTATTCAGCTAATAGACCAGTTTAAAAATTGCTACATAAATACGCCAACTAAGCTGACAAGACCAATTTAAAAATTGCTACATAAATACGCCAACTAAGCTGACATTCACCGACTCACGCTGATCTGTAGGTCATAAATCAGTTCACGGACTAAATCGGCTGTGACTAAAAATTCTATCTCTTTTTTAGGTGTAAATCTTCTTATTGGAACAGAACATGGACTGATGTTGTTGGATAGAAGTGGCCAAGGCAAAGTTTATCAGCTGATATCTAGGCGAAGATTCCAACAAATGGAGGTCCTGGAAGGACAGAATATTCTTGTGACAATATCAGGAAAGAAAAATAGAGTTCGAGTATATTATCTTAGTTGGCTGAAAAGTAAAATATTGAGAACAGATGGTGTTAGTGATGTAAGTTAAATTATTTGCCTTAACTTTTGGTTGGTCAAAACTAGTTATCGTAGATGACAAAACACGTATTATGGTCCAAAATTTGAACTAGCGTTTAGTGTTTCTTTAGTTCTCTTTAACAAAAAAAAATATACAAGAACTGAAGCTATCAGCCTATATCAACTTTTAATATAACGGGTGTCCGATAAGTCTTAGTATGAGCTCTTATCTCCCCCGAAATTAGTAAAGTTAAAAGACTCATATGCCTTATCAATGGTACTTGAACGAGTCACATCAGGAGGTTGCACTTTACATACCTATTTTAAATATTCTAAAGAAACACATTTTAGCGCAAACCCGATACCTCCATTTTAAATAATCTAAAGAGGAGAATTATTTAGCGCAGACCCTAGGTGTATCTTTGTGCTTTTATTATTGTCCTTGTTTCTTTTTTTGTGGACAGTCTTAACTACAATGAGGTAATATGAAGGGTTGCTTTAAATTTTGTAATCTAGTTAGCGTAAAACGAAGGCGCTTCAAGTTGAGGTACTATTGTTGTTCAGCTACAGGCAATCAATCAGAGCACTGGCTACAGATATACCTTTCATTCCTATATGTCTGTCTCTCATAGGGTTATAGTTCTCCCCACGGCATTGGAGCTCTTGGCTTATTGTACTTTGTTTACTCTATCCTATGAGTACGAAAATGAAGTTAACCTATATAGCAGGTTAAAATTCTGTAAGCAAATATTGAATCGAATTGCCATCCAACCAAATTGTGTGAATGGAATATGTTTTAGAATATAAATTAAATTTCTGGTATGTCTTTTTAAGATCTTCACCACTGTAATGCCATTTTAATTTTTCTAATATTTCCTTTGCAAAAATTTTATCTTGGATCGGACCTAATTGGGCTTTCAAATTAATTATTAAGGGTAATAACCCTGTGCCGCCAGAAAAGCGAAAACTATATCTAAGGCAGCTTTTTTCTTCACAGCAGGGTATTCGTTTTTTATTTTTGATAGAATTAAATAAATTTATCATATCTTCTTTTAAATATCCTGATATTGCTGTAAATTTGCGTCATCTTCCAATGTGTCGGTCGGTTTTTTTCCCATTCTCAACTGCGTGAAAATCAGGCGACTTTGTGCTGAATTTTGTCAAGTGTCAGAAATTTGGTTTCAGCCAATACATTATTTTAAAAACAGAAAAAAAAGCAGATTGTTATTAACCCTGAACTGCGTATCAAAATTGTGACACAATATGTAAAGCATTAAAGCATGTTACAGGCATATTATTAATTAATTAATTAATTGATGTACAGTACTGTTCATAAAAAAGTCATACACGATTTTTACTATGTAAACCTGCCTTATATGAATTATAATTTCAAAAGAAAGTCATACAAGCAACACATAGACACATAAGTTTAATAAGAAAACAACCCTACAACTAAATTTTCAAACAAAAACTTATGTCAGCAGTAACAAAATTTTAGCAAGTATTGGGATTAAATCCGAAAAGTGTAGCATAGCTTAAAGCATAACAAAATAATGGAATTGATAATATTCACTGTGCTTTTGTCCTAATTCTTGGTCATAGCTCCATTTCTCTCTAAAACCTCATTTAGCCGTCTGGGTATTGAATTACACAAATTTCTGATTAAATCAGGATCGTTGCTCAGTTCGTTCCAGGATTCTTCTATAAAAGCAATTAGATCTTGCCTGTCCTTTGGTCTGAAATTTGTGTTACATATTTTTTTGGTCATTAAACCCCACACGTTTTCCATAATATTTAAGTCGGAGCTTCATGAGGGCCAAAACATTTTCTATGTTGTTCTCAACAAACCACTCCCTTATTATATATGCGTTATGGACCGGACAGTTGTCCTGTTTGAATATAAAATTGCGATCGCGAAAATGTTCAGAAAAACTCTTATAGAAATATTTTCTAAAATATTCCTATAAGAAATCGCAGTAAACCTCTCGTCTATAATCCAATGCATTCTAAGACCTCGATGACTCGCTCAACCATGCTCAAACATTCACTGAAAACCGCCCAGACCTTTCAGAATTACTGACGTATTTTTCTTCAAATCTGGTTCTGTGGGATCTGTACACTCTGATATGACCGTTGAAACAAGATTAAAAGACTTTTTCATCGATAAATATTACCGTGTCCCAGTTTTCTTGTAAAATATTATTCAGGGCAAAAATAATTTCCCTGTTTATTCTCGATTCGTAAAAACATTTTCCGGGTTGCGACGAAGGTTTTTAATCGTGAGTGTTTTATTCGCCATCAGGCCGTTGATCTAGAAGCCGGTAAATTGGTTTGTTCCATTGCATTCCGTGCTACCTGAAAAGGGTTGTCTTCCAAATATTCTATCAAACCAACGGTCTTCTGCTTGCGACGTAATTTTTCTTCTTCCGGGTGGCTTTCTTCCTTCCACTGTCCCTTCGCTTTCCCATCTATGTTTGATTTTTTTTATTTTTATATTATCTACGTTCATGATATGTGCAATATCTCTTACATGCAAGCCATCATGCAAATACACAATTATTTGAGCCCTTTGAATATTATTAAGTCTTGGCATTAAACTGTCAGTACTATTTTGAAATTGTCAGTCATATTTTGAAAATTTCCAAAGACGGATTTACAGTAGACAAGAACAGCTGTATGACTTTTTATGAAC